>OZ023066.1:40016473-40431473 GCA_963992785.1 Tenthredo livida | reverse complement strand
CAGGTATAGCAAAACTAAAGAGTAAGAAGAAAAAAAAAAAAAAAAAAAAAGAAACAAGAAGAAGAAACTCGAAGGGTAACTACTATTAACTAAATAATGATAATAATAATCATAAAATTAATTATGATTATAAGCGGGAAAAACATATTGTGCAACATCGAACGACGGGGGCTGGGTATTATGTATTATGTATTATTATTATTGTTATTGTTATTGTTATAGACAGAAACAGGTAGATAGGTGTAGTATAATACTATGTATAGTTAGCTGATTCTCTCTTCGTTTAAAAAAAAAAAAAAAAAACAGTTTTTTTTTTCTATACAGTAATTTAGCGACGAGGTTGGTATAACTTAAAATATGACTGACTGACTGACTGACTGACTAGATACTTTGTATACACAGTGATCTCTCTCTCTCTCTCTCTCTCTCTCTCTCTCTATAAAGCTTACTCTTACTCTTACTCTATCTGTGTGCGCGTGTGTGTAATAGAGTGAGTGAGAGTTAGTGAGAGATAAAAGATAAGGCGGTAATCTTTGTGTCTTGTCTTGAGTTTTTTTTTTTTTTTTTTATTTTCTCTTCTTCTTCTTTCTTCTATAGTATTTTATTTTTCATTTTTCTCTACCACTACTACCGTATCCATTTACTCGGTATAATAATGAATATTATGTATTCAGTATGTTATACCTATACCTATAGGAACGAACGAACGAACGAACGAGCGGGAATATTATCGTGTCGCAGGATATTACATACGTACTATATTAACACACTCGGAATATAGTACGTTGCGTAAAATAACACCCCGGTTGTAGTGTCGCGATAGTTGCTTATAGTATACCTATAGCATACTCATACTCTTATAATTATGCTCTCTTCCTCTCGGTCTCGCTTGCCACACCGCTACGACATTTGTATTGTGACCATGAAATTTTCTCATACGTGTGCGAATTATTTACTACTGTATACTACACACCTATACTTATGTAATATAATATCTTGATATACACACACATATATATATAGTACGTGTGTGTATATATATACCTATACGTAATGTATTATAATATACTATTATAGCTTCGTATATAGATACGACTTTTCTCTTTCTTTTTTGTTTTTTTTTTGTTTTTTTTTGTTCACTTCACTTTTTCATACACTCGACTTTGGGGAAGTGAAATTCCTTATCAGGGAAAGATTACAGACTCTGATATACACATGAATCATGGTGTCTGATGTGCAACGCACACACACACACACACACACACACACACGAAATGTCTTGTTGATGAATTATTTTCGGTTATAGGTACAGTTTGCTTAGTATACCTACTACTATGAATGTACAGTGTATAATATTGAATACGCATGCATATGTATTATAGTACTATATGCATTTCGGGGTACGGGGATATTCATTTTTTCATTATTTCGGGACGCCCTGACGTATACAGATTCTAAAATGACGATGAATTAGGGAACGATTCGAATTTCCATCGCTGTATAAAGGGTTGCGATTGTTCAGGGGAACGAGCTATGCCAACGCCCCAACCCTGTATATCAATGTGCTAATTTCTACCTGCGCTACCGCTAGTCGTGCGGTAAAGATGCTGTAAAGATGCGCAGCCAGCTCTGTTGATGATTCGCGATCTGTTGCGTTATAAGGTAGTGTGGAGTGTTGATGCGCGCGGCGCGCGGACTATAACCGACTGCTGCTGATGTACTGCATCCAGTAATGACGAGGCGGGTTTACAGTTAATTGTATAAGAGCTCACCGTTCGTTCGTTCGTTCGTTCGTTCGTTCACTCGCTGTTATTGCGGCTAAAGGAAGGAGATCGAACGAAGCTATAGGTATATCATCTTCTAGCCGCGTGTCGCTCTGAATACTTCCTTCGAATACCGTGCAGCGATGATCGAGAACGATTCGATTCATCGGATCCCCATTTTTACGGGAAATAAAATCAGACTATACCAGCATGGAAAAAAAACCCGTAAAGACGAGGAATTAAGGAATTCGACCGAATCGAACCGGAACATATTTGCGACCACTAAGCCGACGACTCGACTTCCTGCTGCACGCTTTCGAGAATATCTATGATCTATTCTCTATACCTATACCTATACCCAATTTGATGAACGAAATTTCATTTCTCATTCTGCAATGCTGGGTTTTCGTTTTTTTTTTATCATCTTATCATCGCATGAGGGATGCGGTTTCATAAGCGTTTCTCTGTAGATAGAGAGATATAGCATATAGTTATACGAAACTGCAGAACGCGGGGAGGCGTGCTACACCCCTAGGATGGAACGAAAACAGGGCGCAGGGAAGAATACCGCTGCTACTGCAGCACCAGCAGCAGCAGCAGGAACACGTGATTTGCGCGCGAAACACCTATGCCGTATTGATTCTACACCGTAGCTACGTGCGTGTAGAAATTTCTATTGATTTCGCAGGTTTCGACGTTGGTTGGAGGAGTCGCGTTACCGCGTATTATGAGTATATAACGCGGGGGTTCTAGTCCGGAGAGGCTGATCGACTCCCTTATCTTTCATTCAACTTGTATAGATATCTATTTTAACAAAAATTCTAATCGCTGTATCCAAAGTCAGGAACCAGGTCGAATTCGCAATTGCAGGTATGGAGTGCGCCCCATATGCAAACACGAGACAATGATCCTGTTGTGGTTTTAACACTCGGTATATATATGTGTGTGTGTGTGTGTGTAAATCGACATCGACTATCGCATCGTGCTGCTGCAGGCACGAATCGGCAGCGAAAATTGAGACTGAGGAGTCAGGCGGGAGCTGGTTAGACGGATGACTGCGTGGTGCGTGCGTGAGCGAGTGAGTGAGTGAGTGAATGAGCGAGCTAGGGCGATGTGCAACGTGATGTCACGTCGCGTCACGTGATGTGACGCACTCGCTCATAGCTACGCGGTGCCTATACTGCGCTTGTTTCTGTTTCTGTTTCTGTTTCTCGGGGGCGATGATGATATGAGGTGTAGAGAATTATGTAAAAGGCATGTCAGGCTGCGGCCTGCGCCTACGTCCAGGGTCGTACACCCACGCATTAAATCGTCTCGTTATATTCTTTACGCCCAGATCGCACCTTGCCTCCTTATGCTAATGGGACTTTTTTTTCTTTCTGTTTTATTATAGGATATAGTAATCAAGGACGTGGAAGAAGAAGAAGAAGAAGAAGAAGAAGAGGGGGAAAGTGATAAGAATATATAGAGAGAAAGAGAGAGAGAGAGAGAGAGAGAGAGAGATATAAAGAAAACGAAAGAACTAAGAAGAATAATTGTAGGATAATATTTGTACGGAATAGGGGGAGGAGAGGACAATCTTAAAACAATTAAGATTAGGTCTGATGTTAGCTGACATTAACGGCAACCTGGCGGATCTGAGAAGCGAAGCTATGGCGTCGCAGAGGTTTTGTCTACGATGGAACAACCACCAAAGCAACCTGCTCTCGGTTTTCGATCAACTATTACACGACGAATCTTTCGTCGATGTTACACTAGCCGTTGAAGGACAGCTATTACGCGCCCACAAAATGGTCCTCTCAGCATGCAGCCCCTACTTTCAGGTATACCTACGAAATTCACATCTCTATGTATCGCGCGTGAATATACAGGGTGAATCGTCCCTCGTGGTACCGTCGCGGTAGCGTTTCCGCCCCTTTCCACTCGCGGCGATAAGCCCCGCCCCCGAGGAAACTCACCCTGTATAATCACAATCGTTGAATGTTCGATAACTCGGGCTGTATCGATCGCATCGGGACCAATCAGGGCTCGGATCGATCGTCTCGGGGTCTTCTTTCGGGGGGGAACGAAGAAGGAGATGAGAGACAATATTCTATATCGTATGATTATGTGTTTTTCCAAACTTCTTTGCGCAGGCACTTTTCGTCGGTCATCCGGACAAGCACCCCATAGTGATATTGAAAGACGTACCTTACGTGGACATGAGGAGTTTACTGGACTTTATGTACCGGGGCGAAGTGAGCGTGGACCAGGATAGGCTCACGGCTTTTTTACGGGTCGCCGAGTCGTTGAGAATCAAGGGTTTGACCGAGGTCAACGAGGACAAATGCGACCTGCCGAGTATCACATCTTCGTTATTCGGAAGTCAGAATTCGGTCGCTCAACCGCCGCCAAATTTACACAGGATAAATCAGTCCGGCTCGTCGTCGTCGCTTCATAACGCCGCGGCGCAGAAGAGGTTTCACCAGATGTCTAATCACCCCTTACTCGGCTCCGCTCTTACCGCACCTAAACGGAAACGGGGGAGACCGAGGAAACTCAGCGGCTCATCCGACACTCCGTTGGATTCGAAAAACTCCGATGCTCAGGGGTCGAACGATCTCGTACAAGGATCACCCGAAATGATGGAAATGAAAATGGGACTGGATTTTCAAAGCGAAACTAACAGCACGAGGAACAGCGAACCGACGGAGAACGGGACCGACACACCCGAACCTGTTACGCCAAAAGTTAAACGGGAACCGGAACCTACACCCAGTACCTCGGCGCAAGGTGATTTTTACAACACATTTTTACTTCTTTTTTTTATGAAGCGTTGACTGAACGTGAAGACCAAGAAAAAACTTCGAAATTTTCAAAAACTTCGAAACTTCGAAATTTTCAAAAACTTCAAAACTTCGAAATCTTCAAAAACTTCAAAAACTTTCAAAAACTTCAAAAACTTCGAAATTTTAAAAAACTTCAAAAACTTCAAAAACTTCAGAATTTTCGTGATTAACGAATGTTTTTTTTTTTTTTTTTTTCTTCAGCCCCAGACGAGACGTTTGCTCGGCCGCCTAGTAGACAGGGGAGCGAAGGTTTCCAGCAAGGTAAGAGTCGACACACTAGTTACCTGCATCTTATTATTTAATATAACGATATACATAAAATTGATATATATATATATACAGCCGTTCTCTAATTCCGTTTCCCATATATATATATATATATTACTATATATATACCTATACTATAAATTATAATAATTATTATTATTATACAATAACAAAATGTTTATTTTAAGGGGTTGTTCATTTAACGAAACAAATTAACCGTCAGCAAGTGTTTTGTCGTAACTAACAACAAACACCCCCCCGTATACAAAATAGAAAAACGAGAAAAATTAACGAAAAAAAGAAAAAAAAAAAACTAATGGAATTGAAATAAAACAAAAAAAAAAAAAATAAAAGAACAGTACACCCCCTGTGACCCCCCACCCCCCACCCCCCAGACCTCCTACATGAAAATGTGCAGTAATTGTGTTATTTACACGAAAATTGGCAAACAAACAAAAATACGGGACCGTGTAAAATCTTTTTTTTGATTTTTGTGTTTTTTTTTTCGTTCTCATCTTATTTCCCAATTTTTTTTTTCTTTTTTTTTTTTATAGAAAGACATAAACGCCCCCCCCCCCCCCCTGACCCCCCCCCCCCCCCTCTCGACCCCACATATACCTAATCTATGATTCTTCGATTGTTTGATATATGTATGTGAATTGATTGATTGATTGATTGATTGATTGATTGAGTTGCGCGGTTAATATACAACGTGATAGTGAAGTGATATATATATATATATATTATATATAATTATAATATATACTAACATAATATACTATATCGTTCTTTTTTTTTTTTTTTTTTTCAATTTTATTTTCTAATTAAAAGATCTTCATTTTTTGCCTGGTTTGAAATTAACTCTTGTCATCTAACAAATTAATATACTATGTGTATATATAGGTATAATAATAATTATTAAAATAACACATAATAATATAATATGTACCATATGTATGTATGTTTTTTTTTTTTCGTTTTTTTTTTTTTTTTCACAAATACATTAACAAAGTTTTATGCAGTTATACATACATACATATATCATTGAATGTGTGCAATGCAGCAAGAACAGAGCAACAGCATTATTATATTATTAGTATACTTGTAGCTTTCTTCAAATAACCCAATTAATAAGATTAAAAAAAAAAATAAAAATCATTTATTCATACACACACACACACACTTATATATATAAATAAATATTTTGATATACGTAGAGAAAGAGAAAGAGAGCGAATGTTAGAGAATGTAAGAGAAACAGAGATATATATGTGTGTGTGAAAAATTAGAAGAATTTATGATATTGCGATTATGATGACATATTATTATTATTATTATTATTATTATTATTATTACCATTATTACTATTATTATTATTATTATTATTATTATTATAGAAAAGATGATATGCTAAAAAAAAAAAAAGAGAAAACATCATTTGAAACAGCAAACCTTTTTCTATACCACACTAGAAAAAAAGCAAAAAAAAAAAAAAAAAAAAAAGAACATTAAAATGAATTTAAAAAAATTGAAAAAAAATAAAAATGAATATATATATACACACATATTTTTATATATTATATAATAATAATAAATAAAACACACTTTTCTGTCATTGGTTGTTGGTAAAAGGAGGGGGTGGAGCCAGCTAGCGGTGCTTACTTTTTTAAACGCTGGTTAATTTACACGTCCGTACGTACGCGTATATGTAAACTATACTATACTGTACGTACGTACGCACGTTCGTTCGCTCGCTCGCTCGTTCGTACGTTCGTTCGTTCGTTCGTGCGATTCTTTCGATCATTCCGTTGATCGTCGTCGTCGTATGTTATTATTATTATTATTGTTACTATTTTTTTTTTTTTTTAATTTTTTTCTTCTATTTTTCAACTACGTATACATTGCGAATTATCGACGGACGACGGTATAATATATACTATATTATATATATATGTATATATATAACAAATACGTTACGTTACGTATACACATATGATGATATGCGCAGTTGTCGAAAAAAAAAAAAAAAAAAAAGAAACAACCGACGTTTTCTCGGTTTCATTTTATCGTCCGTTAGATAAAAAGAATAATGAAAAAAACAAAAAAAAAAAAAAAAGAAAAAAAAAGTGATGTACATATATATATATAAAAAAAAAAAAAAGAAAAATGAAAAAAAAAAGTATACGAAGATCGAAGATTTTTCTCAATACATAGTGATGATTATTATTATTATTACTTAATTACTTATTATATTCATGCTTTTCCTTGCGCAGGTGAGTTGAGAATTGAGTCACATTTTTTTGATGCCTTTTACATTAAAACGCGGGGAAGCGAAAGAATATAGGGAGGCCAGCCGTTTAAAAAATAATGTTAGGAAAAAAATAAAAAGGAAAGAAAAAAATGGAAAAAAAAAAAAAAAAATTAATAAACTATCGTAACACGATTGTAAATATTCCTTTAAATATATTATATACATTTTTTATATACATATATAATAGTATATATTTATATAATATATATATATACCCGTATATATGTATTTGTCGATTGAATTTCTTTCTTTCTCTCTCTTTTTTTCTTTTTTCTTTTTTCTTTTTCAATCTTCTTTCTTCAAATCATGATGATGTTATGTAATATGAGAGAATTGGAAGGAAATTTATTTATTGATGATTTTTTTTTTTATTTATTTTTTATTTTTGTTTTCAATGAAATGCGAGTCTATATAGTCGAGGTTGAGAAAAGAGAGGCCAAAGAGATGGAGGAGGGTGAGGATGAGAAGGATGATAATGATGATGATGATGATGATGACGATGATGAGAAGTGTTAACGATTATATATTATACTATATATTTCAAAAAGAGAGTAGAAACAAAAAAAAAAGAAAAGAAAAAAAAAGAAAAGAAAAGAAAGTAGACAAGAAAGTATATACGGTTTATAGATTTCATAGCAAAACATGTGGAGAGATAAGCACAGTAACAGTTTTGCTGGCTCTACCCTTCCTTTTGCTTCCCCCCTACAAATGATCTAATTAATTTATTATACTACTATAGTCAATGACATATGATTTTATATTTAAAGAAAAAAAAATACCCTCGTATTTTGGTGTTTGTATGCGTCTACGAACGACCAAATAACTTAAAAAAAAAAGAAAAAAAAAAGATAAGAACAAAGCATGTGATCGATCTGCATGTTTGAAAAAAAAAAAAAAAAAAAAAAAAAACAATATATATACATATAAGAATGAAAGAACAGAAATACGACTAACTGTAATTCCAAGAAAAAATAAGAAAAAAAAAAAAAAATTCCGAGGTTCCAGCCGAGGATTCGAACCACAAGCTCTTCGAAGTTTGTTTTCATTTTAACTGTTTTCAAATGTCGTTAACGGTCGCAAAGCCGCGGGACGCTACCGCCAGTTGGCGCTTTTGCGGCAAATAAAAAAAAATGAAAAATGCTTTAACTCGAAAACGGTTGGAGCCACGATTTTTCGACTGAATAAAAATCGTCACAGTTTTGAACAGAGGATCTAAAAAATCGTATTTTTATTTTTTTTATTTTTATTAAACGCATACAGATACCAGAACTCGATGGTAATTTTGAATTGTAATAGTCGTTTTAAAGAAACGATATATCACGGTTTAATAAAATTACGAGTTCTGTGGATTTCAGAGGTTGCCGACGAGCAGCAGCCAACTAGCCGGCGTGCGTCAGCCCGATCACCGTCGATCCGTATCGACTTTGACCGTTGTTTTCGCAAGGAACACGAGCCTACGATAAGCAGCAAGTCCGGAGTTGGCGATATCACGCATCATGGTAACGCTGCCTCTTTGGGACTCGAGAGCAGCACAAGCCAACAGCTTCACCACCTAGTCGACAACGACGGTTCCGACCAAAAACAGTTATCCAAAGATCACCAGCATCTAAGCACGAGTGCCATATTCAACCTCGTCACAGAGTCAGACATAAGTCAAAGCGATTTCGAAAGTTCGTTTAAGGTTGAGAACGAAAGGTCCGAGGGATCTGTACGCGACTTTTGCGTTAAGGAAGGTGACGTCTACAGGTGTACCGTATGCCACCGAACTTATACGCATATAAGTAACTTTTGTCGCCATTACGTCACCTCGCACAAACCTAACGTTAAGTACTATCCCTGTCCGGTATGTTTCAAGGAATTCACCAGAAAGGACAACATGGTTGCTCACGTTAAAATAATACATAGTTTTAAACCACATTTAAATATTACCGCCGCAACTACCGGAGGTGGTACAGGCTCAGGTGGTACAGGTACAGGTACAGGTACGGGTACGGGACAACAACAACGGTAGATAGATATACACGCATATTATATCATATCACATTGCCATTCATTAATCAATTATAGGGTTTGGGTTGTCAATATATACAGAATACGATTACTCGGCAAATTTTGAAAATTTTATTCATTTAACAAAAATTTCTACGACTTATACTTTACGAGATATCCAAGATAGAAGAGTACAGGCAATCACGCTGCACTGCACTGCAGCTGCAGCAGAGACTAGGCTGCGCGGAGTGGGAGTCGAGCGGTAGACTAGTCTGTATACGCTCTCGCGCGATCGTCGATACTAATCGTAAGATCTTACGTAACTCGTAAAGTATTGGTCCTAGACATTTTTTGTAAAGGACATTTTTTGGTCAATTTTTTCGGGTAGTTTAACACCAAAATATCGGTACCGGTCAATCGAATAAAAAAAAATATATCGCGCGAAAATTGGGGATTAGATATATACATATATATATACTAGGGGAGGGGGGAGGGGGGGATAACAACAAGATGAGGGAATGAATAAGGAACGTTCTATTTACCTGATTCCTACATATGTATATATGTAGAAATTTCGATTTATTGTACGCAATATTATATATATATTGTGTCAGTTTTTCATATTATACCAAAACGCATACATATATTATATATATATATTAGAGGTATATAGGTACATACATATTATTATATATATATATATTAGACTGGCTCTGTTGTACGACGACGACGACGAGATAGATAGATATATATATATATTATATACCTTTCGAAGGCTAATAAAAAGAAAGAAAGAAGAAGAAAAAAGGATTAGGACGAAAAAAAGGGGTACCTATATAAAAGATACTATTATTATACACTTTATATATATATATATATATATATCCTTTTATGTATATATATGTATATGATTTACGGGGATATATTATACAGAGATGTATATAACCGTTGAAATTGATAAATTAGAAGAAGAAGAGAGGAAAGAAGGGGGAAAAAAAAAAACATGTGTCAAATCAATTATATAGTATATTAAAAAAATGTATATAGGTACGGTTATAGATACATACCTATAGTATATAGGAGAAAAAAAAGAAAAAAAAAACACACAACTGGTGTTCATTGATGATAGAGTACCTATATAATATATATATATAGGTATTAGTTATCTAATCGAGTCCCCCCAAGCTACCGAATTTAGTGTTATGTATATAGTATATAGTATATAGTATATCGTATATCGTATATCGTATATTGTTACTCGAATAATGGAGAATTTCTGTTTTTTTTTTTTTTTTTTTCCTTTTTAGGGGTAGGGATTAGGGTATACAAATGATGTAGTAGGAAAAAAGAAACAAACAAACAAACAAACGAGCTTAATCGATTATAGATTTTGGAATGGGAATTCATTGATTGATTGTATTTTTTTTTTTTTTTTTTTTTTTTCCGAATCTTTAAGGTAGGGTGGGGAGATTCTTGAAAGATCGTCGAAAATCCGTATAATCCGTGATCAATGATAATAATGAAAATGAATTAGAAAAAAGAAAGAAAGAATGCACGAACTGATTATATAGAAAAAAAAAAAAAAAAAAAGAAACAAATAGAAGAAAAGAAATGATAAGAGAGAAATATGTGAAAGAAACCGCGCGGTGTATAAATAAATAAATAAATAAATAAAAAAAAAAAAAACTGAGAAATCAAATATACAAAGTAAGGTAAACATTTAGACTGAACAAATGCAATACATATAAAAAAAAAAAAAAAATATCGAATAAAAAAGAAGAAGAAAAATTAAAAGAAATAATAATAATAATAATAATAATAATAATAATGATAATAATAATATGAGAAGATCGTTTAATTAAATAAAATGTTCAATAATTAAATATCTAAATTAATAAATAAATGAATAAATAAAATATATATATAGTACATTCATTCGCGTGCGTGGTTAATTATGAATCGACTTATGCATGTTCCTATAGAGAAGAAAAGAAAGAAGAAGAAAAAATAGAGAGAGAGAGAGAGAGAGAGAGAGAGAGAGAGAGAGAGAGAGAAAAAGGGAACAATAAACAGAAATATAAACATATAAAGAGAGACAAGAGATATATAATATGTATATATATATATACATATGTATAAAACACGTATATAATACGGTATATGTACTACATAACATACGTATATGAAATGTATGTTTATATAGAATTTTTATTATGATGAAAAAGAAGAAAATAAATAAAATAAAATAAAATAAAATAAAAATGAATAAATAAATAAATAACAAAAAGGATGCAATTCTTCAAAGACTGTATAATAGGCGGGGATTATATATTATATATATATATATATATATATATAACATAACAAAAAGATATATATATATATATATATATATATATTATATGCGATTTTAAATCATAATTATACTATACCTATATATATAAAGGAAAAAATAATGAAAACAAAAAAAAAATGAATAAATAAATAAATAAATAAATAACGACACCAAAAAATAAATACAAGATATATATCTAAATAGTACTGACTTTGGATATATATATATATATATATATATATAAATAAATAAATAAAAAAACAAACAATATATATATGTATGTATATAATATATAAATATATATTATAGACTGAAGAAAGGCACTTCGGTAGTGACTTACCCCTTACATATATATATATATATATACACACATAACTATTATAAATAGATCGGTAAAACTGGGCTATTATTATTGTTATTATTGTTATTATTATTATTATTATTATTATTATTATTATTATTATTGTTATTATTATTATTATTATTCGATCGATTCGACGATATATAAAAAAAATTTAAATAACTTAATCTATAGGTATATGCATAGAATATAATATAATATATACTATAGTATATATTATATCCGCTTAGATTCTTTTTTCTCGACACACCCACACACACACTATTTTCCACTTTTCTAGTAATTTTCTCGTCACACTATATTACGTACTTGTAATACATATATAATATATTCATTATTAGATATACTACATACCTATATATGTACATTCACACAATGATGAAGAAATTATACAATATAGGTACAATACATGAAAGATAAAAATTAAATAAAAAATTAAATAAAATTAAATTAAATACATATTATTATATGTATAGAAATTGATTGCCTTTTTAATAATAATAATAATAATAATAATGATAATAATAATAATATGAAACTTTGAAGAAGAAAAAAAGAAGAAAAATTATGAATAATAATAATAATAAATTAAAATGCGCGTCAATTACGATAATGTTTTATATAGTATATAGTATATATATATATATACATATATAATATATTATATAATATATAGGTATACATAGAGATATGTATCAATTTTTACAAGGACCAATATTTAGCGGCCTCTATACTCTTTCATGACCGAAATTTGTTTTTTCTGTTTTTTTTTTTTTTTCTTTGTCGTCGCGAAACAGAAGTTAAAAATGAGGAAGTAGAAGAAAAAAAAATGAAAAAAATAAATAAATGCCTCTGCAATGTACAATAATGGTTTGAAAAAAAAAAAAAATTAGATTCAATATATATATAATAAAATTTGTTGCCATATATATATATATATATATATACATATATATATATATATATATAAATAGATTCATAGTATATACATAATATAGGCAATCATTTCCCCGGGGTTTAGAGATATACATAGTCGAGTTCTTTACCACCCCTACCCACCCACCCCCGTACCAAGTCGTGTATAGTAAATTCTATATACATACAATTTAGGGTACCATATATAATATATATGTATATATACACACATATATATATATATATGTATTAGTGAAAATATAATTTCAGCTCTAAATAATAATAATAATGAAAATAATGAAAATAATAATATTAATAACAATAATAATAATAATAATAATAATAATAATAATAAAAGAAATGAAAAATGAAAGATAGAAGAAGAAGAAAAAAAAGGGGCAACTATATAAAATAAATTAATATAATATAAATTAAAATAAAATAAAATAAAATAAAATAAAATAAAATAAACTACAAAAAAAAAAAAACCAACAACAAAAAAATGGCAGCGGCTCGACAGCTTATATATATATATATATATGTGAAAACAAATTTGATAATCACCGAGAGGCTAAGACTAACATTTCAGTAAAAAAAAAAAACAGAAAAGAGCGCGTAAGGAGGTTTGGGGGGGTCGGGGGTCGGGGGTCGGGGGTCGAAAAGATTGAAAACGAAAAAAAAAAACACATATTTAGATAAATTAAAATAATAGAAATAAGAAACAAACGGACGTAGGGAAAGAAAAAAAAAAAAAAAATTGTTCTCTTTCTTTATATATATATATATTATAATATATATTTTTTTTTCCTTTTTTATTTTATCGGATAATGTATTATTATTGACAAAATATAGTAGTGTATAGACAGAAATTATAATGAAAAAAAAAAAATTGAAAAAAAAATTTAAAAAATTAAAAATAAGACAAAATAGAAGAAAACTGATGAAAACCAAACAAACGTAGAAACATTATTTTTCTTTTCTTTTTTTTTTTTTTTTTTTCTTCTCATTTTCATAAGTTTGATAAGTTTATTATAGAATAAAAACAATATAAAATAATCAGAGATACTGATTGCATAAGTTATAATATAACATTAACTTATATAGGTATATAAATCATATGATGTTTGAGAAAAAGAAAAAGAAAAAAAAAAAAAAAAAACCACAAAACTGGGCATTTCACGGACCGTACATAATCCAAATATACTAATATTATTCTACATTTACAAGCGCTATAATATAATAATAATAATAATAATGATAATAATGATAATTATTATTATTATTATTCATATTTATATACGCAAATGAAGAATATTATAGAAAATGATAGATATGTGATAGATAGATAGATAAATAGATAGATAGATAGATAGATAGATAGAAATAATATAAGAAACGAATGGGAAAATTTTGTAAAAGTTGCGGAAGAAGAAAAAAATTGAGAAAAAATTTGTAAAAAAAAAAAAAAAAAAAAAAAAAACTAACAATTTCAGGGAAAAATTTAAAAGATTTAACAAAATTGTTGTTGTTATTATTATTATTATTATTATTATTATTATTATTATTATTATTATTAAAATGGGGGAAAAAAAAATTAAAATAATGGGTGAATTTTTACGAAGGTTGTACATATATATTATATATTATATATATATATATACACACACATATTCATTTATCTATCTATATCTATCGTATATTATATTATATTATATATAAATATAAATATATTAAATAATATAGAATATTATACCTTTGCAAAAGTCATTGTTAATTAATAATAAAATAAAATAAAATTATAAAATTAATTTAATATATATATATATATATATCTATACATCTAGGTATATAATAATAATAATAAAGAATTAAATCAATCACGAGGCTTAAAAAGCAGACTGTACTATTGGATAGAATTTAATATATAATATATTAATATTAAATATATATATATACATATTATATTGCAGGAAAAATAAAAAAAAAAAATAGTTTATTATCGCATATTAAAGAAAGAAAGAAAGAAAAAGTAAAAAAAAAAAACGATTATATTAAAATATTATATTTTAGCGTTAGAATTATTTCGATGTATATATATATATATATATATTTTATAATATACTTAGAGGCGTCAGAAAATTGGGGTAAAAGAAATTTTGAAAAAATTTTGAAAAAAAAAATTAAAAAAATAAAATAAAATAAAAAATCTAATGAAAATTGCGATTATAGGAGGAAATGAAAGATTGTTTTTATTATTGATAATTTTCGTTGCAATCATTACGAGAAAAAGGACAGAAAAGCAACAAACGAATAAACGAAAAATATATATATAGGAGAAAAAAGAAAAAAAAAAAAGGAAAAAATAATTATTTGACCTGTATTTAAGTATATAATATATATATATATATATATATATACATATAATATGTATATGTATAGGTGACAAAAAAAGAGGGAAATATATGAAGAAAAGAAAAGAAAAGAAAAAAAAAAGAAAATAAGAAAATAAAGTAAACGTGTTACATACATCTATAATGTATAAATTAAAGAGAGATTGGTTGTTGACGATTATTATATATAGTAATAATAATTAAGCGATCCAAAATTTGGTGCCTTTCGAAAGAAGAAGAAGAAGAAAAAAAAAAACGTTTATACTTTGTGCGAAAAAATGAAAATATGAAGAAAAAAAAACTAGATTACATATATATAATATATAATATATAATATTATTATTATTATTATTATTATTATTATTATTATTATTATTATTATTATTATTATTATTATTATTATTATATTGATGATGATGATGATTTGTAAAGTATGACGTGTATGTATGTACGTACTTGCAGATTTCGGGGGTGTTCTCAATCGCCGTCTAGTGCCAAATAATAATTAATTAAATAAATAAATAAATAAATATTGATATATTATTATTATTATTATTATTATTATTATTATTATTGTGAGATATAAACTATATCTATTATATAAAAAAAAACATTAATCGATGAGAGGGTGAGAAATTTTTTGTCTGGGGCTTTTTATTTTTTTTTTTGTTTTTCGTTTTCTTCTTTTTAATATATTATGAAGATAATTGGTTAAAAAAAAAAAAAACGTATACATATTACATAATATATTTGTGGAAAATTTGTTTCTTTTTGTTTTTTTTTTTTTTTTTTTTTTTTTTCACTACTGTTCTTGATATTTATCGGGGTGTTTTATCATTATTATTATTAATATTATTATTTTCTGACGCTGCAGGGTAGATTTTAGTATATTTTCTATATATGTGTATATATATATTATATATATATACACATATTTATGTACGTAGTTATATAATATAATATACGACTATTATTATTATTATTATTATTATTGATAATTGATAATAAAAAGAACAGTGTTCAATAGAATGTAATTTCAAAGATTTTTAAAATGTTATACTATATAGTATATATATATTTATATACATATAAAAAAATATATATATATATATATATATATACGAATATACATATTACCATATTATATACTTATATTAAATTAGTTTAATCATCATATTTACCCATTTCATACTATATATATTATATAATATATAATATATATATATTTTTTTTCATCTCTAACTCCTATCTACACCTATACCTATACCTAACTACAATACATATTAGTATATTAATTTTGTCGGGTGTATCTATAAATTATATCGTAAAGTCGTTTCTTTCTTTTATTATCGACGGTATTATATTACATATATGTATATATATCAGCTCAAAAAAGAAAAAAAATTCTACCTCTTATTCTTTTTTTTTTCTCTTTTTTTTGCTTACAAATTCTTTCTCGTTTTCTCCCTTATTTCCGGGAAATAATAATAATGGGAAAAAAAAAAAAACTAAATTAAATAGAATACCCTACATCTATATCTATATCTATATGATCTATATCTATGCATCTAAATATCACGTTTATATATTTATTATATATATAACTAATAGCGGATTACTATTTGTGCGGATATACTAATCACACATTGAACTGAGGGAAAAGAGAGGTAACTACTAATAACTATACTAATATATTATTATTATTATTATTATTATATTAAATGTGTAGAACGTTGTTATAAATGTTATATGTGCGTTTAAATGATTTTCATCATATACATATTATATATTAGTATATTATACGTCTATATAGGTAGTAGTCGTTTTACTTTTTTTTCTTTTTTTTTTTTTTTCAAACTATTTTTTTTCTCTTTCTCTCCAAAGTAAGTAGCTAGAAGAATTAATGCATCTTTCTTTTCACTCGATTCTTTTTTCCTTTTTTTTTTTTTTTTTTTTTTCTTTTCTTGTTAATAATATATATAATAATATATTATTTGACAATTATTAATCCTACTTATATTATATATATATATACATATATATACATATATATATACCTACTTAGCCAAAAATTATTTTATTTAGTTCGTCGATCGTATATAAAATATAGTGTATAATTATTTCGTTAGCCATTATTATTATTATTATTATTATTATTATTATGTACACACATATACCTATATACATATATATATATATATATATATATATATATATATATATATATATAGGTATATATATATATATATAATTATCATATTATTATACTATATATATTCATTATAGTTTGTAGATGATTTTATTTTATTATCATTATCATTATTATTATTATTGTTGTTGTTGTTTATTATTATTATTGTTATACGTTTATATGTATATACAAAAATTTGCAGATTACCAGTATAGCGCATCCCCTGCACTCGGACTCTCGTGTCAATATAATATAATATATAATATATAATATTTAATATAATATATACTCTGCAAATTTTGATTTCTTAAAGCGTATGTAGATATATTATATAATATATATATATACTTATTATCGTATAATATATATATATATATATATATATATATATATTATAACTATATTTTATATAGTGCGAATTTTTCCAAGGTCTAAATAGAAAAAAGAAAAAAGGGTTTTCGATATAATACATATATACATATACATATATACATCGATTATGAATTTGATTTTTTTTTTTTTTTTTATTTTTTCTTGCATGTTGGGTATTTTAATATTGTTGGTTTATTATTATTATTATTAATATTATTATTAGTAATCTTTTTTTTTTTTTTTTTTTCAAAATTTCGCGTTTGTTGCAGCATTTATATTATTATTATTATTATTATTATCATTATTATTACAAACCATATATATATATATATATATATTCATTGATTGAAGATTATTTACTGAACAGATTATTATATATTATTATTCTATATTATTATTATTATTATTATTATTATTATTATTATTATTATTATTATTATATACTATATTTTTAAATGTTTTCAATTTATTACTGTATAGTACAAATACAGAGAGCTATGATATAATTATGATAATTAAGTAATGATTTTTTTTTTCTCTTCAATTTTTTGTTTTTTGTTTTTACATATATGTATACATACAAAAATACATATATATACATATATATATATATATATATATATATATATATATATATATATATATATATATATATTATATTAACAAAGTCAAACTTTTAAGCCATTATAAATTCAGGCCAGTACAAATACATATATATTGTATATAAATATTTATATTTATATATAGTAGTACATATATGTATACTATATAATCGATTCAGCGAATAATCTTCAGAATTACACCGGTTTTTTTTTTTTTTTTTTTTTCTATATAAATATATTAGGTATATATTAATATCACCTATATATTCATACATACATACATATATATATATATACTGGCAATACGTCAGACAAATACACACACACATACACACACGTGCATGCGTACATACGAATAGAAGAAAAGGAGAAAAGAAAAATACAAAACTCTTATATATTTATATATATATATATACATATAATTATTTAATATTACTATTATTATTATTATTATTATTATTATTATTATTATTATTATTATTATTATTATTAAAGAATGGTATGATTTTAATAATTTCGTTTTACTTTTTTCATTTCATAAATTATATACAGATACATATATATATATATGTATGTATTTATGTATGTACATACGTATATACATATCGGTATATGATTTTTATTCACATTTAAATCCCCCCACCCCACCCTACCCCCCCTATTTTATTCCTATTTATTTTCTGATAGGTATTATATTATATACCTATTATATAATTATATAGAGTAGTATTTACATAGTTTTATATGTATAATTGAGAGCATGCGATTTTATTTATTTTTTTTTGCCCAATACCATTTTGACATACATACTAGTACGTGTATAATATATTAGTTACTTTTTTCAATTTTCGATTAGAATTTTTTCATTTTTTCCTTCCTTTTTTTTGTTCTCTTACTTATTTAGCACGTACACGCTATCCAGTGTGTGTATATAGCCGTATAAAATAACGTAGCAGTATGATACTAATATTATTATTTTTTTTTTTTTTTTAAATGTAATAAAAATATGAAAAAAAACCAAATTTTAAATGTTATCTTTCTTTTTTTTCCCCCCCAGAATCAACGTCGACGTCTAATAAATCGGACGGCGGTGACTCGTCGTCGACAAAGGACAAGTCGTTGACGCCAACGCCAACCGCGACGCCGACGCCGTTATCCGGAGGCGGTGGAGGCGGCGGTGGCGGCGGCGGCGGCGGTGGCGGCGGCGGTGGCGGTACGCCTACGTCACAAGGAGGTGGCGGTGGAGGACAACAGTGGGAACAAACAAGCGGTTTGGGAACAACAAACGCCGGCGTTGATCAAACGAGTGGTACCAACACGACGATGTCGGCGCCGCCTGTAAGGCAGGTAGCAAAACGCAGGATGCGTAGACGCGCCAATTCGCAATGCCAGGACCCGGCCGAACAGCTTACCGAGATGTCGGTCAGGGGCTTGAACCTGTTCAGATACGCGTCCATATCGGAGGGTGTATACCAGTGTACGGAATGCGCGAAACTCGACATACAGAAAACATTTAAAAACAAGTATTCCTTCCAACGTCACGCTTTCCTATACCACGAGGGACACCAGCGCAAGGTATTCCCGTGCCCTGTATGCGGCAAGGAATTCTCGAGGCCTGACAAAATGAAAAATCACATGAAAACCGTTCACGATTGCTTCATGCCAAAAGATTGCGTTGTACCATTCGGGTTTTACCTACAGCATTAGCGAATAGTTTTTATTATTATTATTATTATTATTATTCCCATTATTATTATTTTCTTTTCTTTTCTTACAATTTCTCCTCACATTTACACACACATATATATATATATATATGTATATGTATATTGTGTAAGAATCGGGTGAAAATTGATCTGATGAGCGAAAAACAAAAAAAAAAAAAAAAAAAAATCGTATTTTTTTTTTTTTTTTTTTGGTGGCAAAATCTTTTTCGCACCATGTAACATCGTTTTTCGCGCAGTATACGCGGAGAAAAAAAAAAAACTTTTCTACAGACGCTCACACTGGTGACGTGGTATAAATATTATATACCGTGAGTTTTGTCCGAATGCGTTTTAACGTCGCAGGGATACCAACTCCGATACAGAGATAATCGCACGGTATATACGTATCACACGTATCCGTTCAATAATTGAATACAACCGCGTATGGTGAGTTTCTCACCTGATTCTCACACGGTATAATACGACGTCGATACTAACGGAGACGAGTGGTTTAAAGAGATAGATGGATGGAGAGAGAGAGAGCGAGAGAGGGAGGGGTTGAATTATTTGAATTATTATTATTATTATTATTATTATTATTATTATTATTATTATTATTATTATTATGATATATATAGTGTGTATACATGTGTATGAGTGACGAACCGCGTAGACGCGGAATTCTTTAACGAAAGAAAAAGATTGGAGAAAAAAAAAAAAAAAAGAAAAAACATCAAATATTATATCGAATCGGTGTATAATAACGATTATACATATTATTATCTATTATCTATTATCTATTATCTATTATTATTATTACGTGGGAGATTTAAAATGGAGAGAAATAGAGAAAGAAAGAAAGAGATAAGTGTAGAGATAGGTAGAGATGGATAGATATACTAGGTTTTGCAGTCCATGCCGCAGGTGCCTTCCTTCTTCTTCGTAGGTATTTTTTTTGTCTTTTTTTTTTTCTACTTTTATATATAATATCATACTATTATACTCTTCGGCTCGCGTTTGTATTGGAAAAGAAATTTTTTAAACAATACGACGTATGTGTATCATCGTCATCGTCATCGTCATCGTCATCGTCATCGTCGTCGTCGTCGTCGTAGACGAGAAACTGTTTTTAAAGTGGATGAGAAAATATAGAGAGAGAATATAAAATATAAAAGAAAATAGGAAATAAAAATTCTGAATTCAGTAGAGAAGAGAGAAGAGAGCAAAAGAAAGAAAGAAAGAAAGAAAGACAGAAGGGAAGAAAAAAAAAAAAAAAAACTTTTTTTTTTCTTTTTCCAAACACAAGCAAAAAAAAATATATATTGTATAAAAAAAAAAAATATATATGTATAAAACAAATAATAATAATAATAATGTTGAAGAGGTGGAATGAATATAAAAAATTATAATAAATATAAAAGGTATACAGGTGAGAATATAATATTATTAACGATTCGATTGATTCGCTATTCTTTTTCTTTTTTTTTGCTTTTTTTTTTTTTTTCATTTTTTTCTAATTTTTCTTATTCTTAATTTTTTTTTAAAAAACATATCATGAATTATGATGATTTATTATTATTAATTATATTTAGATTATATGATAGGATTTTTGTATTAATGTGTCTACCTACCGCGATCCGTACTAAATAAATTGAAAAAAAAATAATATATATATATATGTATATGTATACAGGCAATAAAATTGTCGGTTCGGTATATATATATATGTATATATAATATGCGCGCGCCTCTGCGTGTGTGTGTGCATGTATGTATGTATGTATGTATGTATGTATGTTTGATAAAAAAAAAGAAAGAAATAAATTAATTAATTAATTAATGGAATAAATGAATAAATGAATAATTGTAAAAAAGAATGAAGGAAGAAGAAGAGATGGAGAGAGATGGAGAGAGAGAGAGAGAGAGAGAGAGAAAGAAAGAGAAAGAGAGAGAGAACGAAAAAGAAGAATGGTATTAGAAAAGGTATAATGAAAGGAAAGAAAAAAAGAAGAAAAATCCTATAAAGATTAACATAATACATGCACAAGTATGATTAATAATAATAATAATAATAATAATAATAATAATAATGACGATGACGATGATGATGATGATGATGATGAGGTAATAAATAAATAACGAAAAGGAAGAGATAAAGATAGGAAAAAAAAGAGAAAAAAATTAAGAATGAAGAAAGAATAAAAAAAAGAATGAAAAAAAGTAGAAAAGAAATAAGGGTCGTTATATAATTATGTTATTAAATAATATAATGGTGTATATATATATATATATATATATATATATATATATACACATATAATTATATAGTTATGATATATATTAATACATAGAATATGCGAAATTTTTTTAAAATATATATTATATTTTTGGTTTAAAACCAATTTTCATTATTAATAAATATTATTATTATTATTATTATTATTATTATTACCCACGTATACAATAATAATAATAATAATCGAAGTAAAAAGAAAGGGTACTATATATTATATATATTACTATATTATCAAATCATGCACATAAACGCACCCACACCCACACCCAAACACATACACACACACACACATGAAAATGATTGAATTAAACAAAAAAAAAAAGTTTATAATAGATAGAAGAAAGAAAAAAAAAATATATCATATATACATTAATATACATATAAATAAATAAAAACAAAAAGCAATATTTACGAAAAAGGGGACAGACTGAATATTATTATAAATGTTGTGTCGTGTATGTTTTTTTTTTTTTTTCATTTTTTAATATTTTTCTATTCACGTTGTTTCCAACTTTTTTTTTTTTTTATATATTTCATTTTTTTTTTTAATTTTCTTACCACAAATATATCGTAAATCGATATACTATAGGTACATTGAGTACATACATAGTATATTTTATTTTATTTTATTTTATTTTCAGTTCAAATTTCGATCAACGCACGTCTCCATGTATATATAAAAATATATATATACGGTTTAAATCATATTATATTCATTATTATCATCATTATTGATTATTATACCCGGATGATCGAACATTTTTTTACTTTTTTTTTTCATTTCCTTCTTTCCCCGATTACATCCGACTGATTTTCGGAACTGCAATTTAAAACGACTAAATAATTAATAATAATAATATTAACAATACACATGCACAAGTTTTATGTGTACACGTACGTATCATGTAATTTTTTTTCATTATTTATTCTTACTTAAAATTACAAATTTTGAAAAAGAAGAAGAATAAAGAATAAAGAGAAAAATAAACTGTGTAACATGCAGAAGTACAAATAAATATAAACAATAATAAATCAGATATATATATATATATATATACATATTAAAACAAAATAATAATAATAATAATAGTGGTAATATAATTCCGAAGAAACTATATATATATGATAATAATAATAGTAAAATTAATTATTAACAAAAACAAAAACAGATTTAAAATAGAAAATTTATTTTCTTATGAAAATTTTCAACATTTTTATATATTATACTATACTATATATTATGGGTATACCCTATAATATTATGGATAAAAGATATACTACACGTCGTATATAAATTTCTATGGTCGCGCTGCTGCTACTATTACTACTATTACTACTAACTGCAATCGCAAAGGATAAAATATATACGTTGAAAGAAAAAAAAAAGAGATATATATATATATATAAAAGATAATAAATATAGTACCTTATTATTATTATTATTATTATTATTATTATTTTCTCTCTCTCTCTCTCTCTCTCTCTCTATATATATATATATATATATATATATAGGTATATATATATTTTATACAAATGAAATACAATAATTAATAAATACTGCCTAGCAGCATATCATATTATTAATATTATTATTATTATATACGGTATTTGTAATAGGTTTGGAAAAAAAGTGTATTATATACTATATATATTAACTATTAATTATTCCCTAAGAATTATCATTATTATTATATTCACAGTTAACTATAAATCAAATATTATATATATATATATATATATATATATATATATATATATATGAACAAGCAATTTCTAAACACACGTGAAATGCACACTGCACACTGCACACATTTATGGATACATAGATAGATTATATTATTATCTAATAATAGGTGAACAAGAAGAAGAAGAAGAAAAAGAAGAAAAAAGAATAATGCAAATTTATTATTATTATTGTTACTATTATTATTATCATTATTATTATTTTAATAAAGAAAGAGAGATAGAAAAAGAAACGAATGAATAAATAAATGAAACAAATACACGCACATAACATACGTATATATAGTATAACATATATTATACACTTTGCACGGGAAAAAGAAAGTAATGAAAAAATTGTGATGAGAAAAAAAGAAGAAAAAAAAAATAAAAAATTAATAATAATCATAGTATATAATTATCGTCAATATTTTGTTAAATTTAATTCAATTCAATTCAAAATTCAATTCAATCCAAATCAGAATTCAATTCAATTCTAAATTCAATTCAATTCTAAATTCAATTCAATTCAAAATTCAATTCAATCCAATTCAGAATTCAATTCAATTCTCAATTCAATTCAATTCAAATCATAATTAATAAATCAATAAATCAATAAGCAAACTGACTTTACAGCTGAGTAGGATTATTGTGATATAGCCAGTTAGTATATATAGTAGCAAAGTAAATAGGACGCGGAAAAAGAAATCTTAATAAATGAACGAATGAATATGAAATCATCGATAATAATGATTATACTATATAGGTATACAAAGTAATACTATATAAATAATAAAATATTAAAAAATAACGGGCTTTAATCGTGAAGGAGAAGGTTTTTTTCTGTTTTTTTGTTTTTTTTTTTAATTTAATGAAGAAATTTTTTTTTTTTTTTTTATTATTAACATTTATTATAATATATTTGTATACCGCACAGAGAGGCAAAACACAAACACAAACACAAACACAAACACGTACTCTATAGTACAGAAATCCAATTATGCACATATTATTATAATAAAATAATATACATAACGAAACATTATATTATATACATAGTATATATATATATACAAAAAGAGCGATTTTATACCTACAAATTCTATTTCTTATTATTATTATTATTATTATTATTGTTACGATTAAAAGCAAAAATAAAAAATGAAAAAAAAAAAAAAAGAGCAAAGAAACGGCTACTACTAAAAAATATGGCACATACTATTATCATTATTATATTCATTATCTCTTCTTTTTGTTCTTGTTCTTCTTCTTCTTTCTCGCAATAATAAAATGAATAAAAGAAAAAAAAAATATATATATATATATATATACACACAGAGATGAATTTTTTTTCTTTTTTTTTCAAAGCTTCCACCTGTTTCGATAAAATACATCAGATGTTATTACACTAACGACGATATATAAATAAATAATACGAAAAAAAATAAAAATAAAAATAAAATAAAATAAAAATAAAATAAAAAATTGTCTTCCATATAATGATGTATGTACGACGTATGTAATGATATAATATACTATAAGTATATAAAGGGACTAAGGAAAAAAAATAAAATGAAAATGAAAATAAAATAAAATAAGAATGAGAGTATAAAAATAAAACAAAAGAATATATATAATAATAATTTCTTTATAAAATGAAAAAAATGAAAAAAAAAAAAAGAAAAAAAAAAAAGAAAAAGAGATGCGCGGGTGCAGCAATCTGTCGTTTATTATTAACTACGTATATAATATATATATACATACATATATACATATATACATACATATATACATACATACATACGTACATAGAAATATAAAAACGTGCATTAATCGTTATCGAATATATTATTTACAATAAACATATATATATATATACAGGGTGAGTTTCCTCTGTTATCGCATGCGTGAAAATGAAAAAAGTGGGCGGAGCGTGTTTGCGATTATAAGCCCCTCCCTCATACTATACCTAAGAAAACTCACCCTGTATACAGTTTATAATTTTTTTTTTTTCCTGTTAATATTTTTTCGTTTTTTCTTCCTTATCATCATTATTATTATTATTATTCTTCATCTTCTTCTTCTTCTTCTTCTTTTTCGTTTATTATTTTATTTCGTTCACCGATAAAAATCACGGGAACGATTTTCGAAAATCGCGCGAGTGACAATTTATTAAAACACAATAACTACAATATAAAAACATATTAATTATACCTACATTATACACATTTTTAATAAAACTAAAAATACTATTGTTAAAAAAAAAATTTTTTTCTTTTTTTGTTTTTTCCTCATATAATTTTCATTATTTCATTTGCAATTTTTCGTTTTTCTTCTTTCAATTATTCCACCTTTCCATATACATATACACACATATACATACATATATATATATATATATATATATATGTATATATAGAAAACGTTATTATGTATAGTACTACCTATTATTATTTACCACGATAATATTATAATAATTTGGAGTAGAGATCAGTACATTTTTTGTTCTTATACATTTTTTTAGTTTTAGAGGAACGAAGGATAAATAAATAATTAAATAAATAAATAAATAAATAAAAATAAGTAATATTATTAAATATAACATTTATTATTATTATTATTATTATTATTATTATTAATATTATATTTTATTTTTAATTTTTAAACTGTAATATCGGGTACTAGCTAGCATATAAAGATTATTAATTATTATTAATTATTATTACTATCAAAGTAGATCAAGTGTTAGATTTGACGAAAAAAAAAATATATGTATTTATATATATATATATATATGTATATGTATATTAAAAAAAAAAAAAAAAAGAAACGGCAACAACAACAACAACCAATATTGTAGTATATATATATATATATATATATATGTATATGTATTCGTGATGATGCAAAATACTTTATTTAATGTTGAAAAAAAAAAAAAAAAAAATATTAATTTTCAGAATATAGTTTCTCATTTCTCTTTATACATTTTTCACTCTATATATCTATGATATCTATCTCTCTCTCTCTCTCTCTCTCTCTCTCTCTCTCTCTCTCTCTCTTTTTTTCTTTCTCGATCTCTATCTCTTTCTCCTTCTCCTTAATATTATATTATATACTTTCCTATAATAATATTATAGTATATAGGGGTATATAATATTATGTAATAAATTCTATTATTTTCTTTGTCTCATTTTCGCCGTAAAAATATTTATACTATATACATATGATATATAGTATATAAAGGGCAGAATGATAATATTCGTCAGATTATATAATATAAACCGCTAAGCGAATTATATGATATGATATATATATAATATATATATATATATATATATATACTATGACGAATCTATTTTACTCTGTCACAAATGGCGTATGTATTACTAGTTTAATACACATAAAGTTTAAATATGTTTTTATTAATATTAAATATTAAATATTGAATATTGAATATTATTATTATTATTATTATTATTATTATTATTATTATTATTATTATTATTATTTTGTTTCTCGTTAGACATGAAAAAAATTAAAAAAAAAAAAACAAAAACATGTAATTATATATCAATTGGCTTATATATTATATACATACATATATGTATATTGTTATATATATGTATATATTTATATATCAACAATTACAAAATAAACATATCTAACATTTAATAATATGTATTAACTCTTATAACTAACTGAGAAACGCTATACTGATCCTTATAAAGGTGTGTTTTTTTATTATTATTATTATTATTATTATTATTATTATTATTATTATTATTATTATTATTATTAAGAGGAAAAACAGGAAAAAGAAAAAAAAAAAACGAATAAAAACATGAATAATAATTATGAAATATGTGAAATAAAATAAAATAATTGAGAAAAAAGAACAAAAAAAAAAAATTTATTAATTAAAAAAATAACAATACAAAGTTGCAAGAGAATATATTATTATTATCATTATTAATGAATTATTATTATTATCTTTAACATTGATTAAAATATACTATAGTATATATATATATGTATATATGCTGCTGCACATATATGATATTATTATGTGTATAATAATAATAAAGAAGATAAGAAATAAATAAAAAGTGAAAATAAACAATATATATATATATATATATATATATATATATAATAATAATAATATTTTTATTTCTTTTTATCTAATTAATTTAATTTTAATAGTTGTCTAATATTTTGTAACTGATTTTGTGATATACAATTGCAATAGTCTAAAAAAAGAAAAAAGAAAAAAAAAAGTATATAATATACATAGTATGCTGGACACTACCCCCCCCCCCCCCCCCAAACGGGGCACAATAATAACGGAAACCCTTTTTTTTTTTCTCTCATTCCTGCGTATCAATTTGAGTATACCCGTTGTATAGTATGTACCGAGAGTTATCGGTGAAACTGTACTTGACCCCCTCACTTCGGTGAAACCTTGGTTTTCGCCGTAGCTGGGAGGGGGTCAAGTACAGTTTCACCGAAAACTCTCGGTATATACTATATTAATCTTTTTATCGTATCGTAAAGAGATACAACATCATAATATGTATACCTTGCAGATGTATATATATATATATTGATAATAAATTATACATTTATAGTATAGTGTATAGTAAGTATTATAGTATAGGAATTGCCGTGCCTGCAATTATTATTATTATTATCATCGTTTTACTGGGATATAATGGGGGGGGAAAAAAAAAAAAAAAAGAATCGTAAGATTTTAGAAATAGAAAAAAAAAATATATATATAATTTTAACATCGAAAAAGATACACGCGTCTCTCTCAATTCTTTATTCTCTCTAATGTTATTAGCTTGTTTGTTTTTTCTTTTTTTTCTTTTTTCTTTCTTCTACATATAATAAATTTTCAGACGATCACCTTCACCATCATCATCATCATCTACCAAATTTACCAAGCGATATTACATTCGAGATATGCACATCGCCGACAAATAGTCGAGAAGAAGAAGTATTCGCGGCTGATACGGGTGGTGGCGGTGGCGGAGGCGGTGGCGGTGGATCGTCGTCGCCTTTTGTTAAAACCGAAAGTATTGTTAGCGGTGTACATTTCCTTACCGATCAGGAAGACGATAGACAATTGGATATCGGTGCTAAGTCTGATACGGGGGACACAGAACCGGAGGTCAGAAAACAGGTTGGTGGCTATGGATCGCATGGACAAAGAAACAGAAAAAAAAAAACAACAAAACAAACAAACAACATTTTCCTAAACAATTTACATCCTGATTAGCATATGTTTCCATTTCCTTTGTTGTTGAACACGCGCACACCGATCCCTTACGCCTGCGTACGTCTCTCCCTCCCCCCCCCCCCCCAGCCCCAGCCCCAGCCCCAGCCCCAGCCCCATAGCCGCGCCACGCCTCATTCCATCTGTGATCCTAGTATATATTCGAAACCAAAATCCGGAATGGTATATATATTTTACAAGCTGCTGGAGTACCTGATACAAAACGATGGTTCCGTAGTCTGCAAATGGTGCGGCGAGGTACTACCGTCAAGAACCAGGTGGTACAGGCACAAGTACAAACTCCACGTATCTACGCAAGTTACACAACCGGCGCCGCTCTTCAAGTGTCATAGCTGCAACGCTTACTTCAAATCCAGGAAAGGGTACATAGGACATTTGAGCTCAAGGCATTCAGACAACGAAAATGACGAGAACAGAGAAGAACCGGTGAACAAAAAGACCAGGAGAACTTCAGAGGTGAGGGAAAATTCGAGGCGATTAATGAAAGTGAGATTCAGGTGAAACAACACACGCGCGCGCAACCAAACAAACCGACTATACAGGGAGATTCTAGCGTGTCGATTCAGGCACTGCGTTAAAACTTACTTCAAGTTTCACCTGATTCTCACTGTCTATTACGCATTTCTTTCTTTCTTTCTTTTCTACTTTCTTCGCAGATAGCGATTCAGAATTATTGTTCATATTATGTACATATATATCGTAATTCTTGTATAAAGCAAATGGGGAAAGGACCAGACTGGGAACAGCAGAGAGAAAAGGAGGAGAAACTTGTCGCCGATATAATAGACAGAGTGAAAAGAGAGTGCGAGGCTCAGGGTGAAATCGTTACGAGGCGAGGATACTCGAGAAGATCAACAGTCATGAATAGCTAAGACATGTTTGTTAGGATTAAATCACAATATAATGAACTCTGATATAATAATGATAAATAAAATCGAGATCGAGATCAAGATCAAGATCGATATGATATGATAATATATCATCTATATCTTCTGTCCTATTGTTTTGAACAAAACTGTGTTCCATATAATATATATACATATATATATATATATACCCTTGTCTATGTAACAATAATAATAATTGTTACATGAAAGTCATATAGAAGAAAGTTACGTAGGTACGAGCGAGCAAGAAAGAAAAATTAAAAAATTTCAAAGAATTGATAATGTGAGTTTAATACGGAATGGAATTGTTTTTTCCTTTTACATACTCTAATAGAGTATATAGAGTCTAGAAAAGAAATATATGTATATATATATACAATATTTATTTATTGTTTTCTTTTTCTCATTATTTATACCTAATAAGACGTGTATGTATGTATGTATGTATGTACGTACGCGTTGTCGAGCGAATCCTAAAATTAATTCCATAATTATATAATAGGTATATTATATAGTATATTTTAAAAATTGATATATATATATATATATATATAATATATATATACACATCTAGGTAGTATATGGTATGATAATATGATAATATCATAAATGATATAGTCAGTTTATGATTTATAGTAACGCAAGAGCCAAATTTCGCTAATTATTAATATTAATATTGTTATGTAAATGTTTGCGATAATATAAATGGTGGATTAAATATGAAATGAAATGAAATTATTGTAAATATATATTATAGAAAATTTTTTTCTAACTCGACGTCATTTGAATTGACAACGTATAATTCAACGATTCTATAATTTTTATAGTTACCCCTGGCCCCCAGTGCCACTACCGCCCCCAACCCTCAGTGCCAAATGTAAATCTTCCCAATAATATTAATTAATTAATTAATTAATTAATAAATTAATTAATCCATCATTTATTATATTATTATTATTAAATGACTCTTTAATAAACATATATTGAAATATTCAACTCTCTTCCATGAAAGTATATAGTATAACGTTAAATTATTTCGAAACTATATCATATATATATTCATATAATATATATATATGTATAATTATTATTTATTATTTATTATTTATTATTGAAAATAATATAATGAAAAATAAGGTAAATCTGTCCATTTTTTGAAAATATTTTCATCTCTAATATTATTAATAATTTGTTGTAAGAAAAAGAAGATAAGAATAATAATGAAATAAGTATAAACATGTAAAAATCTATAATACATCTATAATACTAATACTATATATTACAATGATTATTATTATTATTATTATTATTAATATACAATATAAATATATATATATTCTTGAATCTGTATGTATAAAAATACTATTATTATTATGTATATGTATTACTATCTATGTTCTTCCTATGCGTACACATAACAAAAGATACATCTCCGTGTAAAAAAACAAAAAAAAAATACATTTTTGTGATTTTAGTGTTACATAAGTAACTATATTATATATAATATAACTATACTATATACATATACTATATACATATAAATACTATATAACATTAACGCGATTATAATATTATTATTATTATTATTATTATTATTATTATTATTATTATTATTAGAATATCTCAAAAGTACTTGCGAGTATAACATCGAGCACAATAAAAGAAAAGATAAAAACCTAATAATGTTTTACTTAGTATTTTTTCATTCATCATTTTAAATATTATAGTGAGTGAATTAATTATATATATATTTTTTTTCTTTGCAATTAACGCGTCGATAAATGATATGTATGTGTATAACTATATTATATGTTATCGCTATATTATAAAGGTGAGGGAATATGATACCTATTAATCATATTATTACTCTCGAGATATAAAACAAAAATCAAAAAAATCAAAAAAAAAAAAAACAAAAAAAAAATACTAATTATACTAAACTTATAATCTTCCATCGTCGATATATTATTGTTAATTTAACCGTATGAAAACGAAAATAAAACAACAAAAAAATAAAATAAAAAAATGCTTACATTACATTACATTACATTACATTACATTACATTACATTACATTACATTGCGTATTGTGAACGCAGTGTTTAAGGGGGGATCCTGAATTGGACGGTTCGAAAAATCGATGTTTTGGGGAATTTTTTTAGGGTAAAAAAAAAAAAGCAGGTCCAGCGAAATTTTTACATTATTTTATTACATGTCTGAACATGAGAAAACAATTTTTTTTGAAAGAAAAATATTCACAGGCAACCGATTTTTATGCACATTCGTGCAACTGCTGTTTCCAATCGGCGGGACAGATGTAGCTCGTAATTTTCATCTGAAACAAAAAAACCAAAAACCATTTCAATTGTAATATATTTTTCTTCTATATGAACTAAAAACATTGTCGACAAAAAAATTCTTAACAACTTTTTTAGCAACTTGAAATTATTTTTTTTTTCACAAAAAGCACATTTTCTGTTTCAAACCCGAGAAAACATTCGAATTTCATAATTTTTCTAATTTTTCTTAGTTCATATAGAAGAAAAATATATTACAATTGAAATGGTTTTTGGTTTTTTTGTTTCAGATGAAAATTACGAGCTACATCTGTCCCGCCGATTGGAAACAGCAGTTGCACGAATGTGCATAAAAATCGGTTGCCTGTGAATATTTTTCTTTCAAAAAAAATTGTTTTCTCATGTTCAGACATGTAATAAAATAATGTAAAAATTTCGCTGGACCTGCTTTTTTTTTTTACCCTAAAAAAATTCCCCAAAACATCGATTTTTCGAACCGTCCAATTCAGGATCCCCCCTTAAATATAGTAATCGCGAGAAGATTGGGCCGGCTGCTTAATATTATAATAATACAACTATATATACCTATATAGTATGTATATATATTTAACAAATTTATCGACGTTTTTCATTATACTATATATTATACCGTTTAAAATATAATATTATAATAAATATAATATACTATATATTATACTATAGTATATAAAGTAAATGACAAAAACAAAAAAAAGAAAAAAAAAGGAAGAAGAATTGGTCGGCTCAAAGAAAAAAAAAAAATATATATATATAAATATAATATTTTAGTCTTCTGTTTTTGAATCTTAATTGTTAATATAAATGATATACTATACTATAATAATAATAATAATAATAATAATAATAATAATATGAATGAAAGGCTGATAATTATCTCTCGTTTATATATTATATATTAACCGCAGGTGCTTTGGGAATTGAGAGAAAAAGAGAAAGAGAAAGAGAAAGAGCAAGAGAAAAAAATAATAATAATTTCGTAAATAAAATTTCATTGCGTTTTTAATTTGAAAATATTATTTAGTAGTACACCGCGCATCAGTATATATATATAAATAAATAATATATTATTGTAAAATGAATAAGATAAATTATATAAATAGGATAAGAAACATAAGTGTTATACTGCATTACATTTATTATATTCTTTATTTCTCAATTGCTAAGCATCTTAAGTAATAATGTATGATATAGGCGAAAACTAATTCGGTAATATGTAGAACGTCGGGGAGAGACTGGAGGAGCGCAACGCATAATGTAGTCGACTTTGAAATCGACGAATAATGATTGTACTATAAACATAGTATTATTATATTCCTCATTTAGTTTAGTTTATATTATAATACATATATGAAATTATTTTCTGTATTTTTTTCTTTTCTCAGTCGACTATGCGCGCAGCAGTCTCTTTCGTTATTTCTATATATATATAACCGAAAAAACCTATGTATAGCGATCAAAAGAAAAGAACAGAATAGAAAAGAAAAGAAAAGAAGAGAAAAAAAAAAACTAATTTACGAATATTATATAATATGTATATTAATACAAATTAAAACAAAAAAAAAAAGAAACACCTAAATTCATGCATGACTTCCAAAATAAGAAAAAATGAAACTAAATCTCCGCAGTCTTCTCAAAATATGAGGAGAGATATGCGATGAACCTATATTATATTATAATACGATCGTCGCGTTTAATGAAAATGAAACATATTGTACAACATCGTTGATGAGGAATAAAAAAAAAGAAAAAATCAAACAATCCAATGACCCAAACGCATTTTATATCACTTTATTCATGCATCCATCTATTCGTTTAAAAATAAAAAAAATAAAAACCGTACGCAACCCGCACGACATCGTGTAATTTCTAAATAGCTATTGCCTATGATCATGCGCACATATCTCTCTCTCTCTCTGCACCGTCCCGTGCGTTCGACGATATTTTAGTTCTCATCTAATCCAACAGATGGCAAACAGGTCCGCGACTAGCGATTGAATGTCTCCATGCGTTCAGCGACATAACCTAACAGATCCCAAACGTGTTTAGAAACGCTTGATTCAAACCTTGGAAAAAATAAAAAAAAAAAATCGAAATAATAAATGATACTGCGAGACACGCCGCCCTCGTCTCCCCAAATGGAGGAAGAACTCGACGAAGACGAGATGGTCTATCTGGGCGACGCTGACGAAATCTTAGAAGCCCTTGAAAACGACGATAGCAATTCGGAAGCAGAGTTGTCGGACGAACAGCCGCCACCGAAAGACGATGCAGTCAGTGTGTTTTCGAAACACACAGGTGAGTGCGCTGTGTGACTTAACTCATCGTACGTGTCTATAGGGCCAAAAAAGCATTCCTTACAATCCAGACATCCACAGGATCTGTGTTCTGCGGCTCTCTAAGCAAGGATGGAACCATGGCCGCTACAGGTGGCGAAGATGACAAGGGATTTGTATGGGAGGTATCCACCGGTCTAGTCATACTCGAATGTACCGGACACACGGACAGTGTTGTTTTTGCTGAATTTAGTCAGGACGGTTCGCACCTGGCTACAGCAGATATGAGCGGTTTGATCCAGGTGTGGAAGATGAGCAACAAGCTGATGATCTGGGATTACAGCATAGGCGATATGACCGTGAGTTTATAAACCGTGCAAAAGAAAACAACAATAAAAATAACACCTGCGCTTGTACCGTAATCCACAATGTGTAAAAACCTTGCGCAGTGGATGCGCTGGCACTCGGTAGCAAACGTTTTATTCGCCGGTGCGGCAAGCGGGGAAATATACATGTGGAAAATACCAGGTGGAGAATGCAAGATATTTCAGAGCCACGGGCAGAGGGTTGAACAGGGTGTCCTGATGCCCGATGGTAAGATTTTAGACCAAAACTAGGAGAACTGATTATCGAATTGTCCCAATTGACGATCATTCCATCATTTAGGGAAGCGGATAGCTGTCGGATACGACGACGGAACTTTGAGATTATTCGACCTGAAATCTGCGGCGGTATTGTCAACGGTTTCATCAGACTTTGGCCACAGTTCGACCATCACAGCTCTGGATTGTCATTCCGATAACAATCTTATCATGTCTGGTGCTATGGATGGTAGAACTGTGCTCACCAATTCGCAGACTGGGAAGGTAGTGAGCGATCGGTTTATAGTCGTTTTTTATCAAAACTCGGTTTAGTTAAGCCAGCAGATGATCTAAAACGAGAATAAGAGGAAATGGGATTCTGGTCTATTAGTTCAACCCATTTTCTAGGTCATCGGAGTCCTCCAAGACCTGAAAGACCCGAATAGTTCGGTTCCCGAAACTTCGACAACGGACGATGACGCCGATTCTGAAAAGATTGGAAACTGGGTTGAGGCGGTAGCCTTTTGCAAGGATCCCGAGTTCCAGGTAGCAGCTACGGGCACAGTGAATGGTCAGATTTTCATTTGGGATATTGGCAAGCAGGTGAGTCGAAAATAACTTTTCCTAGTTCTCGTTTCTCCAGCCTCGTTCATCCGTCGAATAAACTGCTCGAACAATTTCCGCGCAGGTACCGAGGCACGTTATACAGCAAGATAGTGGCGTCAGCAAGCTGGTTTGGCGGCTTAAGACATCGTCGCTTTATTCATCAGGGCTCGACGGTGTGGTGAGACGTTTCGACGCTAGATCAGGCGAGCTAGTCAGTTCTCTGAGTGGACATTCCGCGGATATACTCGACCTGACTATTTCGAGGTAAGTTAGAAAAGAGAGCGGGCGACGTCACGATTCCTCGCGTTTTCTTGTCTTTTTTTCATTTCAGTGATGGAAAAACGATTCTAACAACATCGGACGATTCTACGGCGAGAATATTCAAAGTCTCTGATTAAAACCCGCAAAGTTATCCTGCGATAAAAATTGTATTATACTATATTTTCGTAACGATTAGACTAATGCTGTGTAACATATCGCGTATGTGTTCGAAAATAAAATGAACATTGAATCAATGCCATTCTTAATTCCTTGCATCGTGTTGCGCGTGTTGCGCAGTTTTGTAAAATGCGTTTAAGGTTCTTGGGCGCATCGGCAGGTGGTGCCTTGTGCTCGTTCACCTCCGTAGTCCCGTCTCCGTCTCCTCCGTCTCTCCCCGCCGTATTTACCGTATAAAATGAAGCCCTCCATTCAGAGTCACCTATTTACCTCGGCGCGGTACTACCTCGTCTACCTGTGTGCCTATGCGCTTATGCGCGTATCGTAGTATAACACGGTTATAAAAAAAAAAACAAAAGGGAAAAAAAGAAACCGGCTTCCCCACCTGCGCGGTTGAAACAGGCGGACCCCCGATCTGTACCGAAACTCCCCGAACGAGTGTGGTGTTAATGTGCCGGTCACCGTGGCCTAAGAGACCGTAGAGACCGACGTGGGGTACAGTGTAATATAACCGAGTAGAGTTCGGCGGAACGTATTATCGTTAGTAGTATCAGTCTATATTTATTTTATATTACGGATCAGCAAATTGCGATCATAATTTCTTCCTCATCTCTTCTCCATTCGTTCTTATTCTCCAATCCTCTTCCGTATATATCCCGCATCCGGCAAGTAGGTGAGTTATGTGAACCTGCTGCAGAAAGTTTATAAAGGAAGGTGATAGTTCAGTGTCTATAGTCAGTGCCGGATGGAGTATTCCGATTCCGCCGTCCACCCGTCGTGATTCTTGGTACATTAACAAGGTGAGTAGAGTGGCGAAATGCATGCAGGTATCTGCGTCGATTAGGATATAATATGCGGGGCGGTTTTATCGGAAAATGCTTTTCGCACACCCCCTCCGGTCATTTCTCATTATACTCTCGGTATAGTGGCGCGGTGACGCGTGTCACGCCCGATCTTTGATGCCTCTTAAACGCGGTCGGTGTCTGTCCATATCCCATGGGAATTTTTAGCTCAATCCGGATAAAGTCTTGAGACTGACCGTTAGCACTCTGCTGACCAGACCAGTGAGCACTATTCGGTCGTGCGGATATTTGCTAAGTCAATGACTGCAGCAGCAGCAGCAGCAGCGCTATCTCGATTTTCCAGGATTCCACTTATAGTCACGAAACGCAGCATTGTGGGTATAGGCATGCCGCGTACACCTGACGATGCTCGTTCCACATTAAAACCTCTCGGATATATTCGAGAGGCTTCTTTCCTCCTTTGACGAGGATGTGAATATCATATATATGCATCGGGCTAGTCGGTTTAGTTCGCGTTAGATCCGGTTATCGTGAATTTTCAATGTTTACACAGTTGAGCGTGCAGCGTAGAGGTGTGTGTGTGTGAGAGTTCGTAGTTATGAGGTTTGTGCCGGGGATTGGGATCGCTCCGTTATTCAGAAATATTAATTTAATTCATAAAACTTGTTGCATTCATTCATGAGAATGCAAGAAAAAGTAAAGAAAAGAAAAAGAATTAAATCTCGTGATTCGGATTTAATACGCTCTTAATTATAACGAGTACACGAGTACACGAGTTACATATATGGGGGGGGGGGGGGGCCCGCGAAGGGTACAGAGACCCCGAATCAGTCGCGCACGTGCGCGGCATCAATTCTCACTATACGTAGCTCTGCATACCAGAATACGTTGTGCATTATACACGCGTAACACACTAGTACGTATGTATATGAATGCGGAATACCGCGTGCTGCGTGAGCCAGCTATAAAACGAACCGCTGCATTACCTCGCGTTAAAGTCACGCGTGTAATTATTCATCCATCTGCAATTCACCCTTTTTCTTATCTGACTTTTCCCCGTACGTATACAAGTACAAGTACAAGTACAAGTACAGCGTGCGCAAAGTTAGATTTTTTACTGCAACTGATGTCCCCGCGGCTTTGCCCACTTGTTGCACAATGTATACTTGAATATATTCAAATTCAACGCCCGAAAAAGCGACTATTTGCTTACATAAATTATACCGAGCGATGTTTCTTGTTTTCTTCTTCTTCTTCTTCTTCTTCCAAGTGTACAGTATACACGATGCGTATTACGATACGCCTAATTCATCGACTATTGAGTCCTCCTAAGTGAGGGGTGTGTAAACGACGTTAGTTAGTTAGTTAGTTAGTTAGTTGGTTGGTTACTTAGTTAGTTAACGCGGTAAGGTATATAGCGGCCGGTATATATCATATGGAATGGAATGAGCATAGCGCAGAATCTAACCCACTTTGCAAACAGGTTTATACATATATACAACGTTCGTTTATACGCTAACGGTGATTGACCAGGATTATTCTTCACTACTCGGTGTCTCTGACCGAGCGGTTCAAGCTTCCGCAATATAAATATTTTCAACAATTTTATTAATTTGTATATATATATAGGTATAACATTCATATATATATATATACATAAATATGCGCGTATATAGGTGCAGCGCAGACCTGTACGTAATTGATTTATCAAAAATACATTACATCACACGTCTTATTATTATATGTACATACGTACATCACCGTGATAATAATATAATATTTCCTCAATATATCTTCAGGCATTATGAGCCTATATATACGATATATACGATATATACTATATCGTTTAATTGTTATATAGAAAAACAATATAACACACGACCTTCGCGATCGTTCGGATCGCGTTGCGTAAGATTCTATACTTACTATAGTTTAACACAAGTCTAGTCTTTCTTGTTTCATTTTTTTTTTTTTTTTTGTCATATCAGCTCTTCTTTCAGTTTCGTTAAAAAATTATACATACAATTACAATTCAACATCTGAATATCGATATTGTTTATTTTTGTTTTACAGGTGGCGGGGCGGCGGCCAAGATTTAAGAGATGGTCATCGTCACGCGGGTTCGTATATTTCTCATTAATCGATTGTCGTCATTGTCGTCATTGTCGTCATTGTTGTTATTGTTGTTAACGATAAGATAAACTATATACACACAAAGCGACAAATGATCCGTGTCGTCGTCGGGGGCGGCGTGGTGGAGAGGGGGGGGGGGGGGCAGTAGTACGTAAATTAAATGGGGGGATTCCCAGCGGTGAAATTGAAGCTGACCCCTCCCTGCGTAGCGGTTTTATCTATATATATATATATATACACCTATAACTTAACGTTATATACATAATTCGGAGCACGGAAGTTCTCTTCCGATAATATGTTCCGGTTTGCGGATAATTAGGGCGAGAAATTAACCGCAGGATATTATCTCTCAGAATCTACGCGAAGTTATTCTACAGCTATATATATATATATATATATATATATATATATAGCATACTACCTTATAGATGTGAATAGAAAAAATAAAAAAAATAAAATAAAAAACTCGTTATTGGAATTATATTAGTAATATATATAATAGATATATTTCGTATCGTGATGTATATAGGGGGATTACATATGGATCGAACCAGTATCTGGAAGGGAATTTGACGTTGCGATCGGAGCTCGCGTTGTTTCGGCTGAGGGTAGAAGAATACAAGTTAAAGACGACGACAACAAGGTATGTGTTCAACGTTATTGTATATGTATTAATGTATGATTTTAATTTCTTTGTATGTGTGATTTTTTTTTTCTTTCCTTTTTTTTTTTTGCTATTATTATTATTATTATTATTGTTGTTGTTGTTGTTTAATGCACACAGGAACAATGGCTTACTCCGGAGCGAAGAATAAAGGCGATGCACGCGACATCCGTCCAGGGCGTCGAAGACATGATAAGTCTCGGCGACTTACACGAGGCCGGAATTTTGAGGAATCTCTTAATTCGATACAACGAGAATCTGATATACGTAAGAGGTTTAAATTATTACACATACTTAGAAATTGTAATATATATGTATGTATATAAGAGGCATGAAACCCGCAAGAATTAACGGTATATATAAGAATTAATATCTTCGATACAAAAAAAAAAAAAAAAAAAAAAAAAAAAAAAAATTGTCCTTTTTTTTCGAAACGTTATAACTCTGCGAATTATCCGTCGATACGAATTTTGAAAATAACTAACTTCAAGCTTGCAGTTTTGGCTTCAAAATCATATTTTTGTAATCGCGTTTAACATTTTTTAACACCAAGTTATTCTATGTTGAATAACTTCCCGCGTATGTATGCCACTCGGTCGTCCTTCGTAATAAAACATCGAATAAATCGGCGAAGAAAAGATCGGAGAAAAAATATCAGGAATAAGATTTTGAAGAATAAACTTCAAGCTTCAAGATTATCCTTGTCCCAATCGATTTCGACAAATTTTCACCGAGTTACAACGGTTTAAAAAAAAAAAACAAGTTTCCTTTTTCGTCGGAGAGATTCGTCGGCACAGTTATGTATGCCATTTCCTGTGTGTCTATGTATGCATTCGAGTCGTGCCTGATTTGATCATTTTCAAATTTCGATTGAACAACTTTAGCCAGATCCCTAGGTTCCTATCTAAATTTAAGAATTCACATTCATACTATCAAAGTATTAGAATTTTCCCCACGATACGTGAGTATCATTTAATAATCATGTTTGAAATACCTAAAGAACTAGTCAACGGTATCAAGATAAGAAGAAGAATAAGAGAACTTAATCTAGTTATCTTCTTCACAATAAATAAAGAGTTACATTACTTCAGATAAGACTGTCTAAAATATGCGTCACGCAGTGATATTCTTACGCGTAATACTACTCTGTGTTAATAATTCACAGACATACACCGGTTCGATACTGGTAGCAGTGAACCCTTACCAAATATTACCAATCTACACAGCAGAGCAGATAAAATTATACAAAGATCGTAAGATAGGGGAATTACCGCCGCACATATTTGCCATAGGAGATAACAGCTACACTCATATGAAAAGATACGGTCAAGATCAATGCATCGTTATAAGGTAGTACTAATAACTATCGAGAAATCAATGACTGACAAGGAGAATATCGCACCTCAGGTTCATCGATCTTGACCAAACTTATAGGCATGTTTCCTTGAGCCAAAGTATCAAGTACCTGCTGAATAACTCTGCCCAATGGGGCAGACTGCCTTACTCTATCAATTCACTCGAATGTACAATAAATTATAAATATTTATAAATATTCAGTGCAATGTAGGATCTCATACTTGATATTTTGGATCAAGGAAACACCCCCATAAGTTTGGTCAAGATCGATGAACCGGAGGTGCGATATTCTCCTAGTGAGAGAAGAGCAAATCAATCGTTAAACAAATCATGAAATTTATTCGTTAAGCGGTGAGAGCGGAGCAGGAAAGACGGAGAGCACTAAACTCATACTCCAATACCTGGCGGCTATAAGCGGTAAACATTCGTGGATAGAACAGCAGATATTGGAAGCTAATCCGATTCTAGAAGGCAAGGATTTGATGAAAGAAGATTATACTGTCTTGTTAGATCGTTTAACGCAGATTAATAAACTGATTGATTACATTACAGCTTTTGGAAATGCGAAAACTGTACGAAACGACAACTCGTCAAGGTTCGGAAAGTACATAGACATCCATTTCAACGAGTTGGGGGTGATCGAGGGTGCAAAAATCGAACAATATCTATTAGAAAAGTCTAGAATTGTATCTCAGAGTACAGACGAAAGGAATTACCACATATTCTATTGCATACTGGCCGGACTTTCAAGGGAAGAGAAGATCAAACTTGAACTTGAGGATGCTTCTACCTACAAATACCTCACGGGGGTAAATTACCGGCTTTATTAGCTTAATTTTAGGAGTGAATTTTCTGGCAGTTGATACCTTTTTTTAAGGAGTCGATTTTCTGGCAGTTGATACCTTTTTTTAAGGAGTCGATTTTCTGGCAGTTGATACCTTTTTAAGGAGTCGATTTTCTGGCAGTTGATACCTTTTTCAAGGAGTCGATTTTGACACCATGAGGTATCAACTGCCAGAAAATCGACGCCTTAAAAAAAGGTATCAAGTGCCAGAATTTTGGGAGTGAATTTTCTGGCAGTTGATACCTTTTTTTAAGGAGTCGATTTTCTGGCAGTTGATACCTCATGGTGTCAAAATCGACTCCTTGAAAAAGGTATCAACTGCCAGAAAATCGACTCCTAAAATCAGGTTTCAACTGCCAGAAAATCGACTCCTAAAATCAGGTATCAACTGCCAGAAAATCGAGAGGCCTCCGCCGATCCCCTCGATCCCAGATTTTTATTTCTAAAAATGTTTTTTTTTATTTTTTTTAGGGAGGGAGTATCACATGCGAGGGGAGAGACGACGCCGCAGAGTTTGCTGACATCAGGTCAGCCATGAAGGTGCTTTTATTCACCGACGGTGAAATATGGGAGATACTTAAACTCCTAGCAGCTTTACTTCACACAGGAAACATCAAGTACAAGGCTACAGTCGTCGGTAAGTTGATGCGATCAAAAATCTCAGAGCCTTTTCCACAGCCGTGATATCAATAACTGGTTTAATTATCTCCAGATAATCTGGACGCCACTGAAATACCGGAACAAACAAACGTCAAGCGGGTGGCAAACCTCCTGGGGGTACCGGTGCAACCATTGGTCGCCGCTCTGACTAGGAGGACGATATTTGCTCACGGGGAGACGGTGGTAAGTTGACGACGAATGAGAGCCTTAAATTTCGCCTTATTCTCTTCTCTATTTTATAAATTTCGATCGTTATTCTCCCCAGGTATCAACGCTGTCCAGAGATCAATCGGTCGACATCAGAGACGCCTTTGTCAAGGGTATATACGGCCGTCTCTTCGTACTGATAGTGAAAAAGATAAACGAGGCGATATACAGGCCGAAAAATATGGCCAGAAGCGCCATAGGCGTTCTGGACATATTCGGCTTTGAGAATTTCAACCACAACAGCTTCGAACAATTTTGCATAAATTACGCGAATGAGAATCTTCAGCAGTTCTTTGTACAGCATATATTCAAGCTTGAACAGGAGGAGTACAACCACGAAGGAATAAACTGGCAGCATATCGAATTCGTCGATAATCAAGACGCCTTGGATCTGATCGCTATCAAACAGCTTAACATCATGGCGCTGATAGACGAGGAGTCCAAGTTCCCCAAGGTAGCCGTACCCCATATCATCGACCGCTTTTCAAACGAGATATTAACGTTTTTACATCCACAGGGAACGGACCAAACGATGCTGGCAAAAATCCACAAGACTCACGGGTCTCATAGGAATTATTTGAAGCCAAAATCCGACATTAACACGTCCTTTGGTCTGAACCATTTCGCTGGTGTGGTGTTCTACGACACCAGAGGCTTCCTTGAAAAGAATCGCGACACCTTTAGCGCGGATTTACTCCAGCTTATCCACATATCGACGAATAAATTCCTCCAGGTTTGCTTCGCCGAGGATATAGGGATGGGATCAGAGACGCGTAAGAGAGCGCCGACGCTATCAACCCAGTTCAAAAAGTCACTTGACGCCCTCATGAAGACGTTATGTAGCTGCCAGCCGTTCTTTATCAGATGCATAAAGCCCAACGAGTACAAAAAGCCGATGGTAAATATCCGCGGGCTTAAAACGTCGACTAAACGTTCGATTACTCTCTTTTCTCTTTATCACGCAGATGTTCGACCGCGGTTTGTGCTGCAGGCAGTTACGATATTCCGGAATGATGGAGACGATTAGAATACGTCGAGCTGGATATCCCATCAGACATTCTTTCAACGAGTTTGTCGAACGATACAGATTCCTAATAGCCGGAATTCCCCCGTCCCATAAGGTGAGAAATACGAAACGCTTGCACACAGACCTGGGAAGTTTCGAATACGTTTTAATATTTCAGACCGAATGCCGGGCCGCAACGTCTCGTATATGTCACGCAGTCTTAGGGAGATCCGACTACCAGTTAGGTCACACAAAGGTCTTCCTCAAGGACGCACACGACCTGTTTTTGGAACAAGAGAGGGACCGCGTATTGACAAGGAAGATATTAATACTGCAGAGAAACATACGCGGATGGGTTTACAGGCGTAGATTTTTAAGGATGAGGGCTGCCGCCGTTAGGATACAGAAATATTGGCGCGGATACGCGCAGAGACAGAGATACAAGCGTATGAGAATTGGCTACATGAGATTACAGGCACTCATTAGATCCAGGGTCTTATCGCACAGATTTAGACACCTCAGAGGACACATCGTCGGCCTCCAGGCTCACGCCAGAGGACATCTTACCCGGAGAATGTACCGCAAGAAGATGTGGGCTATAGTCAAAATCCAGGCACACGTTAGGCGTATGATTGCTCAGCGGCGGTTTAAGAAGCTCAAATACGACTATAGGCATCATATCGAGGTGCTCAGGCTCAGGAAAAAGGAGGAAAAGGAACTCAAGGACCAGGGGAACAAGAGGGCGAAGGAAATAGCCGAGCAAAATTACAGGGTATGAATTTAATATTTTCCCGATGGTCCGTTCGGCGATTATTATTCATTTTTTGTTTTACCGTTCGCAGGAGAGAATGCAAGAGCTTGAAAGAAAGGAGATAGAAATGGAGATAGAGGACAGACGGAGAATGGAGATAAAGAAAAACCTGATAAACGACGCGGCCAAGAAGCAAGACGAGCCTGTAGACGATAGTAAACTTGTAGAAGCGATGTTCGACTTTCTTCCAGATTCTAGCAGCGAGGCTCCGACCCCAGCGAGAGAGACATCAGTATTCAACGTACGTTTCAGACGCCTTGATCTTCCCCAGATTGTTTTATCTCCCCGTTTTTTTATTCTACGCAGGATTTACCAGCCCCGAAAGCCGAGCAACACGAGATAATAAGCCCGATGCAGATGCCCTCCGAGGACGAAGAGGACCTCTCTGAATTCAAGTTTCAGAAATTCGCGGCTACCTACTTCCAGGGAAACATAACGCATCAGTATTCGAGAAAACCGCTTAAGCATCCGTTACTGCCTTTGCATACGCAGGGAGATCAGCTGGTAGCTATAACTTGGATTAAACATCTCCGTCCCTCGTCAGAGGCTCAAAAAATATCCGAATTTCTAGGCCGCCCAAGCTCTGTGGATAACGATTCTACGGTTTACCGGCGACCTGCCAGAGCCACGCTACCACACAATGGACAGAGACAATACCTCGGTGATGTCTAAGGTGACCGCGACTTTGGGCAGGAATTTTATACGAAGCAAAGAGTTTCAAGAGGCCCAAATGATGGGTATGGACCCGGAAACGTTTCTCAAACAGAAGCCGAGGTCCATAAGACACAAGCTCGTGTCTCTGACTCTTAAACGTAAAAACAAACTCGGCGAGGATGTCAGGAGGCGTTTACAGGACGACGAATACACAGCAGACTCTTATCAGTCGTGGCTCGAGGCTCGGCCCACCTCAAACCTTGAGAAACTCCATTTCATAATCGGCCACGGTATTCTGCGGGCCGAATTGAGGGACGAAATATACTGCCAGATCTGTAAACAGCTATCCAACAACCCGTCGAAATCGTCGCACGCCAGAGGCTGGATTCTCCTCTCTCTTTGCGTCGGGTGTTTCGCCCCTTCCGAAAAATTCGTAAGTTATCTACGCGCCTTTATCAGAGAGGGTCCTCCGGGCTACGCCCCGTACTGCGAGGACAGACTGAAAAGGACGTTCAACAACGGCACGAGAAACCAGCCGCCAAGCTGGCTCGAACTTCAAGCGACTAAATCCAAGAAGCCGATAATGCTACCCATCACGTTTATGGACGGAAACACAAAGACCTTACTCGCAGACTCTGCGACCACAGCTAGAGAACTATGCAACCAACTTTCGGACAAGATATCTTTGAGAGATCAGTTCGGTTTCTCACTGTACATCGCTCTGTTCGATAAAGTATCGTCTTTGGGCAGCGGCGGCGATCATGTTATGGACGCGATATCCCAGTGCGAACAATACGCAAAGGAACAGGGAGCCCAGGAGCGCAACGCTCCTTGGAGACTGTTCTTTAGAAAGGAGATATTCGCGCCTTGGCACGAACCGACCGAGGACCAAGTAGCGACCAATCTCATATACCAGCAGGTTGTTAGGGGCGTTAAATTCGGAGAGTATAGATGCGACAAGGAGGAGGACCTGGCCATGATCGCCGCCCAGCAATACTACATTGAATATTTTACCGACATGAACGTCGACCGCCTTTTCACTCTCCTACCAAATTACATTCCAGATTATTGCCTCACCGGTATAGACAAGGCGATAGACAGGTGGGGACACCTCGTAGTACAGGCTTATAAAAAGAGCTATTATCTCAAGGAGAAGGTGCCCGCTCTTAGAGTAAAGGAGGACGTCGTTAGCTACGCTAAATTCAAATGGCCGTTGCTATTCTCAAGATTTTACGAAGCTTATAGAAATTCGGGTCCAAATTTGCCCAAGAATGACGTTATCATTGCAGTTAACTGGACGGGTGTGTACGTGGTTGACGACCAAGAACAAGTACTGCTGGAGTTATCATTTCCCGAAATCACCACCGTATCTAGTCAAAAGTTAGTTGATTTCTGTTGAAAAAATTGGGGCGATTCCGATCAGTTTACTCATCACTTGTTATTATATTTCAGAACAAACAAGGTCTTCACCCAGACTTTCAGTTTGTCAACGGTGAGAGGTGAAGAGTTTACATTCCAGAGTCCAAACGCTGAAGACATAAGAGATCTGGTAGTATATTTCTTGGAGGGATTGAAGAAACGTAGTAAATACGTCATCGCTCTTCAGGACTACAAGCCACCCGGCGACGCGTCGTCATTTCTATCATTTCAAAAGGGCGATCTTATCACTCTGGAGGAAGAAAGCACCGGCGAGACTGTTCTCAATTCTGGATGGTGCGTCGGATGCTGTGAACGTACCACAGAGAAGGGGGACTTCCCTGCTGAGACTGTATACGTTCTACCGTCGCTTTCTAAGCCGCCCAACGATATTTTGGTAGGCAAATATTTGGGCAGAATCAATTGGGTTTCTGGATTCAGGAAACTAACGGCATAACGATTTTTTTCAGGCACTGTTCAGTATCGAGGGAGCTGAACACGGCCGACGCCTCCATCCTCAGCAGATTAACGGAGTCGAATCACGCGACAAGCCTCACACTCTCGCTGAGTACGCTATAGACCATTTTAGAACGCCGCCAAAACGGACCATGTCAAAGGCTCTGACTTTGACGACGGCTCGACGCGGTCAGTTGGACGAACTTTGGCGACATTCTAGGGATCCGATCAAGCAGCCTTTGCTTAAGAAGCTCATTTCCAAGGAGGAACTGGCGGAGGAAGCCTGCTTCGCTTTTAACGCCATACTAAAATACATGGGCGATTTACCGACTAAGAGACCAAGGGTCGGAAACGAATACACCGATCATATTTTCGACGGTCCTTTGAAGAACGAAATACTTAGAGACGAAATTTACTGCCAAGTTATGAAACAGCTTACCGACAACAGGAATAGACTCAGCGAAGAACGGGGATGGGAGCTGATGTGGCTTGCTACTGGCCTGTTCACCTGCAGTCAGAGTCTTTTGAAGGTAATTCCTAATCCTGAATAGGATCATTTTCGAATCGTGTGAAGATTTCATGACCTTTTTCGCTCTGTTCTTTAAAGGAACTCACTCTGTTCCTTCGAACAAGACGGCACCCGATATCGCAGGACTCTCTTCAAAGATTGCAAAAGACTTTGAGAAACGGACAGAGGAAGTACCCGCCTCATCAGGTCGAGGTTGAAGCTATACAGCACAAAACTACTCAGATATTCCACAAGGTTTATTTTCCAGACGATACGGACGAGGTGGGTTTTGCAGCTCGTTTATAAACGACCAGCGTATGTAATGGTCGCGATAATATTTTCTATCCGCAGGCATTTGAGGTGGATTCATCAACCAGAGCTAAAGACTTCTGCCAGAACATAGCGCAGCGTTTGAATCTCAGATCTGGCGAGGGCTTTAGTCTGTTTGTGAAGATAGCCGACAAAGTAATATCCGTGCCTGAGGGAGACTTCTTTTTCGATTTTGTAAGACACTTGACGGATTGGATCAGGAAAGCCAGACCTTCTAGGGACGGTGTCTCTCCCCAATTCACCTACCAAGTGTTCTTCATGAAGAAGTTATGGACCAACACGGTACCTGGGAAAGACAGGAACGCTGATCTCATATTCCATTTTCATCAGGAGCTTCCCAAGCTGCTAAGAGGTAATTGAAAACGGGGAAACATCGGCCTTTGAATGACCAGGGATGATAAAACTTCCTGTTTTTCTCACAGGATACCACAAATGCACAAAGGAAGAAGCCTCGCGCCTCGCAGCCCTAGTGTACAGAGTCAGATTCGGAGAGAGTAAACAAGAGCTACAGGCAATACCGTGAGTATGAATAATTTCGGATTGAATTAAGCGACATTTATGCATTGATCAATCACATTCCCTAGTCAAATGCTGCGAGAGCTTGTACCAGCTGACTTGGTGAAAATCCAGAGTTCCAACGACTGGAAGAGATCGATCGTTGGTTCTTACAACCAGGACGCGGGTACTATGATTATTCGATAATTTTATTATTGAGATTGGATAGAGTGTCTCCGATTTTTTACAAAGGGTATAAATATTTACAGGAATGAGTCCCGAGGATGGGAAGATAACATTTTTGAAGATAGTATACCGCTGGCCAACATTTGGCTCTGCATTTTTCGAAGTTAAGCAAAGCACGGAGCCCAATTATCCCGAAATGTTGTTAATCGCTATAAACAAGCACGGCGTAAGCCTGATACACCCTCAAACAAAGGACATATTGGTGACCCATCCGTTTACTAGAATCTCAAATTGGTCATCAGGCAACACGTATTTCCATATGACTATAGGAAACTTGGTAAGGGGTTCTAAATTGCTCTGCGAAACTTCGCTCGGTTATAAAATGGACGACCTATTGACCTCGTACATATCATTAATGCTTACAAATATGAATAAGCAGCGTACAATTAGAATAAAATAGTAGACAGACAGAATGAATTGTATATTCTAATTTCTATCAACGATTTTATCACCATTATGCACCACTTACGATATCTATTCCATAATGTGTGTGTGTATGTGTGCGTGTTAATTTTTCTATATGATCTATTGATTTTTTTTTCTGTTTTTTTCTGGAGGATTATAATCTTTACTTTGAATACGACGAAGAATATTTAATATATTATGTAATAACGATAATGATAATAATAATAATAATACCTAATATGGAAATGGGAGTACCGTGGTGTGCCTATATGTAAATTTTGATCATATAAATCTGATAATTGGTATAGGGAGTGCCTACTCGACTATTTTAGTCTGTTGTAAAGTTTGTTGTTGTTTTTAGTATAGAAAGACTCGACCGAGATCCGATGTTATATTTTTTATTGAAATTGATTCAAGCTAATTTTTTAATTCATAGTTTATAATATAATTGTCGCAAAGTCTTCCCCCCCAATAAAAACTTTGTATATCCGTCCACGGAGTATTTTCTGATATAAATGATATATTTAAGTGTAGTTTAAAGTGTATCTGGTTTGTTAACGAGGATAACGTGGTTGGTTATCGCTTATCCGCATCATTTAATATAAAAAATGAAGAAACAAAAACAAGAATAGGAGAAACACACATCTTGCAGTGAATTATGTATGTATGTACCTAATACCGGGGCAACGTATGAGAGAATAAATAATGTTAATTGCGGGTAGAAAACAAGTAACTTATATCGTGAGAATATAGTATATTTCTCAGCCACGTTCATTCCTCAACAACAATAGAGCGTGTCAAGTCCGGGTGAGAGACGTATAGGATGAGTAGAGTATGTAGATCTTAATCTCACATCCTCAACTCCACTAGTAATAATACGTATGACCTGCGTATGTATAGAGGTAGATGGGGAATGAGGAAGAAAATTGGCTGAGAATAAGAAATAATAATGAAAAAAAATTTAAAAAAATAAAATACACACACAGTGTCTTAAGAAAATTAACTCATAAATAAATAAATAAATAAATAAATAAATAAATAAATACTATTATAGCTGCGATGTTTTATATCGTCATAATATCATATGTATGTGTGAGATTGATGATTATAATAATTTTTTTTTCTCGAAAAATATATATATATATACAAGATACATATATGTATACTTATCATTCCTAAATCTCTGTGTATCTAGTTTGTTGATTTATTTTCATTTATATATAGTTACGATATAAAGTAGAAAGAAAAAAAAAAAAAAAAGAGAGAATCTCTATTAAAAAGAATATTTTATACTGGAAATATTATGTATTTTCGTATATTAACACAGTATATCATTTAGGGTATATTATTATATACTATATATATATATATATATATTTTCATATATATATATATATATAAATAGTTTAGTTATTAATTAATTAATTATGCAAATATAATATCTACAATGTCATCCGCGTGTTCAATTTTCTTCTTCTTTTTCTTCTACTATATTCTTAATTTCATCATCGACTCATAATAATTAATCACAACTTATGTGTCTCACACATATTCGTGTGTGTGTGTGTATATATTGAAAAAATAACATATCATATCCTACAGATCTGTCGTGTCGTCTTTCCTCCAGTCTAAAAAAACTTTGCGTACCTTTTATAAATATCTATTATACATATCATTCTAAATTATCAATAATGTAATTATTGATCATTTTTATTTGTTCGAAAAACGTAAGTTTTCTTAAATTCTAAATAATAATCGTTCACCACATACATCTCTCCCTCAAATATCCATAAATTATAGTATAATTTCAATATTATAGTCTTATCTATAAATAGAATTTTCATTTCTAAATAAAGAGTCTTTCCAAAAGGTTTCGACAATACATCGGAGAACACACCACTTTCACAATGGTTAAAAAGTTTCTTAGTCTCGTTGTAAGTCCTTAATTTATTAAAATACACGATGGATCAGAGTCCCGAAGGTTGTTGATGATGCGAACTCCAAGGTACGTCTGCAATGGCTGGAGGCAGACTAGGGTCATGCATCGACCTAGGAGCGCGCATTATCTCGTCAGCCGGTGGACAGTGTGGCCTTGGTCCCGGCTCAGGTGTGTAAGTGAATGTTAATCCCGTAGCGTATATGATACCGTCATTTCTGACCAGTGATACAGGCACCTGTGTCGGTTGTCTGACCCAAAGCCACTCTCCCCTGAATAAAGATATGTCGGGTACAACGCACAGCATGCTCTCCTGGCACCTGTACATTGTCTCGGCCTCGACGTCGCCGAACCAGACTTGCAAATTGGGGGTAAAATTGTCGCCCGTTAATTCGAGCATGGCTACATCGCCGCCGCCGTTTAAATGCAGACTATGAACAAGGGGCACCGGGGTAACGGGTGATCTGACCGGTCCCATGCCCTCAAAGAATTGATACTCTGCTTTGTCCGTGCTGATGATGGTCCAGCATGCTCCGTCGTTTATCATCTCCTTGTTCGCCTCCTTAGGGCAGGGGGTTGCTTGAAATTGGATTATACGCTCTTGGGAGAGACAGAGGTACATGTGGTCAGTGTCTTTCATGTAAAATGCACACTTGTGGAGCTGTGATACCGGGTCGTCAGCCTCAAGGCTTGCCATCTGTTTGTCAACCTTCCTGATCACCAGACGTGGCAACGCCATACCCGTTACAGAACAAACTAATTTTACTGTACTGCCGTAGTGCACGTAGCCATCCCTTACCTGAAAATTTAAGAAACGGTAATAAATGACGGACTTCCACCGTCAAGATTTATCAAAACCCTGAAAATTGTATACCTGGAATTCTTCAGACTCGCTTTCATTGTCGTCTAATAGATGTATCGTGAATGCTCCCCACTGCGTAGAGCTAGCATGAAAGTTTCCATTTTCAACATGCAGGTACCTAGTGCTGACGGTTTGTGACCTAAGTCGATTAAAAAGTGCGACTTTTGTGCCGCTGGCTATGCAGAGATCCGCGTTTTTGAGGGACTGTTTTTTCTTCGACGGTTTAGATATGACCTTTATCCTCTTGCTGTGAAATACGCCAATGTCGTGTCCGCTTCCATAGAACATCTTGACCGACAGCATGAAGTGTTTTCTTTTGTCAGAATCTGATATGTACAAAGTTTTCGCCGCGCAGTATTGTTTGCCATTGTTTAAATCCAGCTGCTGCATATCCTGATCTGAATTTCCAATACCAATGAAAGCGCACAGTTGTGCAGACTGCTCCGACTCTCCCTCTCTGAGCATTTGTTCTTGTCTCATTCTCCAACCGTCGCCAAATAGATATATACAAGGCGGTGGACAGAAGAATCTCTTCTCGTTGCCGTACGACTTTTGCGCAACTTTGGCGTGAAGTATGACGATAACCATGTCGCTACGGTCCCTAAGGTATCGCTCCATCGCCTCGCGCGTCAAACGCTGGTCAGCTTCCGATCTGTACACACCGGTCGAACCGAATCTCGGATAACCGGATGTGACGGCCGTCGGTGAAGGTGGAGATTGCATGCCGTGGGCCATTGCGGGCAGCCCGAACTGATGTGGCATTATTCACGGCGTGTGTTTTTGTTCTTTCTTTCGTTTTTTCTTTTATTATTTGAAGAAAATTTTGCAATTATTTTAGACACGTTTTTTTACATCCTAGGGTTTAACAACAATAACCGTTTATCAACGTTCGATTTCCTCGCGCTATTCGTCATCTGTAATAAGTCATTTGTCTTATCGCGTAATTCGAGTTTTCGAAAAAACAAGAAAAAAAAACACACACACACACACACACAGTAGAGACACTCTCACGAGTTTTGTTTAAGCAATTTCGGTACTGTCAAACAGTTGTCGTCGTTGTTGTTGTTGTCAAACAATCGTACAGTGTGACAGCGACACATGTGACGTTGTGGCGATAGAGAGGACTTAAGTCTAGGTCGGTAATGTAGACTGTTTTCCAATAGGTTGGTATCAAGATATGTAGTTTGTTGTTTAATTGATAGTTGGGTTGCAACGAAAAAAGCAAAAGATGAAATATAATTCTGTGATATTAATCGATCAATTAAATGCCGGGATGTACGAATGACTGGGTCTTTGTATTACTATTGAGTAACTATTGCAAGATCGATAACGTTGGTAATACTGTTTTTGTTGTTTTTTCTGTTTAGAAAATTAAATAACATATACTTATTATATTAAAGTAGAAACACACCGCACGACGATGACAGAGACAACCTTGTTTGCCTACCTCGTTATCATTGTTTATTCGTCACTTTTGTTGACACACAAAGTTTCCGACGGATTCCAATACCATTGATTAATATAGTGTCTTTATCAATGTTGATTATTCTCATAACCGAACTGTATAGATTCATTTAATGTTTACGCGATACCGACGCCGTTTAGGATACATGTGTATCGCGACCATCCTCGGCTGCGTGACTGATACTTCTCTCTTTCTATCTTACAAAAAGATCGCCCCCCCTTCCCTCCCCTCCCTTGCCGCCCCTGGCCGGAGTACATATACGTGTGTGTGTGTGTGTGTGTGTGTACGTTATAAGCGCAGAAACTAATCCATTCAAAAAACACCTGTTCACTTACAACTATTTTCCGACACTACTGCCAACTTGATAAGGGAACGAAAGAAAATTTCTACCTCCTCTTAGAACACGTTACCGGCTATTTAATTTATCGTTCATACTTTGCCGACCCTGTCATTTTGTCGTAATACATATACGTATATCATCTCGCCGGTTATTTTATATTTTTATACAATATGATATAGTATACATCATAGCCGACCCTCTCTTCCGCCCCGCCAGCGGATTGATTTTATTAGTTAATTAATTAATTGATTAATTGATTAATTGATTAATTGATTAACTAATTAATTAATTAATATCGTCGTTTATTATAATCCGCGAATATTATACATATAGTACATCAGTCGTGTCACTCTCTCTGTCTCTTTCTTTCTTTCTTTCTTTAGTTGTTTTTTTTCTTAAATATCAAAATCATCTCTACGACGATCAACTTTCAATGTCAGACTCTCAACGAGAACTAAACGCAACTGAGATACTACTTCGTTATTATTGTGCCCCGTATTATTCGTATAGTGGCTGCAGTTTCTATTGTTTCTACTGTTCTACAATGGCCTCCTCTCCCTCTCCCTCTCCTCTCACCTCGCCACGCCACCCTTTTATCACCCCCTCGCCCCTCGTCTACGGGTACTCAACCCCGTTTCTTCACCCCGCGTCCTTCGCCAGCTATCTACAAACGGTACGGAATTGATGCCGCAAAAGGATGTTGGGGTTACCCTCGAGGGCGTGGGAAAAACCTGCTGTGGGAAAGAGTGGGTGGCCTCAACTTAAACTCTGCTATATACTCGCGTACACAGATCCCTCTGCCCCCCCCCCACCCCCTGCTTCCCTCACTTACAACTCCTTCTCTACATACATAGATTCGACGCTCATTACGATTACGAACACACTAGCGTGTATCTATATCAAACACATTCACAGGCATACATTTATTATATATATGCGTGTGTGTGTGTGAGATGTAGTACATCGCGCGTTACGAAGTCTCGCATTGCTCGCATTGCTGGGATCCGTACCGTCAAACTACACGCATACATGTGTTTTTTATTTTTATTTTTTTTTTTATATGTTGGTATCTAGTATTCGTATTTACTTGTAGGACAGTGTATGTATAACCTAACTACATATTATTTATTACGATTATTTTTATAAAACTGTGATATTAAAACTTATATGAAATAATATATATGCATACTATATTACGAGTTGTTTGTATGTGTATATCCTTCTGTTTTCTTTTTTTCTTTTAATTGCATTTGTATCATACCTCTTCCAATATAAAATCTTTCATTTTATTTACTATAAACGATACGATTTACAGATATTGCACGCCGGTGTTAGAATTATTGAGGTTATGTTTATATCCACATACACACTAGTAGGTATCTTGTGTTGTTGTTATTTTTACGCATCGTCGAAATTCAAATATTTCTAATTCGCTTCATGCGAACGTTCTAAATTGTCAAAAGGTCAAAATTGTACCGTTATTCGTTTCAACTCATCTTCATTCATTCGTGCATTCATTCATTCATTCATTCATTCATCAAATTATTAGTTTCTTTTTTATTATTTTTTCAGAATATTTATCACTATCGTCATATCGTTATCATTAATTTATCCACATGGGTGTACACGGGCTATGGAGACTGTTGGATGCGACGGGTAAACCCGTCGCTCTTGAAACACTAGAGGGAAAAGTTCTCGCCGTTGGTATCCTTCTCTTAACTATTCTATCATTTTCAAATGTTGAATATGTGTGTACAAAAGAAAAAGAAGAAACAAAACCCAGTTTCCTATTCAAATCCCGGCCAGCATCTTCAATAAAACACAATCAATGATCTTAGGCAAATTTTCACCCACGTAAGATCCTTGACTCTGTTATATCTTCCTCTTTTGCCAAGATGTTTCCATCTGGTTACACCAAGTAATGCAAGGATATCAAGACGGTCGGGGTAACCCACTGCCAAACGCTCATCTTCTTGGATTATTTAATAGAATATGTAAACTTCTGTATTACAAGATAAAACCGGTGTTTGTATTCGACGGAGGTGTTCCTTTGCTAAAGAAAAATACTATTGTAAGTATTATCGCGTACCTATGTATGTAGGATTTTAAAAGCCTGTAGATCTGAAGATTTTTGTTTTCATTATCTAATGCGATAAAAAGAGAAAAATCTTCTAGTCGAAAACTGAAACACCCTATTTCATACTTTATGCAGATCGTTTCTTATCTAGATCGTGAAACTACATACCAACTAAGTTTGGTGGTAGTAGTGGGTTTAGTATCTCAGCTGTTACACGATGCAATTAGTTTTCAACATTGCGTGGGAATCAGGTAGTGAGAGAAAAATAAGCGCTGATTATTCTTTTGTTCCTCCTTATTATTCTCATTATTATTATTATTAACTCTTTATTCTTCTCACCCCTCTCCGATATCCACAGGCCTCTCGCAGAAAGCAGAAATCTTTGGCCGCGAGCAAAGCGCAGAGAATGAAAACCGACCTGATAAACAATTTGATCAAAAGAACGGCGGTAAAGGGTGCGCTTGGTAATTCAAACGAAAAACAAACAGGAAGCGGAGGAGATATCTGCCCTATTTTACAGCCTGAAAATAGGTCCGTCAATTCGTCGCTGGATCTTTTCAAACTTCCTATCATTCCAACTGGCAATGAATTCCTATCAGAATCTGAGGACGATCCAGATTCAGACGGCGAATCTTCAGCTCCGATTAGCCCCAGGAAACAGGCTAAATGGATTGGAAATATTCACAGCGTAGATGTCAGCAGCGCAGAATTTAAGGCGCTACCGCCAGACGTTCGTCACGATATATTGACGGACCTCAAGGCTACAAGGAAGCAGAATTCTTGGGGCCGAATTCACGAGATGCCTGAGGTACGTTGGATCCGGATATCCCAGCGTGTGATTATTGGGTATTTTACTCGTCTTGGTTTCAGCACTCTCACGACTTCTCTAATTACCAAATGCGGCGTTTACTCAAGCGCAGAAACGTACAGGAATGCTTAGAACAGGCTGAGAAAGAGATGGGAGGGAAAACAATGACTCTTGAGGAGTTGGACATACTTATGACCGAACAGGGCATAGCGACTACTACTAAAGACAATTCCAGCCGCATTGCTGCTGATAATTCAACCAGATTTGTTTACATCAATGGTAAACCAAGCGTTTACTTATCCGAAGCTTAGACTGTATCTCCTATAAATTTTCAGGCCTGAAAAAGGACGGGGATAAGAACAAGGGCGACGGTTTAGCACCCGGCGGTTCGAGAACCGGGATAAAAGAGGAGGGGAGTAATAACTCGGGAGACGAAGACGTTAAAATGATCGAAAACCTCAATGAATACGCGCTGAACGACGACTGGGAAAGCGACTGGGAGTCAGACAGCGACCTCGAAGTTACCGTAGTCAAATCAAAGGAGTTTAAAAAACTGATTGGTGCGAGCGATCTGAATCCTGCAATGGCTTACATGCTGGAACACAGCGGCTTGAGCCAGGAAGAAATTCTCTGCATTATTGAACAGAGCAGAAATAAGTCTGAGGCGACTTTTGACCGGATTTCTAAAGCCGGTAGCAGCCGGGATACCAAAACGCTTTTCGATGACAATGATTTTGTTGTAAAGAAGGAAAATTCACGCAGCAATACGCCGTCAGATCTTTCGGTGAAGTCTGACCGTTCGGAAAACGATCTTGTCGTACAAAACGAGGAGTCTTGCAGTCCGAAGACCAAAGAAGCCGAAGATATCGTCGAGAAACTTCCGGGAATAGAAAATCCGGAGGAAACTGCTGTCGCCGTTATGTCTGACTCAGAATCAGACGATTTTTTAGAAGTCGAAGACGTCCCGCTACCCGTATCCAATTCTCTGATGAAACTCGACAAACCGATAATGGAAATAGCCATTGTTCCCGAGTTGAATTTGGAAGAGGATTTATTCGCCGATGTTTTCGCCAGCGGCGAGTCGCCCGTGGATGAGGAAAAGCCCAGTGAGATTAAACCGGTCGTTGAAATAATTGAAAATTCTGATACTGCAGCTGAAAAATCGCTCTTCGAAGATAGAAGAGAAGCCGAAGAGGAGGAGATAGCCGAAGAGGAAGAGATAGCCGAAGATGTAACGGAACCAGCCAATATCATTGAAGAAACAGCCAATATCATTGAAGAAACAGACAAAACTGAAGAACCTTGTCCTAGCAGGGAAACAAACGAGGAGAAAAAGGCTGAGAATAAGGAAAGAGAAGGCTTGAAGCTTCCCGTTAGCAGAGAGAAACTCCTCACCATGCAGGTGTCTATCAGTTTTTCACGACTCTATGATAATCTGGGTGATTACGTTCGCGGATTTGATCAAACCGACCATTTTTCTCTTAGGTAGAATTGGAAAACGAGGAAAAGGAGCTGAGCGGTAATCTCGGGAGGCTGGAGAGACAGGCGACTGATATTACGGATCAAATGCGCATGGAGGCTCAGGTGTGTTTGGGCTTTTCACACTCTGAGCTCGTTAACTTATTTTTTACAATCTTCTAGGAACTTCTGAGGCTCTTCGGTATCCCTTATGTTATAGCGCCGATGGAAGCCGAAGCGCAGTGCGCCTATTTGGAGACAATAAATTTAACCGAAGGCACGATAACAGACGATTCTGATATCTGGTTATTCGGGGGACGCTGCGTGTACAAAAACTTCTTCAATATGAATAAGCACGTGCTGCAGTTTCGTTCCTCTGATATACGCCATCATTTCAGTAAGAATTTCACCTCCAGATCCCTCGATGAAACTCGCAAACCTCTTATTTCTCTCTTTCGTTCTTTTTCTCTTTTCTCACAGAATTGTCCAGGGAACAAATGGTCCAGCTTGCTCTACTAGTAGGTAGCGACTACACCATAGGAGTATCGGGAATCGGCCCCGTTACTGCTCTCGAAATACTCGGGGCGTTTCCAGCTGAGGAAGGGAACATCCTTAGAGGATTGAACAATTTCAGAAGCTGGATAAACTCCGGGAGAGTCGCGGGTCCCGGTAAAACTACTCTGCGAACTAAACTGAAGAATGTTCAAGTCGAAAGAGGTGATATAAACTTTTTGATTCATTAGACGGCTGATTTTAATAATATAAATGATTTTTTTGGTACCACAGGATTTCCGAGCCAGGCTGTTGCGCAGGCTTATCTAGCCCCGGCGGTAGACGATTCTAGGGAAGGATTCACTTGGAATAAACCGAACGCAACATTGCTGTGCGATTTTAGTAGAGAAAAATTTGGCTGGACTAGAAACAAGTTCGACGTTATATTCAACCCAGTTGTAAAACGTCAGAGCGAACCGTCTAAGCAGAAAGGAATAGATTCTTACTTCAATGTAAAAATATCGCATAAATCTATCGAAGATAATTTGAGCAAACGGGTACAGAAGGCTGTTAAGCAGCTAGGAGACGACCCGAAGGATTCTGATACTCCGGTTAAGCCGAAAAGGAAGAATAAATCTAAAATTGAAACGGTCGTTGAAGTAGTAAATGAATTAGATCAAACATCTTCTAGTTCTATTAATGACAAAAAAGAAGCTATTATTCTATCAGAGTTTATTCCACAGAGAGAAAAGGACAAGGCTAATGCCTTGAAAAAGAAACTACGAGCTATTGAGGTATTTAGAAAATCTAAAAAAGGACCGGGCAATACCAAGAGAGTCAAACGTTTCGCTTCCAAGATTAAAGATAAGGCTGAACTTTCCGAAAGCAGCGATAGCTCCTAGTTCATTTTTCTAATTAGTATAATAATAATATTTATATTTTATATCATATGTTCTTATTATTATTTATTCGTTTTTTTTTTCTCTTCTCGATTTATATGAAAAGAGTCTGACTACTCTGTGATGATATTTTCAATAAAGTTAATTATTATATAATTTTTTGTACTTCGCATTAATTCATTCAAATAAAAAACATATCCTATAATCAATTAGAAATGAAATTATTTCCAAAACTTAGTTTCTAACATCAGCAAGTATGTATATCGGTCGATCGGTATCGTCTAAGACTGTGTTAACACAGTTTGTCTGGTTGGTAATAGATAGCGTTGCAATTCGTTCCGCGTATAGTGATGCCTTTGATTACTTATTTCCAAGACACTAACAGAGAAAATTTTTCCAGCTCTTTCGCTGCAGCAACGAAAAGCGATAACAATCGTTCGCATCGGGGTTGTGCAGCATAGTAGTGTGTAGTAGTGTGTCCGAGTGAGAGAAAAAAAAATAAAAATTTGATATAAATATAAAATGCTGAGAGTTAACAGAAATTTAGTAATAATATCAGCGATAGTGTGTGAGTGATTCAAAGAAAATAATAATTTTAGTTATTAATAACGAAAGACGAATTTCAAGCATACATAGTATGTGCTTGTGCTGCAGCAGCAGCAGCATAATATTTCTAATCAATGCGTTAATTTAACTTCTTTATATTGTTATAGTTATGGTCCATCACCATCGTGGGGATGCAGCGTTTCTACGATCTACGTCGGTATTGCAGGGCAGTGCAGCAGCTGCAGCAGCCAGAGGCTACAATCGACAACAATATTCGAACAATTTAAATTACAAATCATCTGCAGCAGCAGCGGGTTCGAACCTAGGGGGTATTACAAATCAGGGATACGCCCATTCAGCAGCTGGTGAACTGAAATCCGACGTTGTTCGTAATCGCAATGATTCGAAGGGCGGTAATGCACATGCAGCATTCTCGGCTTGGGGAATAGTCGCTATTATTATTGGTTTTATTTTATTGGGAACTGGGGGATACTATGCTTTCGTATTTTATCCATTTATATGCAGAAAGGAAAGGAACTACGACATGATTGAACTCACTCATGTTCTATGACTATGCGTACCTTGATAATGATTTGTCAAAATAATAATTGATCATATTATTATTATTATTATCATGTACAACTCGCGAGTTAGTTAATTATGTTAAGACTGATTATATCATAATATATACAGGGTGAATATTTTACGCGGGGTCTGATATGGGAGAATATTATACACATTCACCCTGTATATATTAAAAATTAATGATAAAAATTAAAATGTATTCAATCGACAGTATTCTTCACGCGGAATATTACAAGACTTCTTTTTTTTTTTATATAGAATATATACGTAATAAATAATATACAATTATTTGTATTTTTATACATATTTTTTTTTTTTTTTTTTGATAACAAGAATTTTTAGATTAGTATTATACGTCTAAAATTCATCTCAAGACTGATAATAATATGAATTAAAATGATAAGAAAAAATATATCGATTTTTATAAACGCACACTAATAAATATCAACGATCCTAGATCTCTGATGAGAAAAAAAAAAAAAAAAAAACTCACCCTGTACGTGAATTTTTTTTTTTTATTATTTATTATTATATAACTATAATCGCATAGTTTATAATAATAAAATAACACTAATTGATTTCATTGTATTGAATAAATTTTTATTATCGGCATAAAAAAGAAATAAAATAAAATAAAATAAGAACAAATTAATATAGTCGAATAACATTTCATTGTGAAAATTTATTATTGAATATACAAAAGAAAAACAATGATATTGTGATAATAATAGGTATTTCATATTACGATTTTTTTTTAACTAATGATAATTTTAATATATGTACTACTATACCACTTATGATCTCATGGTCGTTTATACTGTTAGAAAAATAAAAGAAATAAAAAAAAAATACAATACGTAATGATAATCTTTTATTATACCTATATAAGCGATAAACAGTCTGTTATCAGAATAAGAAAATCTTCTTCTTTTTCTTCTTATTTCTTTTTTTTTTATTATTCATTCATATTGCACGCACAGAGCGTTTCAAGTTTTAAAATACATATGTTGTTCATTAAAGTCCTATTGCGCGCTTGCGAAGGGAAGACTCCGTTTGTATTAGGAAGTTTATTCATGGTTTTTTTTGTTAAATACAAAAAAAAAAAACACACAAAAATAAAGAAAACAATTTATCGTTCATGATAAATTGTGTTCGTAAGTTTGAGAAAACAAAAAATAGAAATTGGAAAAACGAAATTCGAATATCATAACAGTTTTATTGTTTTGGTACTTTTGTTTTTTAAGCAATGAGGTAATTTTCCGATGATAAGAAATTGGAATGCAGTAGTGGCAGAAGAAGATTATTTATATAAACCATAAATCGAAAAGGGTAGTTAACACGCTCTACAAACATTCAAACATTCAAGTCTAATTCCATTAGTTTCTAGAAAAAAAGGAAAAAATGGAGAAAAAAAAATGAAAACAACGAAAAATTCTTTAAGTAAAGTAAAAAAGATATTCATAATTCTTCGATAATTTCTCTACAACTCTAAAGTTACCTGAGAGCTATCCTCAAAAGCCCTAGAATAAAACTTTGTACACGACGTTCGTAAAATGTTCGTTTCTGAGTTCCAGAGTCGAGTTAATTTCGTTGATACACACACTGCTGCAAGTGATGTTAAAATTCAAGTTAATGTAAAGTCGGAAGATTGAAAAATTCCGTCTATCTTATTATCCCAGAAATTTTTGCTCCCCCTCTATGTTGTGGTTCTTTTCATTCAGCGATTATCATTGGACACTAAAAAAATAATTAGAGTTCGTCCTTATCGTCCAAATCGATATCGCTTAGGTCTATGTCCTCCTCCTGTGGTGGTTCACCGTCCTTTCCATCCCAGGGTTCGGTCTCGTAAATTGGGGGCAACTGGGCTCCTTTCAAAGGCGCAGTGCCTCCCCTGCCGTAGCTTAGGTCTCTCAAAAACTCGCTTATACCATCCTGCGAGAAGCTACCTCGCAGCAGAGAGTATTTCATCTTTTTAATATTAACTACTGCCATTGCAGGGTAGCCGAAACCGCCGATTTCTAAAGCCTCTTCAATGTTTGGCTGCGCTCCAGCCTCGGCCCAAACCCATCTGTGATAAAAGGACATAAAATTGAGTAAAGAAGAACGTGGATTGTGTCGATAAATGGGAAAAAGAAATCCCAAAACCTCACCCCCACATCTTCTTTTTGTATTTTTCACCAAGAGTTTTGAGGACCTTTAAGTATCCGTTTCTGCAATCAGCTTGGCAGTCTAGTATATGGGGTAAGACTGATACAACGCATAGCGGTTTGCTCTCGCAAGCATCTTTCAGACTTTTTTCATTGAGTATTTGTATAATGTCAGGCGCCGGTATGTTTTCGGCAAGTTTTTCAATCGCCCAATTTACTATGTCGCTGCTGGTGCGGCCTCCGTCGTAGTCCGTTACAGAATCCGAGTCCTTCTTACCCGGGGCGAAGAATTTTATCGTTGGATAGCCTTGGACGCCGTATTCGCTTGCCTATGATGAGGAAAGAAAAAACTGTGATTAGTATAACTTCCGACGATCCCCGCTCCCATGTGTGCAAAGAAAAAATGCTGAATCACCTTCACTGTGTGAACGGTAGCGTCCAATGCTCCCAACTTGACTTTTCCCTTTAATTCTGAGGCTGCTGATGCCCAATGGGGCTCCAAATTCTTGCAATGTCCACACCAAGGTGCGTAGAACTCAACTAGCCACATTTCGTCAGAGTTTAATACCAGTTTGTCAAAGTTTGAGTCAGTCAGCTCGACTACATCCTTAGAATCTCCTGTCTGGTTGAAAATAAAAAGAAAAAAATCAGATTTAGGAAGTGCTTTCTTGGCTTTCAATGCTTTTGTTCATCTCTCAGAACGTGACTCACCTTAGACCCAGAGCCACTGCTCTTCTTCCCACCCAACGACGCGTACGATTTTTGTTTAGCGGCGTTAAGGCCGGCGTCAACAATCGCCTGGGCCGATCTAGCGCCCTCGTAATCATCCGGCTTGTTTTTATCAGCTGCGAATATTTTCAACGTTGGAAAACCCCTGACCCCATATTTTTGGGATAGTGATTTATGGTCGTCCGCATTCACTGCTCCAACCTTGACTACACCCTGATGAGATAATGTGGAGAAGATTAAGCGTCAGATATTCAAACATTGTCATCGTATTGTTCAACAAAATAAAATAGAATAAAATAAAATAAAATAAAATAGAATAAAACGAAATGAACTGCACTGCACTTACCTTAAGCGCTGTAGCGGCTTTCCCATATTCTGGCACTAGTTGCTTACAATGTCCACACCAAGGTGCGTAAAACTCAACGATCCATATATTCTCACTTTGCAATACTAAACGGTCAAAATTAGCCGGTGTTAAATCAACGACGTCGGTATTAGCCGGGTACAGAGCGTCGGCTACGCCGCTCATTAGCAGAGCTAATCCTACTGTAAATAAAATTAGAAGATAGAGACTGGAGTCGAGTCGGTGTAGTGAATCAAACGATATCCAAAACACTTGTGTTTGCGCTCACCTATCAAAGCCCTGATCATGTTCACTGAGACCTTTGTATCTTTTCTCTTTTTCTGTTCAACTATGTTCAAATATTGTTTATATTAACAGCGTAATTTTCAATCACCGGCGACTCTTCGCTAAACGTTTTTAAAGCGAGTTACACGACTACAAATGATTGAATCAACTCGGTGCAGCAGTCGCACGCCTCCGCGATAGTCGCCGATTTTTCGTGGACTAAGCTGATTGGTCCACGCGGAATTTACATTATATACTCCAAGCTTTTCCGACAACGTAGCGACATCTGTTGTTGTTATTTATTTCATTTTTTTTCACCAATTCCCACGTTCGCGCGGTCAACTTGAATATGTTATCATTTTTGTCCATTTTTTTTTTTTTTTTTTTTTTCAAACAATTTCGACGCTAATCTAATATCCATTAATCAACGATGTAATCTCGATGCAATGGCTTGTCTAAAGATAAATTTAACGACAGTTGCGTTAATGTGTATCAGCTGATATTACACACGTTACGCCACTCATCCCTACTCGTCACTGCAGCATTGAGGCATGGTAGTACTTTCATACTGATATCCTGCACGCGGATCAGTATATAAAGCAATACGCAAAGTGGAGATAATATTCACTCTCTTAACGCAGCCGGTAGCGGGAAAGTATCTGAGAACGTAACATACGCACGCGTATAGCGATACAATCGTAGTGTACGGTACAGCTGGGTTTGAAGTACACCACTGGTGTACAGTACTTAAAATAGCGACATAGGATCGATGATTGATTTATCCGCGGATTGAAGTAACCCGAAGATATTATCGCATAGTAAATATACAACGAACTATACACCCGATTGTTGATCGTTAGTTGAAAAATAATAATCTAATATAAAATGACTGAGAGTACTTATAAACCAGTTACTCACTGTATATTCGACATGGACGGTCTTCTACTTGGTAAATATTAAGCAAATACTGTATAAAATAAACGCATGTAACTATTTTTCTCATGTACATATTTGAAAGCCACGAGTTTAGCAGATTTTTTAGACAAGATTTGACCCTGTCAAGGTCATCTGAACAACAAAATCAATTTTTTTTTGCAGTTTTAGTCTCAGTTTTGTAATAACAATTTAGAAACTACATTCGTAGGGTTCATCACCGGCGATGCATTCGTCTTTTTATTTAAATCTTTTTTTAGACTATTTTCAAAAATAGTAGAAAATTTCGGTTTTAGAAGATGTGAATGTGAAATTTGAAATCTCTTAGTACTATAAGTAAGTAGCTGATAAGAGTGCTTAATTGATATATAAAACGGGAAAAACAAACAAAAAACTTTAACTAGGCACTATAAAATTTACTACGATAATTAAAACTCTCCTGCTCCTCCTCTTGACATGACAAAAGAAGATAATAAACGGGTCACATCATGTCCTAACACAGAGTTAAAGATAAGGGGATATTAACGTGTGTATGCGATCATATAATATGTACTCGTAATTTTGAATTAGAATTTTACCGCACGCTACAGAGATATACACGCGCATACACACAGACGCACTGATGATTAGGGTGAATAAAGAAACGAATATGATGAAACATTGGAATAAAATCTGAGAATTCTATATAAGTAGAAGAGAAAATAGACAAAAACAAAGGAAAATTCATTGCACAGATACGGAAACACTCTACACGGAAGCGTTTAGCCGAATTGTTGCACCGTTTGGATTAAAATACACGTGGGAACACAAGGCGCGTATAATGGGTCTGAGAACGACGGAAGTATCGACTGCTATAATCAAGATGCTAGATCTGCCAATGACTGCTGATGAGTTTGAGTCGCAGGCAAAATTATTGTACCTTGAATTGTTCCCGCGCACAAAATTGCTGCCTGGTAAAAACTGAGTTTTTATTCAAACACTAACTGTACTGTATTCCGTTTTTTTTTTCTCTTGTGTGCAGATACTGAAGGAACTTACAAGATCATTTATCAGAATATCTGCTCTCAGTATGATCACGATTACGATAAATATATAGAATTCAAAGTGCTAGGGAGACCAGAGGATACAGGAGCTCAATTAATTATCGATCATTACAAGCTACCTATTACTTTGGATATATTTCTACAGATTTATCATCGACTGCAAAAGGAAATGTTCACAAACGTTCAGTTAATGCCAGGTCTTGATTAATGTCGTAAATATATATACATACGTGTGTTCGATGAGAAGAAAGAAATAAACATTTCTTTTCGTTTTATTTGAATTTTGCTTGTGTGTATATATGTATGTATATTTTCTTGTTGGCTCTATGATTCGTGATTTCAATACGATCGTCCAAAGCACCGATTGAACGTCATAGGTTTCATTTTTCTGACCTTATCTCCCCCATGAGACAAGAATCTGGCTTTAAAAATTTGATGTTAGAATCTAAGAGCAACGTGATAAAGAGCCCCGATAGCTGACCCCATATTTTTTTCCATTATTCAATCAACAGGCGCCGAGAGATTACTGCGGCATTTAAAAGCGCAGAACATTCCAATAGCATTGGCGACTAGTTCAGGCGCCGAAAGTTATAAGCTGAAGACGGCTAACTATACCGAACTCTTCGACCTATTCAGTCACAGAGTTCTAGGGGGTTCGGATCCTAGCGTGAAAAGAGGAAAGCCCTGTCCCGATATCTTCATAGCTGCTGCTAGCAGGTTCACCGATCAGCCAGACCCTTCAAAGGTATATAAAGAGAACGGAGTGTCTGCCGTGATTCGGACTAATAAACTGGCTCTAATTCCTCTCTCTCTTAATTGTTGCAGTGTCTAGTCTTCGAAGACGCACCAAACGGAGTAGAAGCTGCGCTCGGTGCTAAAATGCAATGCGTTATGGTGCCGGATAAAAATTTACCAGAAAATTCGAAAGGGGCTGCTACCCTCATCATAAATAGCCTGGAAGAATTCAACCCAGAATTATTTGGCCTCCCACCTTTTACAGACTAAAATTATCCATCTCGCAGGGGCGACGATATACATATTCTTTATTGGTGAAATATTCCATTAGATAATACCCATATAGATAGAATATAAATATATTTTATTCATTTATAACACTTATTACATCCATGTATGTATGTGTGTCTGAGTTTTGGTGCTTTTCGATATATATATCTCATAGCACAATTCTTTTATTTCTTTTTATCGAACATAGAATATGATATAGGAGTGATCATTCGTGTATTTCTGAATAAATACCGTATTTTCTCTACCAAGCTTGTGTTATACCAGTTTATTTCTATCCCCTATGTATCGCAGGGTATAATCCCGTTCTACGATTGATATTTGAAGCAAGAAATAGTGAAACAAGATCTGAAGGTGTTTTTTCTACTCTTTAATATTCACAGTCGCATTACATATTGTATTTACTAATTAAATAATATTCAACATTGTTTTTTTCTTCTCTTTTTTTTTTCTTTTCTTTACAAATAATCTCGCTAAACTTTGCCGGCGAGTTTTTTCACCTGATTAAGTATTTCCTCCGACTTCAGATTGGAGATAGACACGTTGTGCTCTACCCCATGTTCTGTAAAATATAATAAACAATAATGATAATAATAATGATAATTTATACCGTAGTAGTAGAATGATAAAAGAAACCAATCGTTATGATGTAATGATATGCTCACCGTATCGAGCGTACAATTTCGGCTCGATTGACGAACACTCTCTAATTAGGAGAGGAAAATTCGGATTGTTCTTTTTTATCTTAACGTATTGCTGCTCTACGAAGTCTCTGAAAGAAAAAAAAATTGATCGAACAGTTTAACGATAACGATTATACACACATAACCTAAAAACTTGGGATAACCTAGTTTCCAACGATTTGCGAATTATTTGATCGCTAGAAAATTTTGTGAGAAAAAAAAAATAAAAAAAAATAACGAAGTTTAGAACACGTTTTTTTTTTTTAAATCACTCACCTGACTCCTTGGCTCGACTTCGACGTCTGACACAACAAAATTCTCAATTCTTTAATGTGCGAACCGAATTTGACCGCCGCCATCTTGTTCACTTCTGCTATAGCAGAAAGCTAGAAAGCTACGCTAGTTGTTGTGTTGTTGTTTAATTTTTTGTATATTTTCGAATTTCAGTAAACTAAACAACCAAATATTGCGAGAATAATTAAAACCGATTTAACGTTATGGTAGCGCGTACGTTTTCTTTTCTCTTCTATTACAGATGATATACATATCACGCCGTCGTTTTAGACAACGAATGATGGGCATGCTGCTGCCCCCTTGCGGCAGTCGCGTGAAGCTCGATACAATATCGGCCGGTAATAAAGATCATTACCGCCGGAGAGATGGTTTTCTTTTACCGACGGAAATGTCGGTAAGGTAGAGAAGTGTTTGAGAACAGCAACAAAAAAAAAAAGAATGATGGAAATAATGCGTCGTATAAAAGACGAAAGAGAGCAAAAAAAAAGGATAACTTTAAGTCCGATTATAGTCGAACAGGAAATAAATAGGAAAAGAAGAAAAAGAAAGAGCATGCAAAAAAGCAGAGAGATTGGTAGCGTGAAGGTCGGCGTTCTCTTCGAGCGCAGCATCCCTGATCTCTGTACCCCCACGTATAGGTACAGAGATTCAGCGATGCGTTTTGCCCATTCAAATGATCAAATCGAGATTGTGGCGCACAACGGGGACTGATAAAATCACAGAACGCGATTACTGTTAGCTGAATTATTACCGCACGAAGTGACAATCTGCGTGAATTATTATTTCTATAATGAATATTTTTTTTTTCTCAAAGATTTGAGAGTTTCTGATGATCGTGATAATACGTAATTCATTGGTGCAGCCAATCATCGGGCTAATCATTTGACGCTGTGGAGAAAAAGAAAATAGAAATAGAAATAGAAATAGAAATATAAATATAAATAATACGACGTGCTTAAAATTATTATCGCGACCTGCCTGCCCTACGCCTCAATCCCGCACGCGTTTCGCACACACATACACATGACACACACCCCCCTGTATTACCGTGCGCGAAATTCTATAACTTTCGTTTTTAAACCGATCAAAACCTAGACATTTACACCAACACATACACGCATAGTTAAACATCGTCAATCACACCGTGGTAAAAAAACTTACAATACAATATTTTGTGTATATGCAGTTGCACTATAGCCAGCTGTAGGGAGAGAACGGATTAAGTAATGACATCCTATTCGTTTATATTGTAATGTGATTGTACTACTACGATATGACTTTTGTATAATATGGAATTGATTGATTAAAGGCTTGAAAAAAAAAAAAAAAAAAAAAAAAAAAAAATAAGTATATGACAATGAGTTATAAAATTGGATAAAAAAAATATGAGCATTAATTATTTTCGAAATTCTAATTTAATAAATTGTACTATATATGTATATATATATATATGTAAATTGCAAATTATAATGCGAGTATTAGAAAATAGTTATGTATTTCAAGATTCTGGCAAACGCGATCTATGTAATATACTATATATTGAAAAACAATAAAGAGAACATAAAGTGATACAAACATTAAATCAATAAAATTATATTACCATCACGCTACGCGATAGAGAGAGAAAGAGATAGATAGATAGATAGATAGAGAGAGAGAGAGAGAATAGAGAAACAGATTTATAGTAAAGTGTGTATACCTAGATATGTGTAAAACGGTCGTTTCATTGCATGCGAGACTCACCATATCGTCGATCATTTTCAAAGGTTGAAGAAAAAAAAATGAAAATGAAAATGAAGATGAAAATTACAATACCCGTGGACCTGTATCGCAGCGTAGAAATCTTGTAGCGGCTGGGTGGAGGGGGCAGGGCGTGGGGGTGGGTGGGGGGGGGGGATACACTTGATCAGCGCGATTTTTATATCGTATTATTATCGTATGGGTATAGGGGTTTGATTGATATTCGATCGTGTTATAATATTATATGCATGAATTCCATACTTTCGACGAATTTGATACATATATATATGTATGTATACACTTAATACACTTGTCGGATTATACGTATGAATTAATCATACCATCGATGAATTTAATACACTGATGCACTCTGGATTAGGTATATATATATATAGATATATAGATATATATATATATTTATAGACGCACTCACCGCACTAGTTGACACTATTGCGTACACCTACGCACATACGAGCACGCACGCACGCACGCACGTAAATAAACAACAATTAAGTTGAAATAATAAAGACTTAGAACGCGGTGATCCCGTTATTGAACCGAGGCGATCGCATTCGGTTTGAATTTTGAACGTTATACCTCGCTAGTTGGATAAAAATCCGTCGGCGCTGCGATCCGATGATTCAGCCAATGAACGACGACGAGAGAGACAGGGTTGCCGCCGAAATGACGTCACACACACACGCGCACACGAATACGATATATCACGATTTTACCGCTTGCGTACGATTTTGGCTGGATTTTATATCATTTTTATTTATTTTCTTTCACGGCGAGACTAAACCTTGCCGAGGAAATGAGAAGACGTTGATATTATGCGGATAAAACAAGCCCGCAACGCCGAGTCAAAATTCGACAATGGCCGACTGTCAACAAACGCCGTCTTTGCGGCGTCTTGATAGCGCGAATTTTATATACGAAAATGACGATCGAATTATCTACTTGTATAGCGTTTTTACAATTGCAGGGATTTGTTTCTTCACACTATTCGTACGGTGCAGAAGCTAACCTGTACCAATGAACGCGAACCGATATCACTGATTCTATAACGCAATAATTGATTGATCGCGATCAGCCCGCTATTAGGCCGTAAAAATCCGCTCGGAAATATCGCGACTCGAATTTGAGATATACTCGGGTTTATAGAGAAAAGAAAAACAACCGCTGACTAATAGCAGCTCCGAGAACCGACGCGTTACTGACAACAATTACTAACTACAGTATAAATGTTAACTGGTAGGTGCTACCCCTTCAGTTTGTTTTATGAATCTTACGATTATCTTCAGGATGCGATAATCGATTATCGAATATGATCATTTGGCTATAGCATACCGATAAAACAGAGACCCATCACCGAGCATGTATTACGTAGTTTCTAGACACGCGCGCACAGATGGCAGCACGTTGATCAAATCGCGTAAAATCCTCGTTTGAATTAAGCACGTGACGACGTGTGTTCGAACTTGCCTGCTATCAGGCGCTCGATGTCTTATACCGTTTACTGAATATTCGAATATAGGAAATATTATATAGATTAATATAACGAAGCCGTTTTTAGATTACTGGCTTATTTATATCAAAGATGAATTATCTAGCTAACGATTACAAGTTAAAAACGACGGGTTTGCGTTAGTTATTCGAATTTTGTCTTCCGCGAAAAATTTTCTCTATACAAAGCTGTTCTCCGAGTGTACACTGAGCGATGTATGCGTCTTCGCGCTTGCCTATAATTCAGGCGCGTTATACTTTCAAGAGAATCGTACTATAGATTCGAAATTGAATCTGATAAATCGTTGTAAAACAGTATTTCGATATATACCTATATTTGTTACAGATTTAATAATATCAAACTTCAGATAATAAATAAATTCAAATTTAGGTCCATAACTCATAAAATAAAATAAAATAAAATAAACATATTTTTCTTTTTCGTACAATGAACCGCGGTCTAAATTCGAAAAACCCAAAATGAATTCTCGGACTAAAATTAAACGATGTATACATATAATATAATTTAAATAAAAATTTAGAAAAAGAAAAAAAAGGAAACAAAAAAAAAACGGAAAAAAGGATATAATATTATACATCATCATCTTCAACGCGCGTGTATAATTGAAAATACAAAATGAATTTACCGCCCCTTTTAAATGATCCAAACTTTCCCTCCCACTTTAGAGAATGTTACGATAATGAAGTTGATGTATTTTGGTATCATCCTCTATTTTCACAGAGCCAATATCCCCCAGGACAAGATGGTACAGCGTCTTCCCCCTGATTAAATAAATAAATAAAAAAAATTAAAAAAAACGATTTATATCCGATTATATGGAAAATTTTGAAAATTTCTTCATTCGCAGGAAGCGAAGCGTGTACATTGATATGCCTGATGTTAGCCCAGAAGATATGCGAAAAAAAATTATTCATATGGGACATAGAACAATCCTGGAATTCTCTCATTGTTACTATAGCTGATGCAATATTAGATGGTAATAGAACTCACGCATGGATTATGCGTAGGGGTTTAGTTCCCTACGTTTATCTAAATACAGAAGAAGCTCTTAAATTCGGAGGAAAATCATTGAGAGATTTAAAGGAATGGGTAATTAAAAATTCGAAAAACCAAGAAGACTCGAAATTATGCTATTCCAACACTAGGTGCGCGAAGCACGACTTTTCGTACATATTTTACGCACTGGTGCGGGAATTTCGATTGCTTTGCGCCCTAGTGCGGGAATTTCGATTGCTTTGCGCACCGGTGCGGGAATTTCGTTTACTTTGCGCACTGGTGCGAGAATTTCGATTGATTTGCACGCTGGTGCGAGAAACGGGCACTTTTCAAAATGTAAAATAGTGACGAAAAGTGTAATTTTTCGCACTCGTTGCACAATTCGCTTGTTTTTGACTAGAATTTATATATCGCAGACATTTCACGTTTATCAAGAAGATATAAGACAAGGATTGCATCGCCGTATAGAATCGTACTTGAGAATTTGGTACAATCAATCTAAGGGTGAAGATTTGTTCATGTTGCTTATAACAAGCGGAAGAACGATATTGTTTATATTCCAGGAATCAACGTTCAAGGTGTGAAATTGTTTGATATAAGAAGAAAAAGAAAAAGAAAATAAACAAATTGGACGGTGGAATCGAACGTTATCTAGTTTATATATATTTTTTTTCTTCAAACTTTAGATAACGCTGTTCGATTCGCATTCGCACAATGCGAACGGGTATCCACCCAGAGGGCTGGTTATAGCGCAGGTATGAACACCTGAATAGTAGCTTTCAATCAAGTACCAGAAGATAATGGAGAGATGTTTTTTGTTCTTTTTTTTTTTTTTTTTGTTTTTTCTCATAAAGACCGATTGATTTCTCACAGACTAGGTTCGATCGACTCGAATCATTGTGCGAATGGTACGTCCGAAGAGTTCTTATCGATTGTTATAAGATTGAAACGAATCAGTACGAATTGGCTTTCGTTTATCATACTAAATCGGGTTGCGGACACGGGGCATCGGCGTGCAATTGTATGAGACGATGATATTATTTAATACTAATTAAATAAAGTGTTGTTGTTGTTGTTTTTTCTTTTTCTTAAACTAAGATAAAGAGAAATGATATAATAATAATAATAATAATAATAGTAATAAATAAATAAAAAAAAAAAAACAGTAACATAGATAATAGTATTCTATCTAGTCTTAGTATTACAGTAGTTTTGGTGTTTGTTTGTTTGTTTTTTTTTTTTTTTCTCTCTCTTTCGAGACTCGGAGACATGATTGTTCTTGTTATATTATTTTTTTTTTTTTTTTATTTTTTTTATTTTTTTTTTATTGAACCAATGAAGTTAAACTAATTAATAGATTAATATTATGACATGTTTATTTACACTATTTACATATTTCTTTTTTTTCTTCCTTTTATTTCTGTCTTTGATAGAAAAAAAATAAAAAATAAAAAAAAAACAGATCTTTTTGTATTTAATTTGCGCAATGCTGCAGAAAGTAAGAGAGAGAGAGAGAGAGAGAAAAAGAGATAATATAGATTCATCGTTAAAGTAGATAATCGATCGTAGATATTAATCGAGAGAATCTCTCTATCAGCATTGCGCAATTTCAATTCACAATTATTCCTAATATCCTATTATTTCCTTATTTTATTAATTTATTTATTTATTTGTTTTTTTTATTTATTTATTTATAGAAATTGATAATCGCCTATTGTTCAGATCGAAAAGCTATAGGAGTAAACACAAAATTTCAATTTCAATTCATCATTATATGATAGTAGTAGTTTGAAATTTATGTTTATAAATTGAAATCTCTCTGATTATTTGCAAAAATAAAAAGAAAAAAACTAATTTATTGATAAAACTGTGATGTTGAAGATATTAGATTCATAGAATGATCATTCGAGCCTGAAGATAGCGCGAAAACTATTTACAAGGCTGTTTTTAAAAGTTATTAATTAAAAAAAAAAAATACACCTTGTGCTATAATTTATTTCTATTTCTTTCTTTCTTTCTTTCTTTCTTTCTCTCTCTCTCTCTCTCTCGCTCTCTCTCTCTCTCTCTGTATAATTATTAGATCGATAAAATCACCAGCTGTTGCTTATTTTGTTTCTTCTTCTTTTCTTTTCTTTTCTTTTCTTTATATACTAATTAATATACATATAACACTCTCGGGATGGGGGGATCGTCAACAATTAATTCAGAATCCGATAGATCGGTGTGTTTCTCTTTTTTCCTCCTGTTCTTGAATAAGCTTCTTCATATTTAATTAATCTTAGAACACTAAGGTGTTAGAGAGATTGGCGTACGCGGGGTTGAGCCCATTCGACAAAATCATCAATCAAAACCGGCCACGCACCTTCCTCGTCGTAATTACTCATGTCTGGATTTATCATTAGTGCAAAATCAAGCAATAAATTCCACGTGTCCTTAGGTATTGACCGCTTATGATGTTCCTGAAAACAAATTTGAATTATGCTAAGAGTCTAAGACTAAATCGACGCATATTTATTTATACTAGAATATTTTTATCAATATTCACCTGTAAAAATTGACACCAAAGCTGTAGAAACCTGAATTTATCATCCAATACTATATTCCAGTATGCGATAGCCATGTCTAGGTCCAAGCCCTTCTGGCCAGGATTTTTAGCGTAGTTAAATGTGAAGTGGTAAAAATCTTTGAACTTTAAGGCGTCTCGCAACTCAGATTCTAGACTGCTAAGACGAACTTTCAATTTATCTACACTATCGACTCTGGAAAAGGAGTTTAGCTTTCACTTAACATGATAGGATTTTCACCCATTTTTATCAACTCATCATTCGATTTCTCATTTTTAAATGCTCAATCTGTTCATTTAGTATGAAAAAAAGTGTTTTTCAACCATATGGGTGTCTAGTTAGCGTCTAAATGATCCTAAATCGATCAGGATTGAATAAAACTTGTAAATTTCATGAAAAATCTTAGATTTTCATAGTTTTTCAGGATATTTAGTGGATTATTCTGTTCATTTATTGCTTTTAGCGAGTTTTCTAGTCATTTTTCATCAGAAAAGTCTCTTTTTTGATGATTTAGACTATCTGGTTTAAGTTTGAACGATCTTAGAGCAAGAAAGAGTGTAAATTGTATATGAAAAACTTGGTTTTCATAGTTTTTGAAGATTTTGAGATGCTGAATCTGTTCATTCAGTATAGAAAAGGGTGTTTTTCAACCATATGGGTGTCTAGTTATCGTCTAAATGATCCTAAATCGATCTGGATTGAATAAAGCTTGTGAATTTCATCAAAAAACTTAGATTTTCATAGTTTTTTGAGATATCTAGTTCCGTTATTACTAACAAAGTTTCATCGTATGACGTAGAGTATCTATAGATGTGATAAAAAATTACCCAAGATCCATCATTCCGTTCATAAATTCATCCTTAGTAAATTCGCACTGTGTTTCAGCCCTGAATTTCCAAGCTATAATAAGAACGAGTTTGCTTTCAGGACTGAGGCTTAAATCGTCAAGAAATTTCATTATACCATCGGCGGTGATTTTGTCCGTCTCATTGATATCTGGAAAAAAAGATAGGAGAAAATCAAATAAAAAACGGAAAGATTGAAGCAGGAGAAAGAATGAAAATGAACAAAAAATAACAACAATGAGAGAGAAAATACGATTTTCGGTATGGTTTCAGTTCATCGCTATCATTCATCGCACCCACCTTGATACCTGCTGAACAATACTTCGAGTTTTTTTTTGTCTACCGAAATCTTGGGCTCCTTGTAATAAGCTTCGGGATTTTGGAAGTAATTATCGCTCGCCAAATCGAGCTTCCAATCATTCTGAGTAAGGCAATATATAGCTGTCTGTTCTCCCGTTTGAGTAAACGCTATAAATTTCTTAACCTTATCACGCTGCGAAAATTTCAGCTTATACTGTAAAAAGAAAAAGAAAAAGAAAAAAAAATGTAAAAAAAAAAACAGCAAATACGATAATGTGTGTGTCATTAAACTTGATCAAACGAATATTTCGATTATACCGTTGAGAAATCGAAGTACAACGCATGCATATTGTCGAAAATATGTAATAGGTTATTTTTACGTTGTCAAATATACATTTTCTTTGTTTTTTTTTTCTCTCTTTTTTCTCTATTATATTATATATATATTTTATCCATCATTTCGCTGAAAAATCTAAACTAACTTGAGTTGTTGTGTGTTTTGTTTTGTTCTTTCAAGTTTAGTTTGGCTTAGTTTAGTTTAGTTCAGTCTAGTTCAGTTCAGTTACTTTATTTTCGTTGGCTAGATTGAGACGATAGGTTATGATAAATAATAAAAAAACTGATTTGTTTTCATTCGTACCATTTTTAACCAATTTTCTTCAGGCCACCGAAGGCCAAAATATTATTTCACTCACAATACACTTGACATCAGTATAATATGCGCATGTTCATTGCTGCTGCTGCTTCCACTGCTGCTGCTGCTGCTGGCCTGCCTGCGCGATTTGCGAGGTGCGAGCTGGCTGGCTGATCCGAGAAACCGAGATACATAGCTTATTCCTATTCGGATCACTCGGACACGCGTACGGGGAAAAACGCTCTGAGATTCATACACCACGGTTCATGTAGTATATCATCGCGCGTTAACAAGTCGGGAAACTCGACTGTCGTTTTTCGTATACATACCTCTTGTGGTAAGGTAGATTCTTCGAGCTATAATCGAATTTACACTGTATACAATACACACAAGTGTGTATTGAGACTATAGAATTCTGTAATCTGTATATAATGTCAATAAATAATTGTTCGATTCATATTCAATCGTTTTTCGTTTCTTCTATTATTAATAATAGAAAAAAATAAAGAAATAAAACTGGATTCGTTATCGGCGGAGTAAAATCTGCGATACCATTGACCATTAGCTACACGTGTGGACGTAATCGGACGAATACTATAATGAAATCGTTTTATGATTTCAGGCAATAATTGTTGAATTATAGTAAAGATAATTATTATAATAATCGTAATTCAAACGATAAGTATCCATTTTCAAAACGATTCAGATAATTATACACACGTATCTAGCTGCGATAATATAGCAGAAAGAACTCGTCGCGTTGTGTGCGCGTGTTTTATGACGTCATTGGCATACACGCGCGAATTTAAATGACGTTTATAGGTTATCTTTTAAAAAAACTACTATCGTAGATCATTGTGTGTGTGTGTATTTTTTTCATCATATAAAATCTACGGAGAAAACAGGAGCAAAGACAAACACGTTGTAGTAGTATACGAGTGTAAAATATGCAGCGCAATTTAATACTGAGGTGTACGAATTTACAATTATACAAAAATTTGCGATGTTACAGTAAACAACAGGTTAGAGTTAGGTTCGCACCGAGTCCAACGGGTAAATAAATAACTGAGGATTTTTAAATTTTTTTTCTTCTTCTTTTTCTTCTTGTTCTTGTTCTTGTTCTTCTCCTCAGGTCATCTGCATCTCGGCGGTTTGCGAACGGCGTTATATAACTACTTGTTCGCACGTGCTAATAATGGGAGTTTTATATTACGCATCGAGGACACTGACAGGACTAGAATCATTCCAGAAGCTGTGAAAAAACTTCAGGACGATTTATTGTGGGCGGGAATTATACCGGATGAAGATCCTACCAGAGGCGGACCTAACGGACCTTATGTCCAGTCCAAAAGACTCGACTTATATAAGTAATAAGATGGAAGAATAGATTTAGAGGTTTTTCAGGATTAAGGAGGTTCAAGATACTCAATCTGCGCTTCGCAGATCAGAAGAAACTCTATTATTGATGTAAACTCTCTAAAAGTAGTCTAAATGATCTTAAATCCATCTCAAAGTATCAAAAACTCTGAAGTATAAAAGAAAAACTAGAATTTCAAAGCTTTTAGCGAGCTTACGATGTTCAATCTAGTCATTCTAGATCAAGAAAAGCTCTATTATCGATGTAAACTCTCTAAACGTAGTCTGAATGATCTTAAATCCATCTTAAAGTAAAGAAAACTCAAAATTTTAAATGAAAAAGTAGAATTTCAGAGCTTTTACAGAGCTCACGATGTTCAATCTAGTCATTTTAGATCAATAAAAGCTGTATTATTGATGTAGACTCTCTCAAAGTAGTCTAAATGATCTCGAATCCATCTCAAAGTATCAAAAACTCTAAAGTTTCAAAGAAAAACTAGAATTTCAAAGCTTTTAGAGAGTTTACGATGGTCAATCTAGTCATTCTACATCAAGAAAAGCTGTATTATTGATGTAAACTCTCTAAAAGTAGTCTAAATGATCTCAAATCCATCTTAAAGTATCAAAAACTCTAAAGTTTAAAAGAAGAACTAGAATTTCAAAGCTTTTAGCGAGCTTACAATGTTCAATCCAGTCATTTTTGATCAAGAGAAGTTCGATCAAGGATGTAGACTATCTAATTAGAGTAAAAACTTTGTAATATTGAAGAAAAACGAAAAAAGGATATCGAATTCTGATCCTCTGAGACCTTAGAAAAAAAACAGAAACAAATATCCAATTCCTAAGATACTAATTCTAAGACTTTATTTATTCAGAGAGCAAGTTGAAGTATTGTTGAAAAACGGATCAGCGTATCGTTGTTTCTGTTCTGACCACAGACTGGATTTGATACGTCGTGAGTCTCTGAGATTAAGAGAGGTACCAAAGTACGATAACAAGTGTAGAACACTCAGCGATGAGGATCTAGACGATAAATTGAAGAGGGGAGAATCTTACTGCGTTAGATTCAAGGTATCAGAGTTTCGAATCGCACGAATCTCTCCAACGACTAAACGAGCTAAATTTTTTTTGCAGCTAACATCGGACCAGGAATCTTTTACCGATCTTGTATACGGCTCGACTTTTTATGACGTAGCGAAGAATGAGGGAGATCCGGTGATCGTAAAAACCGACAACTTCCCCACGTACCACTTTGCTAACGTTGTAGACGATCATTTCATGCGAATATCTCACGTATTGCGAGGAGTTGAATGGCTCATGTCCACGCCTAAGCATTTACTTATTTACAAGTGAGCGTAACGCGGGGGCGCTTCTCTCAACGAAATCCGGTCCCTAATCGATGCGCTATTTCCATTTTCTCAGAGCCTTTGGATGGAAGCCTCCGGAATTTGCCCATTTGCCGTTAATCCTTAATCCCGACGGTACAAAACTCTCTAAAAGACAGGGAGACATCAGAGTCGAGAGCTACAGACACAGTGGAATATTCCCTCTGGCTTTAATCAACTTCGTAACTCATGCAGGGGGAGGTTTCAGCCGGGAGAGAGGAAAGCAGCGATGCTATAGCTACGAGGATTTGATAAAACAGGTGATTCGATCTCACGATCAATCGGCGAGACGGTTTATCAAACCAATTTCTTTATTTACAGTTCGACTTGGCCGCGGTGAACACAAACTCGTGCAAACTCATGCCCGAAAAGTTGTACGAGTTCAATAAAATCGAGTTATCGCAGCTTTTGGGCAACGAGCGTGACGCTAAGTTCCTCGTTAAAAGAGTAGCGAGAATCGTAAGCGAGGCTTTCCCGGACAGGTCAGGGAGAGACTGCAATCTCTAATTTCCGCAGATTCTGGTCTCCCTCTTTCTCTGATTTCACCAAAGTCTTTTCTTTTCCAGATTAACAAACGGGTCGTTACAGATAGACGACAAACACGTCGAGGAGATATTGAAATGGGCGCAGAACAGAATTTCCAGATTAGAAGACCTAGTCGCTCAAGATCTCGCATTTTTATGGGTCGTACCAACTTCTGATACGAAACTAGAGCAAGCCGAATACTCTGGTGATTGATACGAGTCTATATTTTAGCTTATAGATCGATGCGAGGAGCTATAATCGTTTGTGTTTTTATTTTCAGCGATATTAGAGGAGCTGAGTAATCAACTAGCTTTAAAAAAGCCAGATTTCTTCCGTAAAGAAAGCGTCAAAGATTGTTTGAAGAATTTTTCAAAAAACAACGATATTCCATTTAACAAATTGATGCAGATATTGCGCAGTGTTCTCAGCGGTTTAAAGGTATTTTCTCTTATATCCAATGGTTTCATATATCATTTTGCATTTTTTTCTTCTTTTCATATAGGAAGGACCTGCGGTTGCAGAAATGATAGAGATTCTGGGAAGAGATAATACTCTGGATAGATTGAAACGAGCGATAACATAAAAAATCTCTTTTCTTCTGGTTCTTTATGTTCAAATTAGATAAAAATGATAATAGGCAGCGATGTGTAAATATTGAATTTTTTTTTGTTATTTTTCTTTTTTTCTTTTAATATCTATTTTTATTCCAACGTTATGTGTTCTCTTCTCTATTATATTATATTATATTATAATATTAATTAATAACAATCGTTGGAATATTAAATATAGATTGAATAATAATAATAATAATATATTATATTTATATTATATTTATATATCAATATAATAATAATAATATAGGTAATAATATAAGTAAAGTAAAGTAAGTATATATATAGGTGTATGTATGTATGTATGTATGTATGTATGTATGTATGTATGCATGTATGTACGTAGGAATATAATATACGATATTAATATTATATATAATATAATTAATTATTATTATGTATGTATATATATATATATATATATATATATATATATATATATTAAGTTTTATAATCTATTGAACAGGTACTAAGGAATTTGAAAATCATTTTTTTTCTTTTCTTTCTTTATCTTTTCTTCTTCTTTATCTACGATGTAAATAAATAATCGTATGTATATAAGCTAGTATGTATGTATCTATGTATGTATGTATGTATGCGATAGAGGTCTATTATTATTACTATAGATTATTACATATGTACTACTACTACAGTTATTGTATTTAAATAGATAAAAGGAATAATTGTCAAACACGCTATCAATTATTAAGAAATTTTTATCAATTCATCTTTTTTTTTTCTATCTTTTCTTTTCTGAACTCATTAAACGCATACATAGTGTCTATATATCTAATTGATTAATTAATTGATTATTATTATTATTATTTTTTTTTTTTCGTTTTGTCAAATTCAATTCATATTGAATCGCAGAAATGATAACATGATGATGTTGTAAGGATATTATATTATTATTATTATTCTTATTAAGGAACAGATCTACTACTTTCAGAATTTCAATTTTATAATATTTTGGACCCCAGTTTTTTAATATAAAAAATTTATTGCAAAAATCGATATTATTTTTTATTATTCTCATCCATCATCTCTATCATAGGCTTGATAAAAAAAAATTAAATTAAATCAAAGTAGTATAAAGAATATTATAAAATCATAAATCTCTCACCCACGTAACCCCCCCCCCCCCTCTCGTCGTCTGTCAAAATTTCATCTTTTCTTTTTGTTTCTTATTATTATTATTATTCTTTAAATTTTAAATTTTAATATAGATTTTTATATTAATCAATCGTAGGCCTGTTCACTCGATAAGATATAATAAATTCAAATTCAAATTCAAATTCAAATTGAATTAAATTAGATTAAATTTTACAAGAAAAAAAAAAAAATAAAAAGAACAATCTTAGGATCTCATTAATTAGCTTATAGTAGTATATATATAATATATATTTCTTAACTTATTAAATTCACAGAGTAATTGTGTTATTACAGTATTTTTTCTTTTTCTTTTTTTTTCTTGTATTAATTTTTTGTATTTTATTTTTTTTCAAAGATTAGATTAGGTATCTAAGGGTAAGTATATAGTATATGTATGTACGTACGTACGTATTTGTATAATATAATATAAGAATTTATCACAGAATTTTTTTTTTCTTTTTTTTTTTTATATATTTTATTTTATTTTATTTATTTTTTTTGGTATCAGTTTGGTTTTTTTTTTTCTCTCTTTTTCCTTCAAATTTTCTAACTTTATTCACATCATATTAGTTAAAAATAGAGTCGGTGTTAGTAGTAGTAGTAGTACTGAATCGTAGTAGCTAGTCGATTAATTCTATTTTTATTTATTTATTTATTTTTTTCTTATGTATTTTCTTTCAATACGAACGAGATGTGTGTACGTGTTTTTTTCTAAAATTCTTATTAATAAATTCCTGTTTTAATAATATGCGTATGTATGTATGTATGCGTATATGTGTAATATAATTTGTTACATTAATTATATTATATATATTATATTGGAATGATTGAAACTCAGCTATATTTCTTAAAAATCTCTTTTTTTTTGTTTTTTGTTTTTTGTTTTTCTTTTGTACTATTATATACAATAACTAATATCTCATTTTGAGTTATATTTAAAATGATTTTGTAAATTTTCTTAGTTTAAACTGAAATCATAATATTATTATTATTATTATTATTATTATTATTATTATTATTATTATTATGGTCGATAGGCGCGATAGAAGAATTAAAGATAATAGTATACATATACAAAGGTATTTGTAACATTAAACCAGTCGATAAAAGATACACACAGACCTATTGCTTATTAGTTTTTAGAATATAAGTAATATATTATTTAATTATTTCGATTAAGATAATGATGTTTTTTTAACGATTTTTAAATTATGCTTTATTATCTTATTATACCTATATATCTTATATATATATATCTTATTTAGTATGTAGTATTTATAGAAACTGCAGTCTGATGTGAGCGAAGAAAATTATTTATGCAATTTTTTAAATTTATTTATTTATTTTTTTATACAGGGTGAATATATTCTACGCACTCTCTATATGGGAGGAGCTTCGACGTATCTAAGCTCCGCCTCTCCTATATTATTCATACTCTATTCATATTCTGATAATAGCGAACAAGTTTCGAATACAAGAAGGCCCATATCAGACCACGCGCGTAGAATATTCACCCTGTACAATAGATATTACTTATTAATAGTAATTGATAAGAAAATAATATCAAGGTACATATTGAATGCAGATTATTCATTTCTCTCATTCTTCTTCTTGTTCGTCTTTTTTTTATAGTTATGGTATTATAGAAAATTTTTTTTTCTTTTCTCTCAATATTTACAGTAACTATAACGTTATGCGATAATAAAGGCAAGAGATTATTTATTTCAGAGGCCGCTTTGGGACAATAATAATTATAGTATCTAAATCATTTTAGAATGTTAATTTTCACTCGTTTAAATTCCACCTTTCAAGACGATAGTAATAATTAATAAATGAACAAATATTACATTCGTTCAATATTATACAGGGTGAATTTTCCCCGGAGATCGTTAGAGCCACGCCCTATCAGCCATGCGCGCTGAGGAAAACTCACTCCGTACATGGATATTGATATCGAAGAGAAAAAAATCATACGAAATTCTTACCATCAACGATGATTTGTATCATTTACTATTTATTTAGTTTGGTTCGCGTATTTGATTATATTTTCAGTTTATCATACCTAAATCCTATGCTAATACGATATAATCCTAGCTAATGTGAACTAGATTTCTAACTCTAAGTCTTTAATAATACATAATCAACGAATAATTTCTTTCAACTTCTATCTAACGCTCACTCTATCTCTATAATCTCTATCTCGCTTGTAACAGATTATTCGTCTCCTCCTAAATTATTTTGGCCCTCGATGAACGGTTTCACTTCATAATTTACCATCTTCAACGTATAATAATGATGATAATAACGGATTTAATCCTGTATCTGAATCTAAGCGAAACCAAATTGAACCCAATATAATAAGAAGATAAGAATAAGCTTATCACATTGTTGTTAATATATAAATTGTAACGACGATAGTCGAAGGCAATACCGTTCCCTCTATCTACATATAATAATATTATATCAGAGTGAATTATAGTATTGATAATAAGAAGCTAGTAGTTTATTGCTTAAAACGCTCTCTGTCTGTGTGTGTGTATGTGTGTGTGTGTCAATAAAATATAAAAGATTATTAAATAAAAAATACTGACTTTATTGCGCGCGCAGTCATTTCATTGCTCGTACATATATATATATATATATATATATATATATATATATATATATATATATATTAATTATTATTATTCATCTAGTCTTTGTTTATAAAACTTTGGGAAAAAAACTGATTTTACTCTTTATACGCTTATAGGAGAATAAAAATAACATAGAAATATAAGTATAGCTTTAAGTATGTCTATGCAATTTTTTTTTTTTTTTTTTTTTTAAATTCCATCGCCGATTCACACCTCCGGTTCATCGATCTTCACCAAACTTATAGGGGTGTTCCCTTGAGCGAAAATATCAAGTACCTGCTGAATAACGCTCCCCAATGGGCCTTTACTCCATCAATTATAAATATTTATAAACAGTCAGTGCAATCTAGAATCTCATAACGCAGCAGAAAAACTGATTATTCATTGGCAATTGGGGAAAACCCGGGTTACGCTGATTTCTATTGTAAATTTAAGTAAATTGATAGAGTAAGGGCCCATTGGGGAGAGTTATTCAGCAGGTACTCGATATCTTCGCTCAAGGAAACACCTCTATAAGTTTGGTAAAGATCGATGAACCGGAGGTGCGATACTCTCCTGGTCAGATTAGTATAGATTCTTATCCGTAAATATATAAATAGCTTATGGTGTAAAGTAGAATTAGAATAGTCGGGAAGATTCAAGGTCTATAATTAATATATTTAATATTAGATTATTAATTAATTAATTAATTAGGGCGTAATATCCCTAATTTGAGATCAGCGATTATCGTCGCTTTGATTAGAATCTCTCGAAATTTCACATTTCTCGCATAATATCAAGTTTCGCAAGTCCAATATCGCGTTAGTATATTAAAAAACCATTTTATTTTCTTATTCGTTTAAATCTGTATGATAGGATTATCAGATCTCTAGTTATTAGATATTACATTATTCTCATAAGAATTTCTGCATCGACTGAAAAATAATAACAGAGTAGTAGTCGAAACAGCTCTGCGATCACAGAACATAGATACTAACGGCTACACCTACGTCTCAAACTCCCTGACTGTTGTAATATTCTAAAGATGATTTATTCCTTTATTGCCGTAGGCAAATATACGCAGCTATGCTAATCGAATATCTATTTGATTGCTTATAGTCGAGTTAGGAATACGCATAAATAAATAATAATATCATAAAAGATCTATCTAATTACTATTAAGGTCGTTTATCGCCTGTAATATTCGCTTAACATGTCCGACTTTAGTTATCCCCAATTCTTTAAGATCTCTTCTAGCCAGAGTGAGCAATTCCTTCCCTCTTATATCGTGCGAAATAAAATTATCAGTGTATTCAACTAGCTGTATACTCTCGAGCCACGAACAGACCTCCGTTACGCTCCAAGACGTCACATGATCACGGGCCGGATGATTACCCGAACCACCCCATCCTGTACGACGAAACTTTAACCAGAACAATCCTCGGTGACGATTCTTTTTATCACCCTAAGAACGTGGATTGTTAGATTTTTTAGTATTTTGTTAGTCGTATGTACGCCTCTGTACGTACGTTATTCGCTATCAAACGCATGCCGATTACAGGATTTTCATGCATCGAGCTCAATATGATTTATGCGAAATTCTGGTACTATACGATGTAACACGCATACATTAATCTAACTCCAGCTAGTTTATCATTAATTTCATAGAAGAATAATGTTGATCAAAGCTCATTACCGGCAAGTAAATTTCAGTACTCAGTCATTCGGTATGAAAATACGAATCATTATGCATTAATTGTTAGTAATAATAATTATTATTGTTTAGTATTGTTAGAGAGGAGAAGAAGAATAAGAAATGCACGCACACACACAACAACGACTCGTCGCATAGCGATAGAAGTAAGCTTGAATAGAAAAGCTTAAATAGACTTGAGAACTCTGATAGAATTCGAAAAAATCACAATCATTGGTAAGGGTTCGACCCTCACTGTGCATATTTTAGATAACGTATCACTTCGAGTCGAAGATTGATACGCTGGGGAGAGACGACTAGAAAAATCACTCGTAAAGTAATACATGGTGTAAAATACGCATGACGAGGGGACAACCTTGCCCAAATATCATTTTTTCTTCTCCGTTCTATCAGAGTCTTCAAGTTATCTGCAAAATGTTCATTTCTATTTCGGATTTTCAACTGCACATTTCAATAATATGTACTACGACGGTGTAATATATTACCTGATCTTCGGGCTGCAGATGGTGAAGATAGACTAGGCCTGTTCCAGACTCGTCGAATACACATTTTCTCAATTCCTGTTCCATCGCCGCAAGGGAAGCTGATAATTTGCTTTCCAAGTCCTCGCGCAGTCTCTGCGATCAAAAGTTTGAGTCAATTTTAAAACATAGTGTTCAAGAATCATATTTCACTCTTTTCGTTTATCCCTTCTTACCAAATTCTGCGCCTTGTCTCTAAGCAGTTCGCAGGAATCTTCGTAAAGTTGTCTTGCGCTGGAGACAAGTTCGGTTACCATGGGTCTCAAGGCGGGCTGAAATATCGTCGAATAAAATGATTAGACTTATAAAATTTCGTAGAATATCAATGAAATGTAAACTCGGACGAACCCCCTGTATGATCTTTCCATCTGGATGAACGTGCTCCAAGCTTAGTGCAGTCCGAGCAGCAACTTGGTACAATTCGGGCTCCAGGCTCGGATGGGATATGATAAGCAGCTTCACCCACTTAACGAGCGTGGTAACAGCCTCGATGAAGCATAGCAGTACGCTCATTTCGTCTTCGTTCAAATTCGAAGGTCTGATATCGACCTGGGACTGGCTTTGCGTCGCCCCGCTCAACGACGATGTAGACTGCGACGACGTTGACGTTGAACTTTTCTGCTTCTCCTCCCAAGTTCTCAGCGATGTTTCAAGCGCCTGAAAAACAACGCGGCGTGTAAAAATTGAGGAACTAGCGGTCAGCGGGTCTCTCCCAAGTCTCACCCTGTTCCTGTACAACATTTGCATTCGATTTTTGTGGATAATTCTTATCATTCCAGGCGGCTGTATCCACGCTTCGCCGTCAACTTGTATGGGCACTCCCTCGTCGCCCAGTATGTTTATCTGCACAGTCTGGCACTGCGCTATTCTATGATGTTGTAAGTTGATTAATCTCGAAGCAGCCATCTGTACGGATCCGAACACCGCGACGACCTCGAGTATCCTGTCGTCGAAAGATGGAGCGAGGAATAGATCTCCCTCCTTAGTACCGCCCCAGAAATTAGTGCCGCCCATGAAGCTGTTGAATATAATATTTCGTGCGAGAATGAGATTTCCGATCGTTTCATTTCACCTTCGCTGTGCCAATATATCATACCTAGGAATATTCAATACGACAATACCCTGCAGCGAGGGTAAAGGGATTCTCTGACCGTCGCATTCCAGCTGAACCCTCTGTTCGAGATTTTTGTACGTTTTTTGAAGCCACTGTTTCGAACCCAGGACCCCATACCACATGTAGTTTTTAGCTCTGGATCTGCACTTTTCAGGATGTTCTTCTCTCTTGTGGTGAAAATCAAGGCTTATTTTAGCGTCTATACCAATGCCGAAGTAGTTATTCATAACGCAGCGCTCGTAGTACCCTTCTCTGTTGAAGAAAAAATTAATTATCAACTCTCGTCTCGGTTCTATACCCCAACAATCCGGGTCTAAACTCACAAGAGAGTTTCGTCCGGGTCCATCAAGGGAGAGACGGCGGCGCACAGGGCATCAGCGTTGGCTAACAGAGCCTGGCTGATCATCCCTGCACCTCTGCTAACGTCTGCGAACATAAAAATCCGATCAATTCTTCGAACGGTTCAATCTTCGCATGCCGAAACGTACTTGGCCACATCGGCAGCTGCACCAGGGGATTTATTATCGGCAATTTCTTGGAATCCTCGGTCTTGTCCACGGACTTAGCCCGCTCGTGTCTAAGACTGAGACTGGAGCCTCCGAACCTGGCTGCGCTCGCCGCCAGTGAAACCACCTCAGAAGCTTTTAGCAAACTCCCGCTGCTTATGCGTCTCGTTGCTTGAGGGGAACAGCCGAGACCCGGGAGCTCGACGCTCACTAAGAAAAATTGAAAAGAGAGTTTCGAATCAGGTGGAAATTTTGCTAAGGATCTAAGCTCTCCTCGCTCTCCCTCTCTATTCTGCGTACTAACATTTCTCCATACTTCCGCCGCTGTATCTTCTGTAAAAAGGGTCTAATCTGCACCCCGACTCGATCTCATGGTTTTCTATCGACATAGAGGGGCTCGGCGGATCGACGATGACGCTGATTACCGGTGGGAAGTTAGAGGGTGGTTTTTCAGCCGTTGGAGTCGGTTCTGAAGATACTGCGAAACAGCATACAGGGCTGAGGAGATCCGAGCCCCTTTTTTCGCCGGAATTTGGCGACGGTTCGTTAGATTCTTCTCTGAGGTCGGTCGCAGAGGCGGCTATTTGCAGCTTGAATAATACCTGGAAGGTTGCGAACAGGGTTGAGAAAAATTCTGGATAACGACGAGAGCAGATATCCGCACCTCCTTGTCTATTTTCTTGATATTCCGCGCCGGTTTCTTGAACGATCTCCTAGCGATGTCGTTTCCTTCTACGAATTGGGCAAGGCTGCAGAACTTCTCGGGTTTCTCGGGCTGTTCTGACTTCAGACAGTCTCTAACAGAGTCGTACTTCTCTCCCAGCATAGCGCTGATCAGGTCTTGGCCCAGGGAGCTCATGTCGTCGATCATACTCTCAGAGTTTTGTGCCTCGCTGGGGCAGGAAGTGTCGCAAGAATTTTCGGGTGAGTCTATATGCCCGATGTCCGGACTGTCCGAGTCGTTTTTGGAGTCTAATATCTCGCTGTCTATGTGCCCTGAAAAAGCTTAGAGATAAATGAGTTTGGAATTGGGGGGATGGGCCCGGTTCGCCGCGTTCATTCCGTACCGATTTCGCTCTCGCTGTTCTTTACGGTGAAATTCTTCGAGTCAAGAGTGTCGAGGATCATGCTATCCGAGCTGACGATGCTGTTGCTACAGCTGCAGCTGTCCACCCGTATCTCGTTCTCCAATTTCTGCCCGTTGTCCGGCGATATGTTTCGCGAATTCGCCGAATCAGTGTCGGGAGATATCATCGTGTCTTGTATGGTCGTGTCGTCGGAAGGCGAGCTGGTATCCAGGCTGGTAACGGTGACCTGAATGTCGGACGGAGTACCGGCTGATTCGTGGTCGTCGCATTCCTCCTTGTGCCGGATCAGTTTCTGAACAGTTTCCTCGACCTGCGGTACTTCGAAGCTGAAAACTCTGGTTGAATAAGCGTTGGAGTTGAAGTAGGTAAGAGACGAGCGAGATAAGACATCGATGCGGTTCTAGAATCTGTACAAACCCTTGCGGCATGTTAGAGCTGTTCCTCCTGCTGTCGGCGAACCCGTCCGGCGCGGGTAACGTCATCATTTCTTCGGCCTGAGAATCCCTCCTCAAATCCGGCATCGGACTCAGGGAAATTAGATTCGGGGTCGGGCTGGAGCAGGGAGAGACTTCGGCGCTGCTCGCCGAATCGATGGTCGGCATGGGATGGAGATGTTCTACGTTGTTCGCTCTGAGCCCCGGGATGTCTAGCTTGTCTCTTTTCTCTGTAAAATATTTCCCGGTTTATTAAACCGGACGATTTTTTACAAGCCGGATATTAGTTTACCCGGTTTTCTCGGCCCTGGCGACGACTCGTCGCACGTTATCGTTATGTTAGGCGCGTTGTTCGCCTGACGATCAGACGCCGAACTGTTCTGCTCGTCTACGGCAAGCTCTGTGTGCTCTACCAGCCGCCTTATGGCTCTTTTCAGACTGTTGGCTCTGAAAATCAAGCCGATTATGAGTTTGGACCGTTTTTTCCCTTCGCGAATAGGAATAGGCCGTACCTAGACATGATTGCTTCCCGTTCAGCGAAATGCCGTCTTTTTCTAACTCTTTTCAAGTTAGTTATATCCTTCTCGGGTTTTTCTAGGGCTCCTTTCTCCTCCCCATCTATAGCGAGCGGCGTTTGATTGCTAGGTAAACCGGGGTCTGGGTCTGGGTCGTCGCTCTTCTCTGATATGTAGCCCTCCTCTTTGTGCAAAGTTTCGAGTAATAGATTGAGCTTTTGCTTGAGGACTTCGGACTTTTCCGCGAGCTGTTGGTCCCCGGTGTTATTACTCGCCTCCGATATACGGCCCGCAAAGTCCTTTACCGTCTCGACGAGTACTCTGGGACGATAAAAAAGTCATGCGATTATACGAGGGGAGAGAGAAAGACGAGGGAGAGACTGAGGATAACGCGGCTTACTTAGCGCTGGATAAAACTACGCTGTCTTGATCCGACTGAAGGATGTTAGTTATGTGCGTGACTACGCTGTCTTCGTACTGATGAGCTATCCTCGTGTTTAACGCCGGGTCCGTCTGGCTCAAAGACATTTTTGGACTGGGGAGAGATATGCTCCTTTCAAAGGTCATTATGCTCCAACGATCGAGCATCTTTGTGCTGGCTTTTTCATACTTTTCTAAAAGCTGAGGCAGGTGGGTGTCGTCGTCGCAGGAAGCTCCCCAGCCCAGGACTCGGGCTAAGTCGTTGCCCGTGCCCAAAGGCAGGACTCCGACTTGGCATTGTTTCTGCGAAATTTTAAGATGGGATTAACGAGCGTGTATTAAGACGGGTGAAGAAGGGAGAGAGGAAACCTGAAGCGATTAGCTGCTGTTGAGGAACAAGGCGAAGGGGAGTGAGATAAAGAAAAAGGGAGAAACGAGGTCGAGTATAAATGTCTCGATACTTACCGGCTGAAAAGAAAGTTAGCTAACGTTATCACAACCAAAGATGAGTAAAGTTTTCAGGCTTCTGTTTACCTGAAATAAAATAATAGAAGAGACACACCATGCGTTGATAATCTGTTTAAAGAAGGGAAAAGGGAGGGTAAAACGAAACGAGAACAGCAGGCAGAGCGGGCGGCGAATTCAAAACTAGTTTAAAGAAGTTTTCAGTTTTCTTTACGACTACTACTACTACTCACGTGCATGCCTAAACGATCGATTTCTGATAAGACCCAACCGACTGAACCGTCCCCACTGCATACCAGGATTCGAAAGGGATCGAAATGCCTGAAGAGTCTCAACCTGGGTGAATACATCCTTATTATCGATGCTGATAGCCCACAAGTCTGTCTTATATCAAAATGGATCTTACCCGAGGCCCGGTCCTCCGTTTATCAGATCGAATACCTGCGCCGGGTTGAGGAGCTGCTTGAATCTCCTTAGGAATTTTATTCCCTGATTATCGCCTGATTTACTGTTGACAAAAACCAACAACGGACTGCAACCCGTGGGTCGTACGGCTTCCCAGGCCTCGTCGCTCCCTGAAAAAAAACCCAAGAGAGTTAGAGAACATAGCTTTTGGCGATATCTTGAATAGTCCCTCAATCAGGGGCCGGATATCATTCCAATATCGCTTATAGCTTGCTACCAATACTGTGGAGAGACGTCGGAGGCACTACGCTGACTTTTGCAGGGCCCAATGGACACCGTATGGAAATTGCTGGTCTGCACGCGGTGTGGACCGTCGCTCTACACCACAAACATCTCCAGTCTTGAAGTCTGTGGGAATATGAAGGGCGTATGATTAATTGAAATAATCCAGATCCGAAAATAGATTATATGCGATAATTTCAATCTGTTTTAATCATTCTGCTGCAGCTAGGCTGACCTCAGAACAGATCCGCAGGTTTTGTCGCATACAAAGCATTTAGAAGAAACAGGAAGATTTCCTTCCATCCATTGATGAGGCATTGTGATGTTCTGAAAAACATTATTAAGATCAGTGAATTTGGTATTTAATTGAATGGAAGGAAGTGGGCTGATCGAGTCGTACCCCATCCTCATCTTCGATGATGTCTTTTCCTATAGAAGCAAGAGTAGTCCATTTGCAGTTGTTTATTGCTTTAGCAGCGCATCTCTTATGCACTTTGCATTTACACACTTCGCAGCTGAGTCCGTGTGACGTAACGCCTGAATTGGTTTTAAATAAACGAAGAACAGAACGTGAGAGTTTGAAAAATACTTATTTTGAATAATAGTCGACGCGTACGTATAGAATGCGTGTGTGCGCGCGTTATATGATAACAACAATAGTAATTAAAATGAAAAATAAATTTCATAATCACCGTATAGAGCGTCTCTGCAAACGTTACAGTACGTTGGTCTAGCATGGCTGGTTGCATACCAGTGATGATTACCCCCTAGTAATTCAGCGGGACCGGGTTCGCCCTGTGATCTAGTTTCCGAACCCGCAGCTCTAAGCGCGCTAAGCCACTCTTCCATATCTCTTCTGCTTTCTCCGCAGAGTACTAGCGATCTGAACGGTGTTATTACCTGAAATAATAGAAAATTAATGAAAAAATGTTTTTTTTTATGTAAAAAAAAAAAAAAAAAAAAAAAAAAAAAACAAACGAACCTGCCACACGGCTACGTAACAAAAACGACATGTGAGGGTCGCGAAAATATCTAGTTGCATCTTAATTCGCGTTTCTTTTATAGTTGAAATAATGATTTCTCAAATAGAGTGAGTGCGATGATGGGTGTGCATGTATGCGTGTATGCATGTGTGTATGCGTGTGTGTGTCTTTATTTATTACGCAATAATATAGATAATAGAAAAAAAGAGAAAAGAACGAGGAAAAAAAAGAGAAACGCGCTATGATGCATGTAGATGATAAAAGATTTTTTTAGCGCGTAACTTGTGAGTGAGATAAATCGTTGAATATGAGGTACAGGAGGGTTCGAGGTGAGGAAGTTTGTTTGTTATTATTATCTAACCGTAGATTGAGATTTCGATAAATTATAACCTATAAGATAAGATGGGATATGTGGTATGACATAACCTCAACGGGTTATAACCTCACTTTTATTTGTTGCGGTTATAATAGGTTTGTTAGGTTAGGGTTAGGGTTAGGGTTAGGGTTAGGGTTAGGTTATGTTATGTTGCGGTTTGTATGCATGTATGTACCTTGAATCTAGAACGTGAACGTTGATGTTCTTGTTTTGGTGGCATTTTTTTTTATTATATTATTACAAGATGAGTATTATTGTCATAAAGACATGATATTTTATAAAAAATGATACTTTTTTTTTTTTTTTATCTAATGTAAGATATTCAATTGATGCAGAAGACGAACGCGTAACGCGTACTAGGTACAACGCAAGGATATGAAAAATAAGATTTATTGTGATTTATGTTTATTCAGAGATTATTATCAATGCCATGATACTATTAACATACAATTCAGAATAGAATAGAATATGATAGAATAGAATAGAATATAAATTAATAGAATAGAATAGAATGAAATAAGAGCTATGCTATATGTATCTATAGTATAGTCGTATGAATTATTTTCGTTTCTTTTTCTTTACTCGCTTTATTTTATACCATTTCGAGTGTACATAGTATGCGACACGGTCTATTTTCTACGGCGCATGTCATTCATATTTTCCTAAAGTTATTTTTATTTTATATTTTTCATCCTCTCTACTACTATACTATTACTAATACTAATACTAATACTAATACTAATACTACTAGACTTTATAAATATATTTATAAACATAGTATAATATCTAAGCATATCCGTTCCGAGTTCCGACTCGCTTAAGCGCGCGTAGGCTTCGAATGACCGTGATTGAATGATATGTGTATAGTATGTTGTTGTTTTTCAACAGCTGTCAATTGTTTTTAGATACTATATCGAGACTTTCGCGGTATCGATCTATCGAACTTCGATATTAAACAATATCGTATTTCGAGTTCTATCGATCGGTATTCAAATTTCGTATGAAAATAAACCGCCCTTTAGTTATTGTTTCTGCGTACTTGCGTTTTGGCAAAAATAATATCTCCTAGATTATCGGCTTTTGGAGGTTTTTTGAAATCGAGAATCTCAACCCCTTTTATTAATGTTTTTATTATTCTAGCATACCGCGCGAGCGGTTTTGGTTTTTTTTTTTAATAATGGAACGACTAAACTATAAATGCGATGATTTGAAATTGGAATAAACAAAACAGAAACTATATTCGTTAAGATTTCGCTATGAAAACTAAAACAAACAACAAAACAACAAAACAACTATTCTCGACGTTTTCGTCGAGACGATATAAGTCTACGAAGTCGAAAATAAGCGCGTGTAGTTTAATTAGCAATAAAAGTAAGCGAAATCACGAGGAGCCTCTTTAGCTCAGTGGTAGAGCACTGGTCTCGTAAACCAGGGGTCGTGAGTTCAAACCTCACAGGAGGCATCACCCATGATATTTTTATTTTTCGATAGAAGTTTTCATTTTTTTACTACAGCGTTTTTATTCTCGATCATTTTTGAACGAGACTCGTTAGTAAAAAGCCAATTATTGAATATGCAATATAGTAGCTTTCAACGAGCCGGATTATCCGTGGAAACTCGAAAGGGGGGTGAAAAAAAAAAAGAACGAATTTGTTAGGTACTCCGATCTTTAAATTAACGAAGAAAGGAGAAAAGAAAGAAAAAAAAACAACGCGGCGCAAATTTTTGGTTTTTTGTTTTCTAACGCATCATTCGACTTTATTTGAACTTTTATACTATATCCATGTGAAAGAAAAAAAAAGGCGTCGCGCTGCCTATTGGGAAATCGGAGGTCTGATTACTTAGTTATCGCAAATTCTATAGCTGTAAATTCTAATCGATATTACGCGTATTATATTTAGCCACGGGTCGTTGACGAATCGAGGACAATGAGACTGCAGGGAATAAAAAAAAAAAAAAAAAAAGAGTGAAAATTTTTATCGAACATCTGTCCCCGGCCCGTCCTTGTCATCGTTTCTCGGTACGTTATATGTATACGCGTATATGTATATTTTGTAGATACATATGTGGATGTATGTATACAGATGTGACCCGTAATGAATTAAACCGAATTAGCTAAAAGGTGAAACGACGTGGGTCGGTCGGCACACCCGCGAAATGATAATTTAAAAATAGTATAAAACAATACTATGTACTCTCATCTAATCCCTTATTCCATTTCCTGACGTAATTAAAACAATTCGAAATAAAATAGGACGTCAAAACCACGTGCCTCGTCATCGTTGTAATTATTTTTAATTAACAATGCTGAGTGATGATTGAGAGGGGAAACGAAACAAATGGGTTCCCATTCGCGTCTATTTAATATTTTCTGTCCAATCGTGTCCCTTTTCTTTTCTACTCCTTTATATTTACCTGAAAACTGTGGTTCACGTTTTTAATACTGCATTCCGCAAACGTCAGATCCGTCAGTTCAATTTCGTCGAATATGGCAGCCTGTAATGGGAAAAAAAGTATCAAATTATTACGCAAGTAATCTAAGGAAAAAACCGAGACGATTTTGTATCATCGAAATTTTCGTGGCTTCGTTAGTTTTTGAATTAGAACGATTCCGAGTTTTCAGCCAATCGCTGTCGGCCGCGTCGAGCTGCGCAGCTGCGCGAGACCGTTACTATTCAAACGCTGGCCCGCGATTGGTGGAAACTTCGAGTGGCTATAGTTCGAGAACTACGAAAGCCTCGATATTTTTGTAAACGTAATATCGTCGTGGATTTCGAAAAGGAATCCGGAAAGCTCCGCGGTTAAACTCTGATGCGAAAACTTTCGTTATCGTTTTATCTGACACAGCTATTATTGCTCTTTCACACAGCTGTAATATGTGAAAAGTTCTCGTCTCTATAGTTTTATCTATACGGTATAATAAAAACTTCTCTCATTGTTTCATCCGCTATTATATATACGAAACTGTGAACTAGGTCTAGAAGTTGGTCTCTGACGTGGATGAAATCTCACTCCTATATACCCACATTGTCTCGTGTTCCAATTTACAGCTACTGCAGCTATGCCAATTAAACGACTATAACTACATATACGGCGGGGGAATCCCCGCGCTGGTACTACGTACATACACATACATATAGGTACATTCAAAAATATGGCGTACGGTCGAAGAATAAGACTGGTGCACTCAGCGGTTTGAGTAGTTCTAAACATAGACACGTCCATTATACTCCCTTCTGCACTTTACTACGTCTTTAAACGCGTGTTATACAGTTTCGACAAATATAGAACTGCAACCCCACTGCTACAGTTGCTATACGCGCAAGGTTTTTGCTCTGCAAAATACATCGTATGAATAAATTTCTTCATAGTATGCAATACACAGTTTCTATGTATACTATGTATCAGTTACTATGTTCCCAGTCCTCTCTTTCTCCCTGCGTTATTCAACCGCACTACTAGATCCTGGAGAGAAATCCTCTCGACGCCTCGCAGCATCCCCCTACGCCAATACGGAGTTCGTACATCCAGATTGAATTATTGAACACCCAACGAAATGCCACGCTCATAAGTTATTCATCGTCCCAGCTGCGGGCTAAATTGTGTCTATTACATCCGAGATTTGAGATGAAATGATTTCGTTTAAAAAGAAGAAAAACAAAAAACGAAAAAAACAAAAAACGAAAAACTAACATGATACGACGTTACCAAATGGAGTGGCTTTAGTTTCCAACATTTTTTCCCCGTCGAATAGAGACGGGTATTAATGAGAGTGTTCACAGTGTTCAGTTTCACCATAATTTGCAAGATATATTACATACACTTGCGGGTAGGTAGAATATAACGGTTTTCTCCTTTCTCAGCCCGTATATATGTGTTATAGAGTACATAGGGTCGATCCTGTGGCGATGAAAGACGGCCAGAAACTGCGATTGTTAGGGTACGACGATGGAGTGGAATAACGTTCGCGTCATCTCTCTCCGGGCCGCGACTCATGCGATCATAACAAAGCCCTCTATACAATAAACAAACGTCTAACAATAACGGGCGGTTGCTGCATGCAGGAGCTGTCCGACTCCGTAAAGTGATCTAGCGAGTATAGCGCCGCGCTTCGTTTACTCCTCGCCATGTTCGAATAACGAATTTTTAGATTCGAATACACACGAGCCACGTAGTACTTCACAAAGACATGAATTCCTCACTGTATATCATCATTCATCATCGTTGCTTGCGTTCTTCGATTAAAAAAAATTAATCATAAAATCGCTTGATCTACGATTTTCTGTAAATCAGATGTTCCACGCGCTCTATGCTGTTCTATGAAGGACTAATTACCAAAAAACTATTGAAAATCTGATTACAGTTCTACAGATAGAAACGTATGCTCGTATGCAGGCGGTGTATCGCGTTGCGAACGCCTAGAGAGAGGCAATTACCGTACCGCGCGTGTAATGCGGTGAGACACTGGCTAGGCGTAATTTATCACACAACCTTTCTCACAGGCGAAGTAAGGCGATTTTTAAAAGCAGAGATGATGCGCGGAGGCTGTTATTATAGATAAGATTCTTATTTTCTGAGCTTGTCGAATCAAAAGGAGAACAAGAAGAAGCAGCAGGAGACTGCACCTCATCATATAAGGTCGTTGTCTCAGTCTCCTTATTGAAAATGATAGGGGAGGGTTGATGAAAAAATAAATAAAAAAATATATATATGGTAGACGGAAAGTGCGTATAGGTATAGCGAGGTACGAGCGCCATTCAGACTAAATTAAATTTAGTACCTCGTCCCGGTTCTCTCAGAGTAGCGTCGTACTACATAATGAAATGAAACGCTTTTGCCATTTCGAAGTAGAATCGAATTCAACTCTCTCATATATACACACACACACATACGCATGCTGTACATACTATATAACTATATTAAAGCGGCAACAGCAGCCGCAGCAGCTATTCTGGTCTATACCACAACTCGATTTGTTATACATACACATTACACACTATACCTACCTATATATGTACGTGTGTATGTATGTAGTACGACTACGTATATCTATATACCATATAGTATAATATATATTTACTTCGTCCACCAAAATTTCATCGCCCTACAACCAATCATCGTCGGTATACACAACTCCCCTCTCTCTCTCTCTCTCTGTTTCTCCCCGTCTCTCGCTCTGCAACACGAACTCGCTGTTGAGATTTATTCTATGACGTAAAGTGCCACCTCTCCCAGAATGAATGACGGAGAGCTAGTACATACATACGTATTACATACACCTATATACCCGAGATAACCGGGATAACGAGCTGGGAGGAGGATTTCTAACAGCGGGTTGCCTATCTATACTTCACTTGCACAGGAACGTCGGTATATAGGTACATAGATACACCTATATAGGACAGATGCATGCGACATATGCCAAAAGTATGTGTATACAATCTATATACATAGAAATTGAGTCGTCGTTGATCCGTGAAATTATTAAGCCCGGTTTACAATCAAGGTATATATAGGTGTACATTTACGGTTCGGTAACGATATCACAACATGCCTGCCTATACCATTACCTAAGTATATTAACGGCGATTGTAAACCGAGCTTAACGGGGAATCCCTCTTCTCGATTTCCGTCCGTGTATACTATATTGGGAGCGTTCGAAACCGGCTCTAAACCGTAATTCGAATCGAACTGAATGGATTGAAATCCGTTCTTCTTCTACTCCTTATACTTCATAAAGAAGACAAATGAATAAAATCAAATGAAATAATGAAACGATAATTATAGGTACCTGGGGGGTAAGAGAGATAGAATATTATAAAACTTATGGGAGTGATTCCCCAATTCATCAAGAGGTATTCGATATACCTATATGGTATATTATATACTGTATGTTATACGTATACGTATACCTATAGAGAGAAATATTTTACCCTGACGTGTCTAGGGAGCGAAAGGAATGGGTAATGCGATCCTCTGTTCCCGTTGAAGAGCTGTGGAGGATATGAGGAAGATGAGAATTCCCTGAGGCATGTTGATGGCAATTTTCACGGTGTTTTATATGTGATAGGTATATAGGTATAATATATACCTATATAAAATATGAGAGGAAAGAAAGAAAGAATAAAAGAAAGAAAGAAAAAAAATTATTAAGCGTTCAGAAAGTAATTTATAAACGTCCATATTACTTATACCGCATTAAAACGCTCTACGAGATATTACTTTCTTTCGTCGTACTATAAATCTATAATCTTATATATTTACTTATATATATATAATATATTGTTTCTGTTTTTATTTAGTTAGAATAATTTTATTAATGATCTGCACCACGGGTATCTCACACCGTTAAACCCGGAGCTGCCGAGTCTCGCACGTGAGGTGGTGACGGTGGTGACGAGCTAGGGTGACCGGAGATTAAATTGCTAACGTCCCAATGAGATTAAACGGGGTGTTCCAATAAAACGCTGCAGTAGATTGATCGATTTTTTTTTTTTTTTCTCTTTGTTTTTTTCTTTTTTTATTTTCTCATTTCTCGGATCGACGAGTGGATAGGGACCGGGCGGTCCCTTGCTGACCCTCTCGTGTTTTCCCCAAACGAGAATTAGATTCTATATGTATTATAAATTAATTGAAAATTTATTTTCCCCGTAACATAGTATGTATTATTATATGTATACTATTAATGGGTATATGAATTGTTCGTTAACTTTGCGACGCACTCTTCTATATAACTACCAATAACATATCGAACAAAGAACGAAAAAAACATTATTTTTATTTCATCTATGAGATGAGAAAACTTCATCCATTCATCTCATCTAGACGGAAAAAATCTTCCCCTATCTAGGCAATCTGGATATGAAATGTATCTTATCTATACTATACGCTTGATTACGTAGGTATGTGCGTGTGTGTGTGTAAAGCCATTCACGTTAGGGGAATAAGGAGTTAAGGTCAAAATTTGCATAATGGGAAAGTTTCCGGCCCCTTTGGATTGCCCTAAGGCGTTTAGTTTAGCCGGTTGGATGGAAATTGCGGAAATTAGTAAGGGTGAAAGGGTTGTCCCGTTTGTCTATGTGGTACTATACGATATAAGGTACCTATATCTTTATATTGAAAAAACATATCATTTATGTAAGTTTAGTAAGTTAAGTAACAACTTATCATTTATGTAAGTTTTGTATTGTTTCGAGAGGTGTAGTTCCTGCGGTTGTCATCGGTGTGTATATACACGTACATACGTAAGATACATAATATATAGTATATATAGATATGCGGGAAATGGAATATAATATCGATCCTTCTTTTATGTACGGCGAGCTGCTCCTCGCCACTCTGAACTTTAACCTTTTGTCTCGCCAGCAGGAGATGAGAGAACCCTAAGAATTAGAGTCGAGCCCATACTGCTGCTGCTGCTGCTGCTGCTGCATCTCGCTCTTCCTTCCTCGTGAACACACACATACACATACACATACACCCACACCCTCAACTCTGTATAACTATAGGTATATCGAACGCTGGCTGAAAGGAGGTCAAGAGTTAACCACCATCCCTTATAAATACATATATACCCATCTATGTAGGTATACTGGTTGTGGGTATGGATGTATGTGTACCCTTGTAGTACTCTCTCATATCCAGTTTCTTCATCTTTCGATCTCCGCTCTTTTACTCTAATGGTTGGTTCTTTGAACGTATATTTGACACGGTTGGATTCCTCGTTAAAAACCGACACGATTTTGTACGAACGAAATTTTTCTGCATTCAATGGTATCCAAATGGCAGAGGGTTTTAGTTTTCTATACGCTGACCGGGACGCGGACGGTAGTAGGTACGCTACGCGCGTGCGCGACCGTTAATTTGAATGCGAGGACGGTCATTGGTCGAGAACTTCAAATCGCTCTAGTTTGAAAACCGTTCGAGCCTCGGTGATTTTTCGAATAAAAAAATCCTCGTGATTTTTCACGAGGATTAATATACCCTGGGAGGATGTTGGACGATAAATTTTCATTCTATAAGTATTATATTGGGGGAAACTCGGGAGGGTATACCTGTGGATCGTCGATCTATCATACTTAAAGAGAATCAGCTCCCAAGTTCGCTGTAACTGCGATGATGATCGATTTACAACCGGGCAATAAATTTCGTTTCAAAGTTTGAAGATTAAAATAACAAACGAGTTATTATAATGTTATACAAAATTACATATTACAACAGGAATATGAAGCCACTTACCATATAACAGCTTCTCTCCTTCTCTCGGACTATTTATTCGTTTTATTATTATTCTTAGTTTTAGTTTTTGTTTTTTCTTCTGCTTTTTCTTTAGCTTGTTTAATTTGAAAATTTACCTCATCAGCGAACCAATTTAAAAGGTACAGTGATGGTATAATACTTATATATTGTATACGGATATAGGTATGGTATAATATTGAATTTTGAAGACCTCTCAAGTGATTGTCGAGCGAAATACTTAAAATATCTAATAATGTAATGTTATATTAATTTTATATTAATTCGTGCCCTTCGTTATACATTTAATATTAATTAGTTATTTTTATTTTTTATTTTTCCGTGCGAATATAATAGCTATTTAATTATATTATATATATATATATATATATATATATATATATATATATTATCAATTTATCGAATCTTTGGATTCTATCTGAATGAATTATTTATTTACTACCCAAATTTTTCAATCCGTTAAACTTTCGGTTATTTGAGTTAATGCATCGTCAAAATTCGCTTGCTAAATAATCCTAAACGTACTGTTTCATGCCTATTATAATATACTCCGATATTCACAAAGACGAGGGATTATCGCTTTTTATACGCCTCGAATACGACGCGCTATATGCTCGCTCATGCAACTTTGATGAACACAAAAATTTTTCAATTAAAAAATATCCACGTTCTATTGGAAATTATCGGTTAAATTTATCCTGTAACCAATCAGACCAGATATAATATATTTCTCATTTAGGTATAGCATGTAGTACTACGTGTATTATTTTTCAAACGATTAAATAACAATTAAATATCGTATTATTTATCTTATTTATTTATTTATTATACGTATCGTTTCTCGTTAAAATTATATTCGAATAAATGGTAGAATAAATACGTATATATATTATTATGATTGTCGAGGATATTATAGTGTATAATATATTAAAGATTTTAAATAACGATTATATCATATTCTGTATATATATATATATATATATTTAGTATATATAATTATTATTAAATTTCAAACCTTATTATAATCAGTATTAATTAATCTGGTCGTTTTAATTATCATATTTTATTTAAACTGGAATATAATATTAAACAGTATAGTATACAGACTGTGTGTACCTAATCGTCTGATATACATATACTAGACAATAATATTATTTGAAATGAATGATTTTTTTTCTTTTTTTCTTCAAGATAGTATACGTATAAGGCGTGTTATTCGGTAAAACAGTTATTAAAAGATCGTATTAGGTATATTACGTTTAGAAATTTTGTTCATTATTTTTTTTCCTCTCGATTACGCACCCTGTAATTACTATTTACGTTACGTTACGTTACGTTACGTTACGTTACGTTCTGTAGTGGGGGGAAAGAAAAAAAAAAATAAACCGATCCTCGACGTCCCGGTCTTGGTTTATCTATTTATTTATCAAGTAGCTCGTCCCCTCGACTCGTCAGACTCCGAGCCAAGACTGTTTCGCGAGTGGTAAAGACCCGTGCGAGTACGACGGGACGGTCTCTACCGCCCGCTACCCTACCTCTACCTTCCTTCCATCCGTCCTACCTATCCGCCTATTTCTACCCCTCTACTTTCAACGGATCGAACTGACTTTGCGCGAGGAGATTGCTCGAACGCGCAGGTTCCCGCTGCGCCTTTTATTCCGATGCTATCTCTCCTCAATACACACACACACACACATACACACACACTCGGTATATATAGATATACGTATGGAGATATGGACCGGTTTTCGACCCTCGAGATGGCCTACTTCAAAATCACTATGCGTCTTGGATTGTTTTCATAGCAAACCAACCAATGATCGTTTCTCTGATTCAGATAGTATCATTATACCACGAGTGTTTCAGTACTACGGTATTTTACTACTGATAGTATACCAACTACCGCCCGCGCTATCCCTGACTAGATGCAACCGGGCGCGACATCCGTGCGTGTCTAGTTGCCTGCGAGCGACCCTACGAGGGTAGCGTAAGTAGTAACGGCCGTTTGCGGTCGGACAGCGAAATAAACGAGCTAAATACGTTAGCTTTGACGATTTTTTTGCGCATTTGTGTTTTTCTTCATTTATAACAGTCATTTACTTGATTTCAATCATTATTTCTCACCTCGACGTCCTTAGAGTAGTATAATACCCGGTTTTTCAATTTGAAATACCGCCTTTTCCAACGTTGAAAGGATCTTTGCTTGAGGAGAAAACCTTCCTTCGTATAACTGCTGCAACATGACTATAAGGTTTTTTTTATTGGTTTTTTTTTTTCAACAATTGATGACGAATTTGGTCGGCTTGTTTCATTTTTTTTTACCTCTTCTTTCAACTTACCACATTTTTTATCTCTCTATTTTCTCGAACGCAGGATATCTTGCTTTGATATATCAGCCTGCTTGTTTCACCGCCACATTCTGCTACCGCTGCATGATATCCTTCGTCGTCGTCGTCGCTTCCAGAGCTTGATTCAGCTGCATCAGTCTCTCTATTCATTTGTTTATTATTTTCATCGCGGTTACCATCTGATGGTACAACAGTCGTTCGATCTACTTTACCGACACCATAAATGTGGTATCTTACTGTTTTTGATTTAACAGAGTATGATCGGCCCACATCGGCCTCCATTTAGGCCTTATAACAATTTTAGCCAACGTTTTATCATATTAAGGCGATGAATTTATCATTGATATGATCATTGATATCGATCTCAGATTTGTAAATCGGAATATGATAATCATTATTATTATTATTATTATTATTATTATCGTGTCAATTCCACATGCGGCAGTGTAATATATAGTTTTGAATCCCCCTGCCGCATACGGTTCTCAATACATGATTATTTATTTTTTCATTTTTTTTATATTCAAGCTCTACAGTTTGATAGGTTATAACGAATGGAAGTAAGTAGAATGAAATTTACGTTAAATAATTTATAACGAAACGTTTTTATTATTAAATAATTGACAAAAGTCATTCAATATTATCTTTACCTACATCTAATGCACACTTTCGTCATTCACATGATAATATATATTCCCTTCTTGTCACACGTATTAATTTCGACTCTATAAACACGACCCTGATATTATAACTACGAGCTGGCTACTACGGGGAAACCCCGTGCCCATGCGCTAGTCAGCGCATGTATACAGTGATATTCTGAATGCAGTAAACCGAACCGAAGAAGAACACTGGCAGCGCCATCTGCCGGTAAGACAGACGGACACACAAGACATGGCGGTAATATAGAACTAAGTCGAGTTATTCACCATGTAGCTAACTTACCGACAATAGAATGGAGGGTTTATTTTTCTTTTTTGAAAAACTATATTATTGGTTTTTTCTTTTTCATATAGTATATTGCTTGAGAGACTATTCAACATTACATTAATAGTATGATTATTCACTGCTGGACAATATTTCTTTATTTTTTTATTTTTTCAATATTATTATACTATTATAGAGAGTTGATTTTTTATTTACAGTATCTAGTATAGTATATAATTATTGTGTACATAATTTAAAACACAAAAATTTATAATATGTAATACTATATTTTTAATTATTAGTTACTACTACCAGAAAATAGGAAAAAAAAAAAAACAAAAGAAAATGTGATTTATAATAGTACATTATGCACCTAGGGGGATAAATGGGACTTTTCACGACTAGTTTTCGGCTCGTGCATGCGCACTGAAAATATCGCACTAGTAGTGAAAAGTCTTATTTATCCCCCTAGGTGCATAATGTACTATTATACTATGCAATAGATAGACGGAAAATACGATCCCATATTCACAACCTTATATTAATTAATTAATTAATTAATTAATTAGTTAATTAATTAAATTATCATAATTCAATATACAATATAACATACCTATTATATGTGTATTCATAGTATATACGACGAGATAATATTATTATTTTTTTCTTCACTAAACATATACATAATATAATATTATTATCTATCACAATTGATTCATTTTATTTCATTATTTTATTTATCGCTTCTTCGGTTTCTCTCTCTTTCTCTCTATATCTGTATGTGTGTATGTGTGTGTGTGTGTCTGTTTTCGTATAGAAATATAATGTTTATAGGTAATAATAATAATTTCTGATTGATTCTCATTTAAAATCTACAGATACTTTTTGTTTTTGTTTTTCAAATCACACTGCACATCTATACTGTTATTATACTATTATAATACGAATCTTTACCCTTTTATAGCGTGTTCAGTGGTTGTAAAATTGAATATACAATTTCATCATCATTCTCTAATTATTATTAAATAAAACTAATTTTCAATCTACTACGTACAATTTTTTTTTTTTTTTTTTGTCATTTATTTAATACCTACGCGATCGGTTCAGCATATCTTTGATATTATCAAACTTGATAATACATGTATAGTTGCTGTTTTTTTCTTCTTCTAGTTTAAGTTCTTTTTTTATTTTTTTTTCAGTAGTAAATTGCTAATAATACATTTTTTTGTAAATTAATTGATTAATTAATTAATTATTCGCTGGATATGTTGTAATAAAGGCTTTCAAGCTATATTATCTAATCTACGTTCACTATATTTTGGTCCGATTTGTTTTCTTTCTTTCTTTCTTTCTTGCGGTATTTCAACTGATTTTTTTTTCTCTAGTTTTTCTTAGTTTGTCTATTCGCTATATCATATCTATATGGGTAATTTTTGTATATCGTTATTCGTCACGTAGATAATTAACTTTTTAATATACGTTTCAAACGTATTTGATAGATAAGCGCTTGCGGTCGATAATAATTAGAGCTCTTATACATATATAGCGAAGTTTAAAAAGAGAATTTGAAAAAAAAGACTAAAAGAATGAAAATTGAACAAATTTCGAAAAAAAAATAATATATACATATATTGTATACCCTATGATAATACTTTATTATTTTATTCCGATTAGGAATAATATTGATATCAACACCTATCACACGGTCGAAAAAACAAAAAAAAAAAAAAAAAAAAAAACCAATCCAATTCTTGTAAATACTATACAATTTATAACTATCTATACACTTATATAATTACTATATATATATAATTATTATTTTAAATAATGTATAAATAAGTAGTAGTTTCAATGCAGTTTAAAATTTCATAATAGTATGTATGTATACCTGTGTAATGTATGTATGTATGTATGTGTGTCAGCCTCTAAAATAAAATGATAATTTTAATTAACATTACAAATACCCAATACGTAATAACGCCCCTAGAAGTCTTATTTGTACTTATCATTCCAATTATTCGCATTATTAACTGTATATTTATACCGTTTTATTAATCTTATTAAAGAACTTATCGTTCTATTGCACTATTATCGCCCATATTAATACTGAACAGTGTCTATGAAATAGCTAAAAAAAAGAAAAGAAAAGAAAAAAAATAAATACATTATAATACGATTCCATTTTCAATTTTGAAAATAAATCGACTGATATTTAAAAGATTTCGAGCTATTTCTAAATGGGGAACTGTCCAATCCCTTAAGAGAGAAATAAAAATAAACGAAAAATAAATACACTATATATGTCAATTCCATGTTAGTAGATTATATACTCTAGTCTCTCCCTTAGTTATATTTTCACCCTTCAATCTAATTAATATGTTCACAATTTAGTGTGTTTAACACTGTCAGTCCAATAATTTTGAATCGTCATTGCCTCCAACGAATTTAAAAACGAGTCGTTATCCAGGCTGTACATTTCCTCAGAGTTATCCTGCACATAGATTTAAGATTGAATAATCAGTGGAAATCGTATGCAAACCTGTTGTTATTTAATAATCTAAATAATGAATCACACATGATCTGTTCTTACTCGTATAGTCGAATCATCGATATAACCAGAACTGTCCGGGTTGCTGCACTTGTCGCTGTTCAGCGTTTGCGGTGGATTCATGTACCTCCTCCTTGATAGGTAATTTCAAATATATTTTTTTGTTCAATATCGAAGGAGGATTAAACGATATACAGAGTGAGTTTACACCCTGTATAGGGAGGGGCTTACCACCGCGAACGCCCCTCCCATAATGCGATACCAGGCAAAATTCACCCTGTATAAAAGACAATTCTGATAATTTGAATTACCTGTACATAACAAAAGCTAGGCTGCCCATAGTGCCGATTAGGACAACAGTAGCTAAGCAGCTACCTGTAACGGCGGCTATATCCATAGCCGAAGAGTTTGTTGAATTACCAGAACCGTTTTTTTCGGCAGTTTTAGCTTGTCTTTGTTCCTGCTGTTCGTCTTGTTGATAATCACCGGGAAAGGCACTCCTGGCTCGGCTGAGTCTAGGAGACTCGCTAACTCCTGATAATATTTCAAAATTATATACCATAAAGAAGGAATGAGGGATGATATCTCCCGTTATTATCCTAGATCTGAGGTATACCTTGTAAAATGGAAGCAGCAGTAGCCAAGAGTCTATCTTCTTTGATCTCAACGTCGTCTGATTTATTAAATAATTTATCATTACCATTGTCGTTTATATTAGTGGAAGGAATAAATTTAGTTCTGTTTAAGACCAGCTTAAACCTAGTCGGTATAGGTTCCTGAAGCGGTAGAACAGCCAGACTATCATCGTCGTAATGCAAATTACTTGAATTTTTTCTGCGTTCATTATCTCCGGAATTAGAAGATGCCAATTTGTCATTGACCGATGAAGTGGTTTTATTACCGGTCAATAACCAGGTAACTTTACTATCCTTTTTTCTAGTCAATGACAATGATCTGTTTGAATCAAAGCCGAGATTACTATCGCTTGTATCGTTAGTTTCAACAGATTCTATGACGTCTTTTAATACTGGTGTAGTTTTAGAATCTCTACTATTATCATTAGCCTCGCGGTCAACGCGGTAGTCATTATTATTCCTTAGTATAGTAATATTATCGTTATTATTAGGTGATACTCGACGGTCGATATTAAGATTATAGTCTTCTTCGGTTTCTTTTTTTAATTCTAACAAACCAGCCGGAAAAACGACTGGAACTGAAGGGTTTATCCCGACAGATTTTGAGACCCGGTTATTTTCCCTAAACAATGATGGATCAGGTGGAGGAGGAAGGGAGGACATGGGAGACGATGGAACAGATAAATTATCATCGTTTTTAATGTGAGACGATTCTCGCAACGACCCTACAGACTCAGCGTTGACGTTTATTATCTGTGCGCTGGTAGTAGTTTCGACGATTTCTGAAGGCAGGGGAATCCCCGTGATAACTGTGTGAATGAAAAAAGTCCATGTTACACGATAATATGGATAATACAATCGGGTGCGGATACTGACCGGCAAACCACAGAGTGACCCAAAACCAGTGCATCCACCAATGAAGGGTCATCGCGTCATGGATAATTCGGCTTTACGGATTCGGCCTGTAAAAGCGATCCGATAAAGGATTGTGAAAAATAGTAAAAAAATTGTTCGACAAGTGAACGATATTTCTATGGTAGATTACCCGCGAAAATCTAAGGCCAAATTTCCTTTGCCGGAAATTCGTGGGACCTATGGTTTCCGAGTTACGGAATATCCTGGGTGTACAAATCGCACAGACTCAGACTAGGCGCCGCGCCGCGCATGCGCAACTTCCTCTGCGACTCGTGGCCAGCCCAGTCTGTGCGTAAGTTCTGCGATGAGCCAGCTAAGATCTTACGTGGCTCGGAAACTATCGGTCCCACGAATTTTTGGCGAATGAAGTTTCGTCTTAAAATTTTCGCAGGAATATATCACCAAAATATGAATCACCCTGTATAAGACTGTGATATATTTATACATGTCGTATAAAACTGTGCCGACCGGAAGCCAAATGAATGAAAGACACGGTGGTTTCTCTAGTCTTTATAATATAGCTACCTATATATACATACATAAAAGATAATCGCTCTTCTTCTCCTCAATGCGTCATATTTAACTACAATACATGCGAGATCTGAGTCGGATTTTGTTTTTACGTTCTTTTTCTTTTTCTTTTTCCCCCCCTCGTTTACATTCTAATGACTCATATGAGCCACTATTCGTTATTATTCGCAGAAAATGTCCACACACATTGAAGAGTAACATGTAACGAACTAACTACCCGTGACGCATGTATACCTACCTATACGACGTCATATCTATTATCTGATTATCGTTAAATTTAAACTGAATGTCGATCGTTAAAACGATCAAATTATTCATATGTATCTTGGTACTATGATCATAATATATAGGTAAATAAAAAGAACCGCATCCTCATTCTCCTGGTAAGTTTAGTTTTATTTTTCTTTTTATTCTTTTATTCTTTTCTAATTTATCATAGTTTTACACCGTATGAGTGCAGCTGATGCTGATTACTCTAATTTATGTATGTAGGTATGTAGGTATGTCTTCTGTTTACGCCCCCGCCGTACAGCCTGTTTCCGGTAACTGTTAAGGTATATGTTATTAAGGCGCGCTCTCCGCACCAAGTCTCTGCATCTGAATCTGAGCTAATTCATTTTCTGTACATACCGTGAAGTTTTAAGGAAGCGGAACGATGGGCGTGCTATAGTTCGACTAACACACGCTCGCGTTGCGTACGTGGGCTTCTACTCGCAGTCACTGGCAGCTCACGTACGCAACGCGAGCGTGTGTAGGTCGAACTATAGCACGCCCATCGTTCCGCTTCCTTAAAACTTCACGGTATATGCGACCTACCTACCTACTCTGTACTCTGTGGTATGAGTACCGCGACATCGCCGACTATGCCGAGTCCTGCACCAGGCTGCAGCCATATGCCTGCGGTCATGCTCTCGTAAACAACAACCAGGTATTATAACCAACGGCGCGAATCGCGACAATGGTTAATTATTGCGCTGTTCCTTTTGCTGTGTATACATAATACACACACACATATATATATATATGTGTATATGCTATGTATTTAATAATGTTGAAATTTAAGAGAGTTGCGAACTCGTATCCATCTATAGTCATTTACAGTGTACATACATACGTATATAAACAATAATGATTCAGCTATGAGAACCTGTATCTATGTGTATAAAAGGCGTGCAGGGATTTTTTCCGAAGATCAAATAATGACGAATTCGTATATATACCTATATACATATACATATAAGGCATAGAGTGCAGAGGTGTATACATATGAAGGAAAAACCATAGTTGGTAAAAATTTCCCGGTTTCATTTGCTCGCGTCCCCCTCTCGCCCCCTTCGAAACACTATACTGTGTTGTCCGTGATTAATCACGACTAGTTACGTAAATTTATTACGTGTATACCTGACGATGATTGTAACTATCGAAACGCGCCGTTTTTAATGATTCTAATCATTTCACACGTTTTCTAGATTAAGTAATCGGATTTTTTTATTCCCATATACTCAAAACTGGGCACAAATAAAAAAACAAACAAATAAAAAAACTGCAACTGATTAATACATCGATGCGTCAATCATCATTATTTTTGTTCGGAGTGCACAGCGCCGATCGCGTTTCGAAAGAAATTTCGACGACGTTTCTTTTCTTCGATACAACATATTATAAACAATACGCGTACTTTCTGAACCTTTTATTTTCCCCTTAAATTCCTAATATTGTTTTTTTTGTTTGTTTCTATTAAATTCATCCTACGTATAGACGTGTACCGAATACTGTATATTGTATAGTTGAATTCATCCAATTTGCACGCGTTTTTTTGTTTCGACGCTTTCTATTCCTAATCTGATTAATATTCGTTCGATGCGCCGAACGTTTCATACTATACATACTTAAAATGTGATATATATATAGGTATAAGAATGTAGTACAGCTGTCGGGTTTCAATAAAAATGATTAATTTCCATATTCGTTTTTTATATGTATGTATACCCGACCGCAATTGATTCGATGAATACAATATAAGCGATCTTTCATCTATTGCGTGCGCTCTATAAAATTAACAATTGATACATCCTTGCAGCTAGTGTATGTATGTAGCAGTGCGTTGATTGGTTTATACGATGATGATGATGATGTATTATTTTATGTTTTATCGATATACTCGAAATTTTGGCGATAATAAAAGAATAAAAAAACCATCGCAGTGTCTATATTCACGGATGTAACAACAATGAGCGATGCAGTGGATGAGTAAAATGCAATACGAACGAACTAAAACCTAGAAACATTCGCGTGTGCGAATTTGGCGATAATTTCTAGGGGTAGAAAAATACGACGAGGAAAGAAGAAGCGCAAGAGAGAGGGAGAGAGAAAATGAAAAGAAAATGAAATAGAAAATGAGATAGAAAATAAAAATAAAAAAACTCACCGATGCTAATCTTAAGATCGTGTTGAATTGTGTATTCACTGATTTCACATAATCACAGTTCCTTTGTGTATTCGAAATATCCTAAAATAAAAATTGCTTAACAACAACACGTGAATACCGAGCTGCAGTAAAGCTGCTGTCTCCTCTAAATGTCACTTCTATCACCGTCAACGCCATTTTGGTGTCCGTGTATGTACATATTTATCTATCGGGCAGCAAGGTGTTCGCACGTGATACGCGCATGCGCTTTTGTAGCAGGTGCGCAGAACCACCTGTGCGAACTATGAGAAGGTAACTGCATGCGTGTGCGTGCGCATGCGCAGGGGATGCCGACGGTACAACTAACGCCATCTATGATGCTCTCGGCTCATCGTTGCAAACAAGGGATAAAGAAGAGTCGAGCGAATCTTCTGATCCGAAGGCGATAGGTATTTCTAGTTCTGATTAAATAGAAAGAAAATAAGGCAAATAAAATGCCCTATGCTAATCAGCCCTCGGTTCATATCACCGATTTAACGGAGGAGAATGTCAAGTTTCAAGTCGAAGACACGGAACTGAGGTGCGCATTGATGTGAAGTAAAGTGAATCGAACATAACCTCGAAAACTTGAAAAAAATGAGAAAAATTTCATATTTTAGCGTAGCGAACAGCATGAGGCGGGTGTTTATCGCCGAAACGCCAACCATGGCGATAGATTGGATTCAATTAGAGGCGAACTCCACAGTTTTAAGCGACGAATTTCTCGCCCATAGGATCGGAATGATACCGTTGATAAGCGACGAGGTGAGAATATCGAGTTATTGCCAAGAGACGGAGTTTTTATTTTCTCATTTCCTACAGGTCGTCGACAGGATTTTGTATACCAGGGATTGTCAGTGCATGGATTTCTGCCCTGATTGTAGCGTGGAATTTACTCTCGATGTTAAATGCGCGGAGGAACAAACGAGGCACGTTACTACGGCGGATTTAAAGTCTAGCGACCCTAGAGTGCTACCCGTTACTTCTAGACACAGAGAAGACGACGCTAGCGAATACGGAGAGACCGATGGTCAGCGTGAAAAGAAATTTTCAAACCGAATAAAGTCCAAGTTATTTTTGTTGACTCTATGTCTCCTTACGTTGCAGAAATTTTAATCGTTAAACTGAGGAAAGGGCAAGAACTGAAACTCAGAGCTTATGCTAAGAAAGGATTTGGCAAAGAACATGCAAAGTGGAATCCCACTGCTGGCGTTAGCTTCGAATATGATCCCGACAACTCTATGCGTCATACGCTGTTCCCCAAGCCTGATGAGTGGCCTAAATCTGAGTACAGCGAACTGGAGGAAGATCAATGTGGGTTTAATGAATTTCTGACCGAAATTTCCGCTTCTTTTTATCGCTAATTTGTTCATTTTCTCATTTCAGATGAAGCCCCGTTCAATTGGGAAGCTAAACCCAACAAGTATTACTTCAATGTCGAAAGCAGCGGAGCTTTGAAACCCGAGAATATTGTTATGATGGGAATAGTTGCGCTGAAAAATAAATTGTCCAATTTGCAAACACAGCTTAGTCACGAAGTGCAGAACGACGCGCTTAGCATTCATCATTAATCTAGTTTCTTGTATTCATTATTATTATTGTATTATCTATCTGGCTATCTAATTATAACTAATATTCAATTACTAATTTCCGTGCGATGTTTATTTATTCATTCATCATTCTTTAGAAACGTCTAGTTCCACTAAATTAGAGCAACCTCCGTTCTGCGTGGTATGTTTCGTTTGTTTCGGCAAACAACGACGTTACACGATGCGTGATCACGCGAATTTTAATTCGCACTATTTATTCTTTTTTCTATTTTTTCGACACCTCAACGCGCGACAATCGACATTCAAATATTCCCGCGTGACATGCGTGTGTCGTTCCCGCCAAATTTCAGTTTTTCTTTTGTTATTTTTTTTTTACTCGAGTTGGCAAGCGTGCACTGCGCTACAAGTGTACACACACACACGCACACACTTTATTGTTTAATATTATTAAGGGTTAAGTCGAAAATAAAGTTTTATGAGATAAGTCTGTCTCTTTTTTGTTTCTATCCTAATATTTTGTCACAATCGTGAAATTTTAGCCACAGTATCACGCGATGCATAATAACACAGTCGGCGTTCGCATAATGCGCGTTAAATAGAATCATATCTCATGAATGTTGCTCTGAATAAAACAAAGTGTTTATTTATACAGACTAGGGTGTGCGCAGGATGTACATTAAACAGGTAAGAGCAAAAAGAAAAAAGAAAAAAATAAGAACAATCCATAATACGACATTCTCTAATGATAAAAACATTATATCGCATTTATTTTTAGGTTATAATCCAAGGATTCAAATCCTACAGAGAACAGACTGTCGTAGTGCCGTTTGATCCACGGCACAATGTAGTAGGTGAGGTGAAGAGAACGATAATCTAATTCCACTTCTCATTCATTCATTCATTCATTCATTCATTCATTCATTCATTTTGTTTCATTATAAAAACTTGTTTCACAGTCGGTAGGAACGGGTCAGGCAAAAGCAACTTTTTCTACGCCATACAGTTCGTGCTTAGCGATGAATTCTCACATCTCAGACCAGAGCAGAGGCAAGCTCTTCTGCACGAGGGAACTGGCCCTAGAGTTATTTCCGCATACGTCGAAATTATATTCGATAATTCGGACGGACGACTTCCTGTGAGTTTTACATCGAAATTATACCGAACTTAATCTAAATACTATTTTTTTCTCACCCCGTAGATCGACAAAGACGAAGTATACCTGAGGAGAATGATCGGTTCAAAAAAGGACCAGTATTTTTTGAACAAGAAGATAGTGACGCGTAGCGACGTTATGAATCTTCTTGAATCGGCGGGGTTTTCGAGATCAAATCCTTACTATATAGTGAAACAGGGAAAGGTACGAGTTTTGTATTTTTTTTTCTAACTCAAAAGTATTATTCGTAAACCATTTTTACAGATAAACCAAATGGCGACCGCCCCAGATTCTCAGAGATTAAAACTTCTCAGAGAAGTAGCTGGGACTCGGGTTTACGACGATAGACGCGAGGAGTCTAAGGCCATTTTGAAAGAAACGGAAGGAAAATTGGAGAAAATAGAAGACTTTCTTAGAACTATAGGTGAGATATTTCACATAGAAGACATTCTCCAAGGTATTAATGTCGCATTTTCAACAGAGGAACGGCTGAAGACTTTAGAAGAGGAGAAAGAAGAACTGAAGGAGTACCAGCGCTGGGATAAACAGCGGAGGTGTTTAGAGTACACGATTCATGAACGCGAGCTTAAAGAGAATAAGAAAAAACTTGAAGACCTTGAGGAATCCCGAGCCAACAGCGGCGCCATGCAAGCGAAGCTTGGCGCTGACGCTAAAGCGGCTCAAGAAGCCGTTCGCTCCGCTGCTAAGCGGCTTAAAGAAGCTAAGAAGGAAGTTAGTTCGGCTAAAGAAGAGAGAGACACGCTTAGGTGAATAGTAAACGGTCTTTACCGCACCTCAGTCGAGTATCTGGTTTTATCTCTAATACCGGTTTTATCGTATACCAACAGCGCCGAACAGCAGCAATTACTGAAAGAAAAGACCAAGCTTACATTGACGATAAATGATCTGCTCGAGGAAGTGAAAGGTGATAACGATAGCCGAAAGCGAGCCGAACAGGAGCTTGAAAAGTTGAAAATAAACATAGCGGGTAGAGAGGAGGAACTTGAGAAGATAAAACCGCAGGTAAAGAGGTTTGAGGAGGTGGTGTAATAAATATATCGCATATTTCTACTAGAACCGATATAATTTCATCCTCTCTATTCAGTACGAGCAAATGAAGGGCGTGGAGGAAGAGTGCACGCGAGAATTAGCCCTGAAGGAACAGAAACGAAAGGAATTATACGCGAAGCAAGGGAGAGGAGCTCAGTTCACTAACAGAGCTGAGAGAGACAAGTGGATTCAGGACGAGCTCAAACAGCTGACTAAGCAGATAAAAGACAAGCAGGATCACCAGGCGAAGATCAGCGACGACTTGAAGAAGGACGGAGAGAAGCAAATCGCTCTTGAAAAAAAGATAGAGGATCATACGCGGGAGATGGAACGCCAGAGGGCTTCCATTGACGATCATAATAAACAGTATTACGACCTGACCAAGGCCAAGGACCAGTGCCAAGCCACTCGGAAGGAACAGTACGACCTTTTTATACACTAACCAGGAGAGCATCACACCTCTGGTTCATGACCTCGACCAAATTTATAGGGGTGTTTCCTTGAGCCAAAATATCGAGTACCTGCTGAATAACTCTCCCCAATGGGCCCTTGCTCTATCAATTCACTTGAATGTACAATAAATTATAAATATCTATGCACGATCACTTCTACCTATACAATAACTGCTTCAGGTATCGTCAGGAGAGCGTGCTTCAGCTAAATCTATCCGGACTTAAGGAGGACCTGGCTAAAGCTGATCAGAGCCTTAGATCTATGGCTGGTAAGCCTATTCTCAACGGAAGGGACAGCGTCAGGAAGGTTTTGGACACCTTTAGGTGAGTTTGGGGGAGATGCGTTAGAGTTCGAGCCTTGGGAGGTAGAAATTTTCTGAATTTAATCACGAATTGATGTATTTGGCGAAAACAGAGAGAGGAGAGACATGGCGCACGAGGTGAGCAGCTACTACGGTCCTGTTATCGAGAATTTCGACTGCGACAAGAGTATTTATACAGCGGTTGAAGTCACCGCTGGCAATAGGCTCTTCCACCATATAGTAGAGACGGATAAATTCGGTACTAAGATTCTGAAAGAAATGAACAACCAGCAATTACCCGGGGAGGTAACATTCATGCCTCTTAATCGACTGCACGTGAAGATAATCGACTACCCGCAAACCAGCGACGCTATTCCAATGATTTCAAAACTTAACTACGACGCCAAATACGATAGAGCGTTACGGTGAGGAATAGAAGCTTGAAGAACACTCGGCTGCTGCCACAGCAGTTAGAGACGATGAACGAAACTGAACATTTTTTCATCCCCTAGGTACATTTTTGGCAAAACTTTGATATGCCGGAATCTAGAAGCCGCTACAAGTCTGGCACGGACTTCAGGGCTCGATTGCGTTACCTTAGAAGGCGACCAAGTATCTTCCAAGGGTTCATTGACCGGGGGATACTTTAACTCGTCACGATCCCGGCTGGAGATACAAAAAACACGATCTGAATTAATGTCGCAGATAAACACGCTGGAGGAACAGATGTCGACGTTGAAAGACGAGCTGAGAACTACAGAGCAAAGCATAAGTTCTTACGTTAGCGAGATGCAGAGAACTGAGACAAAGAATAGCAAGGCAAAGTGAGCGACGATCTAATCGTCAAAGTCAGCGAGATTATTACACAAGCTTTAAAACCGCTCATCCATTATTTCAGAGATATATTCGACAAAATGAAGGCGGAGATCAGACTCATGAAGGAAGAACTCTCCGCTATAGAGAGATATCGCACTCCAAAGGAGCGGAGCCTGGCTCAATGTACATCAAATTTAGAAGCTATGACCGCGACGAAGGAGGGACTAGAAAGCGAATTGCACCAGGAGCTCATGGCACAGTTATCTGTTGCCGATCAGCACCAGGTGATGAAATTCGTTCGTCGTTTCTATGTTTTGATAGAAATAATAATTTATTCATTTGGTTTTTCTTCCCACAGGTCGATACGTTGAACGACGACATCAGGCGATTAACAAAGGAGAACAAAGAGGCATTTGCTAAGCGAATGCGACTCGAAGCTGATAAAAATAAGCTTGAAAATTTGCTGACCAACAATTTAGTCAGACGTAAAGACGAGCTGGTTCAAGCATTGCAGGAAATATCGGTGGAGGATCGTCAGAGGCAGTTGGAATCGTCTAAAGCGCAGCTTGCAGACATTGAGAAAAGACTCGTCAAAGTTAACGCCGACTTTAAATTGCAGAACGACAAAGTATCCAGCGCTATGAAAAGGGTGAGACTCGAAATCGGTTGGTTTTACATTTTGCGAAGAAAAGAAAAGAAACATGTTCTTTTCAAATTTCCAGCAAAAGGCAGAATCGTCAGAAGTGGAAAAGTGGAAATTGGCGGAGAAGGAAGCCCAAGAGAAGATCGAGGCGGACGCTAAAGATCTCGAGAAATTAGCTAGCAAACAGAACATAGTACAACAAAAAATCACCGAATGTACACAGAAGATAACTGAGCTTGGCGCTCTGCCGAGTCACGAGGCTTTTGGAAAGCTTAGTAAATTGTCTACTAAACAGCTTTTCAGAGAAATGGAAAAGGCCAATAATCATTTGAAGAAATACAGGTGTGATACAGATCGTCGTTATAACTATTTTCAAAGCGTATAATTTAATTTAATTGTTGTCTTTTATCCCCCTCCGAACCGCAGTCACGTTAACAAGAAAGCTTTGGATCAGTTCATGTCGTTTAGCGATCAGAAAGAAAAACTTGTCAAGAGAAAAGAGGAGCTAGATCGCGGCGATGAAAAGATTAAGGAATTAATGCTGGTTTTAGAACAGCGAAAGTGCGAAGCGATACAATTCACCTTCAAACAAGTGAGACCCCCGAGGTTTAATTTGAAAATATATAATCCATGGGATGGTGACATCACAGATTTATTTTTCTATCGTTATCATAGGTCAGCAAGTACTTCAGCGAAGTTTTCAAAAAACTTGTACCGTCGGGACACGCCCAACTAGTTATGAAGACCGCAGACGGGGAGGAGGGGGACGACGCTGTACCAGAATCAGCAGATTCTGATAGATTTGTCGGTGTCGGTGAGTTGGGGGTGGTCGGTTCTCAAAACTTTCCGGATTTATACTCATAAAATGATGATCGTTGTATTAATTTACAGGAATTCGAGTATCGTTTACCGGTCACAAGGCGGAGATGCGAGAGATGAACCAATTGTCGGGCGGTCAAAAGTCGCTTGTAGCATTGGCGCTGATATTTGCTATACAAAAATGTGACCCAGCCCCGTTTTATCTATTCGACGAAATTGACCAGGCGCTTGACGCTCAGCATAGAAAAGCTGTCGCCGATATGATACACGAATTGAGTTCGGACGCTCAATTTATCACAACAACGTTCAGGCATGGATGATTATTTTGTTTCATTCAATTGATCGATTGATTCGAAACGATTTTAATAATTTACAACAAAAAAAAAAATAAATAAATAATAATATATTTCTATATCTTTACAGACCCGAGCTATTGGAACATGCTAATAAATTTTACGGTGTTAAATTTCGCAACAAAGTATCGCACGTTGAATGTGTTACCAGAGAAGAAGCCGCTGACTTTGTTGAAGACGATACAACACACGGGTAATTAATTAATATAAGGATATACGACAATAATTATCCGTATAAAAAAATGATTGAATAATGATTGAATTCGTTATTATATCACAACAGCCAGATTGAATTTTATATTATATATATTATATAGTATATTATTATTTTTTTTAATTATTATTATTATAGTAGAGTAGCGACTGGTTGGAATAATAGCAAAAAAAAAAAAAAACTTTATTTAGTATAATTCTATAAAAAAAATTTTTTTCTTTTCTTTTTTACATCTATTTTTTCTTTAATAGCAATTTTACATCTATATTAAGACAAAAAAAAAAAACAAAAAAACAATGTTAATCGTGTGTATATTGAATTTTAATCAAATGAGAATTTTTTTTCTTCTTTTACAAATATCAACTTTTTCAAAAATTTACTCCACAAGGACGAAAGAAACTTGTATACATTTCAATTTATTATATATATATATAATTTAAAATTGAACAATTACTGTTTTTTTTTTTTTTTTTTTTTTTATATATACTACTTCACAATAAGGTAAAGGATGAAATATATCGATCTATTATACGATATAGTATTATTTTCTATTTTATTATCCCAAATAATATTATAAATATGACAATCTCAGAAATCATTCTATAATAGTACATTGGTCGTACCAGTGCGAAAAGTTCGTGATTCTCGCACAGTAAAGTAATTATAATTACTTTGCGCACTAGTGCGAGGGATAATAGTCATTTATTTACTTTCTACACTAGTGTGAGAAACTGTAAATAATGTTTTGAAAAATTCTGAAAAAGAGGCAGAGAGAGTTTTTCAAAGAGTAAAATACAATTTTACAGTATGTCTATTCGATATTATAACTATACTTGTGTGTATTTTAATTTTTTTTTTTTTTCTCATACATAAACAATGATATTTATATACCCTAAATTCTTAAAATAATGACAATTCAGTCGCGATAAAATTCCGTTTCAACTCTTGAAGTCTTGTGAGCTTATTATAGGAGGAATTCCTTAATTGGAATGAGAGATTATAGATTTAATATAATATAATATAAATTTTGTAATTTTTTTTTCTTCTTCTTTTCTGAATTATTTTCAAAGAATTTTACAACCACGTATCTTATTTATCTTTTCGATTTGCGGTCAAACTGTCGTGCATATTGCTGACCATTGTTTCAACTAATTCAGGAATAATTATACCATTGCTATCGATATATTTAGCCACGGAATTTGTCACAGACGTCTCATTAGATGTACCAGCTTTCTCGTCTCTCACCGATATCACAAGGTTGTATTTGTCGTCGTATTTTTTAAGGTAAGAACTCGCCTCCCATACTAATTCAGGATCGAATCCTGCCGGATCTCTGAAAATATTGATTTACATTCATTATTGATCGTTTGTTAAGCGTAGAAAAATGAGTTTTTTTGTCTTTCTTCTTCTTTCTTCTTTCTTTCTTCTTTGTTCTTTCTTTCGCTCACCTTTGCGTAGCTACAACGAAAATTCCCTTCTCCTTGTACGTTGTGTAAAGAGTTAAAACGCCCATGACGACAAAATATAGAGATACACAAGCTACCAATACCGGCTTTGAGACTGGAAATGGATTCATATAATCCCATAGAAGGGCTACCATCGCAACACCTACGGCTATACCACAGAGAGCTAATCTGCCGTCTAATAGTGAAAAATTTTCAACGTAGTTGTACTTTCTGGTTAATATATCCTTTACCGCATCGTCGAGGGCATTTTTAACCGCTGATCCGTCCCATTTGTTCACTTTAACCAACTGAAAAATTCATTAGAAAGTTTAGCTTGTTTCGCGTATTCGATTTGTCCATATTGCGGAAGAAAAATATTCATCATGTATGTGCGTGTTTTGCTTTATTTTTTGGCTTTTTAGGTTAAGGTTAAGGTAATACCGGTTTATATTTAAACTATATTATTTGCATTATCTAACTTACCGCCGCTTCATCTTTCTGATCTTTTTTCGCAGCCATTTCAAACATATTTTATTAGAGAATATTCGTTCAACTTATACTATCTCTGTTAGTATATTTCGAACTTTTTCAATAAGCTGGTATAATATGGATCAGCGAACGCGAATGCATACGTCAGAGGCTAGCGTAGTATGTACACGTCGGAAACTCAGAACTCCGTGACTCTAGACTCCGTGCTCGTGTCACTTTGAAAAGTTTTATCTAAATCCGTGACTTTAGACTCCGTATACGTGACTCTAGACTCTGTATCCGTGGTATGAAAGGTTGGTTCTGTATCTTTCCGCGAGATGGTATACGTATGTATGTGCAGTGCGACTATGCCGTCTCGACAATGTATATAATTTCAGAAATCTAGCCTCTACAGAGCTATAGAGAGCCTAGAAGCTTTTAGAGGGGAAAGGCATCGTGAAGCGCGGCGCGGCGGCGAGAGTTAACTGCACTACGGGAAATAACAATTTTTGTAGAAAATAGCTGAAGAGTTTTTTTTTTTTTTTTTTTGGTTACTATATAATAATACTTATACGATCGCGTATTATATCTTATTATATTATATTGTACTACATAATGGAATTTAAACATTCTCCCTACTGCACACATACATAATGTATATGTACACATGTATACATCTGTGATAATTGACTAGACTTTAAAAATCATTTCATAAGATAAATAAATACGCTACATATTAATAATAATATAATTTTTCCTGGTATACCTAAAGAAAAGGAAAAAGAAAAAGAAAAGGTGTATTACACACATATTTGTGATAAACATGTGTCTTACGAAGACGACGACTACTACGCGACGACGACAACCACCAATAATAATATACCATAACCGCGTTGGTGGTCCTCTGGTATACGTGTGCGTGTGTTTTTACTTTCTTTTTCTCTTTTGAAAAAACTATCGCATCAACCATAGCCAGATCTCCCCGTATGTATATCTATACTATAGTTTTGACAATCATCGCATCCACGCAGCTCATACAACCCGATTGAACATTTCTACTTTATTCCGACTCTACACTACAGTCTACTCTCCACTTTACCCGCCCCTTTATTTCACTTCTCATACATAGTGTAATAATAAATTGATGATACAGAGTCCGAGTTAATTCACGTATAGCGTATCTCACCTATCCATTAAATACATTCGATAAATATAATACAATATAACACAATATGAGACGAATGGATAATAGGGAAAAGAGGAGATGGGAGGCTATAGTCGGACTATATCAAACCTTGTGAAGAAAAACTACTAACTAACCAACTACGTATACAGACAGCGACCGAGTAAGCGAGAAATAACGATAGTGAGTTAACGTGTGTGTAAAGGTTCGGCAGGGGCAGGGGGGGAGGAGGCACAGGGCTGATGTGTATAAAACTAGAATTCTCGATGGTTAACACTACACATCAGTAGCGAATGATATTCGGTAAGTTAATTTTTTTCACCCTCATTATCCCTTTCTATAGTCATTCAACGAATATAGAAGTAGAACAAGAAGAAGAGGATAAAAAAAAAAAGAACAACAACAACATTAATATTTCGTAATCTTTAACCAAGAAATTTAATTTGTTATTATTGTTGTTGTTGTTGTTGTTACTTGCTGTTGTTTTTGTTTTGTTTGTTTCGTCATGTTTCTACTAATCCGAGGCGTCAACAGCAGCGTTGTGTCTATGCCAAGCTGACAATTTTTTTTTTTTCTTCAAACATTGTGAACCGAGCTGTAAACCCGTTATTTGTTATTCCAGAATCTGGCTGTGCGGACAGAAAATAAAAATTAATTACATAATGGCGCGTCGACGGAAAGGGGAGACAAAACCGACGGGTAAAACAGCGCCACAAACAACAACGACAACGACAACGGTCGTAGCAAATGTTGACGAGAAACCGGCGCCGGTTAGAAAATCGAGACGTCAAATAGCCAAGAAACAGTTGGACAAAAAGGTGAACGGAGAAGGAACGACGGTGATTGATAAATCGAACGAATCTGAAGATTTGAATACGACGAGGGTTCAGGAAGCTGAACGAAATCCTAGCCCTGTTGTACAGCATAAAAAATTTGGCAAGTATATATGCGCCGCCGAGGATTTGAACAATGAGGAAATTAAGTCTAACGCAGAATCCGGCGATAGCCAAGATCGCGCCGATCATAATACCGGAGATTTTGGCAACGAGGCTGTTATACATGTCGAAGAAAATAACGACGAGGTAATATGGCAGGAAGACGTTATAGAAGAGACTATTGAAATATGCGAAGAAATGGAAGTTGAGGACGACGGGGTCGACGGCAGTTATACCATTTCTCAAGAAGAGGAGGGAAGCGTGCTATTGGAGGAAGTATTGCTCGTTAATAATCACGACTTCGAGGGCGAGGGCGTTGTCGAATTTACAGTTATCAGAAACGAGGACGGTACAGAATCTATGGTCGTCGCTAGAGAGGGGGATGACGACGATACCCTGACCCTAGAAACTGTTGAGAGTTTGATGAACAGCAGAAATAACGAAGACGACGAGGAAAAGGCGGCGAGAGAATTTAAAGATATTGAAAAACGCGTCGGCAGCATCACCGTCGATGAAAGTCAAACCGATATCAAAGAAATATCCTCAATGGATGTCATATCTGGTTTTACGGAAGCCGGTTCTAACCAGTTTTCCACAAACTCAGCCGACAAATGCACGGATAAAATTAATACCGGCGGTTCTAACACGTACAAAGTACCGGAGGCGAAAATATCCGGTGATAAATTAGACGGCGGTATACCGTTCCTGGAAATGCAGACCTTTGAGACGGCTAATGAAAGCAAGGATGAAACAAAGGAGGATGAAAAGACCGACGACGGTTGTACAGAAAGTGATATAAAGGACGATAAGAAATTGGGCAAAATTATTACGCCAAAGGACGAAGAAACTAAGGAAAAGAATAGCCAGCATTTACAGAACGAAGAATCGTCGGGGGACAGCGAAGTAGACACTAAGGCCGATACAGAGGACATAAAGCTGTCTAGTAGCAGCGAAAACAGCAACGATACTCTCCTATCTATAAACAGTTATAAATTACCGGAGTTTTTGGACGCCAAGAACATTCCTAGTCAGCAAATTGAACCGGATAAAAAGACCGGTTTCAGAAGCAGGAGCGGAAGCACGGATACCACCGGTTCGGAAAGCGGTTCTAACAGCTCGGGGGTTCGACGCAGCAGCAGGATCAGGTCTATAGGCTTGATGAAGCAGAGGTAGGGGTCGTGATTCGATCCTCGGGGATAACGAGCTACCAGATTATCCGTTCTGATGGGAAATTACTTTTGTTTTCTTATTCACAGATCTCGGGGGCGAGGACTCGTCACTAAACCAAGCCTGGATTTATCTCGCGCTATATTCCACCAGGATAGAGAAAAGCTCAACAGCGTATTCTCCCACGATTCTAAAGACAATTCTGATAACCAGTCCGAGACCCAATCGGACAAAGAAAGTAGCGCTAATAAAAACGCCGGTTTCTTTGACTCACCGGCGCCGCTGGCTAGTCTCGGAACCGCCGGCTACGAGTCGGATACCTCCAAACCGGTGAAAGTTAAATCCCGATGGAGGAGATCGAGCGAACTTGAAATGGGAGGATCCGCAAAGGCGCAGACACTATCGGGCGAAACTAGCGACGCTAGTACAGAGAACGTCTCAATTGTCGCCGCCGGTAGTCCGTCGGCCGATATCGTCGCTAATAATTCACAGAAAACTACGAACAGCCTCAAGGGAAATCTTCCCACGCTAGTTGAAGTTAAGGACAAAGAAATGGAGGAGAGGCTCAGCCAGTTTGAACATTTGAGGGAAAATTTGTACCTCACCGAAAGGTGCGAACTGAGTTTAGCGCGTTTCCCCAAATTCGATTGTATGAAATGATAATTTATCCGAAATCTCTTATAGGTACACGAATAAGGAGACCAAGAGGATGGTGTGCGACTGTTTTTTAACCGACGAGGAAATAACCAGAGGTGAATTGGGCTGCGGCGAAGACTGCTTGAACAGACTTCTGATGATCGAGTGGTGCGTCGGGCTCTAAACGCTTAGATAATGTTCGATTTATTATTTCAAAGTCGGATTTTAAGTCTTGATATTGTTCACAGCGGGCCCAGATGCGTTGTACGCGAACGTTGTACCAACAAGAGATTCCAGAATTGCGAATACGCGAAATGCGAAGTGTTTCGTACGGACAAAAAGGGATTCGGACTCAGAGCGATCGTAGATTTACAGTCGTAAGATAGATAGACGATAGAAAATAGACTGGTTACTGTATTGAATCGATTGTTTAATGATTTCTTTTATTTTCTTTTCTTTTCTTTTATTACGCAGAGGGGAATTCCTGATGGAATATGTAGGCGAGGTGGTAGACCCTAAGGATTTTCGTCGTAGAGCCAAAGACTATTCCAAGGATAAAAACCGGCACTATTACTTCATGGCTTTGAAGTCTGATCAGATAATAGACGCTACAGCTAAGGGTAACGTCTCTCGGTTTATAAATCACAGCTGCGACCCTAATTCCGAGACTCAAAAGGTGGGTAATATCCGATTTTGGAAATAAACCGGCAGCGGGTTGATTGGATTTTTCAATTTTTCCAATCTTTCCAGTGGACGGTCAACGGGGAGCTGAGAATCGGGTTTTTTAACAAACAGTTCATAGCTGCGGGGGAGGAAATCACCTTCGATTATCATTTCCAAAGATACGGGTGCGTCTAATGGGTTCTCTACAAATTTTCTTCCACAAAATTTCAATACCCTAATCCGTTCTTTATTCTCTCATCTTCATAAATAAAACAGAAAAGAGGCTCAAAAGTGTTACTGCGAAGCTGATAACTGCCGAGGATGGATAGGCGAGACACCAGAAGAGGAGAAAGAGAAGACGGAGAAGAAAGAAAAGACGGAAAAGGACGTAAAGAAGAAAAAGGAGCAGAAAAAGATCCACGATTACATGGAGGACGAAGACGTGGGTCTTTTTTACCCCCCCCAAGATCCCCCCCCCCCCCAAATCCCGCAGATCTAAACTCGTTTTTATCAATTTACAGCTCGAGGAAGAAATCGAGAAGCTGTGCTCCGGGGGTCTGAAGAACCGCGCGCATACGCTGACCCTCAGTCGCTTGATGGTTCGAAGCCGAGAGCTTGAGCACAGGACGAGATTGCTCAGGCTTATCCAAAGCGGGGAGCAGCCTTGCCGTCGTTTATTCCTCGACTACCACGGCCTGCGTTTGATGTGGAGTTACATGATGGACATAGCGGCTAACACTTCAGTCGAAGCGCAGAATTTCAGACTTGAGATACTAAAGACTTTGAGCACGCTTCCTATACCAAATAAAACCATGCTGATGGACAGCAAGGTGTTTGCCGTTGTTGAAAAATGGGCTAAACAAGTGTACTCTTCGCCTACGAGCAATTCGCCCGAAGACGAGGATACCAATAAGCCTAAAATCGCCAACGAGGAGGCTGATAGTAGCTGCGACGCTGACAGCGGGGAGAACAAGAATCTTAAAGAATTTGACGAGGTGAAAATTGAGCACGACGAAGAGACTAGGGGCGGCGAAGAGCAGAATAATGCATTCACGGAACTTGCTAACTCGCTTTTATGCGACTGGTCTAATCTTAAGGAAGTGTTTCGTATTCCTAAAAAGGAGAGGATAGAACAGATGAAAGAACACGAGAGGGAAGCTGGTGCGGAGATGAGATTTTTGCTCTTTAACTATCGTGTGAGAATTATTTGAAATTTTTTAAACCAGTTTTATGAAATTTTTACAGATCGTGGATACAAAGAGGATTTGGAGAAGGAAGATAGGAGAGATAAATCGTACGAAAGGTATATTCGTCGGATAAACTGCGATAGCAGCCGTGAAAATTGTTTGAAGAATTTTAGTGTTATTGAAATTTTCTTGTTCGCAGATCTTACAGATCAGATCGTTACAGCCGAGGTGAATTGGAGAAACGTTCTGACCGAAGACGCGGTCGTGAATCTCCGGACTTTGATTACAGCAGATCTAAGGATAACAAGAGAGCCGAAGAGCGTGTGAACCTCGTTCCCATTCCTAGAATGTCGAAATACGAAAGGCGCCAGTTATTTGCATTGAAAGTTGCCAAGGAGGAGGAGGAACGCCAGCGGAGACAGCAGCAGGAAACTTGGCAGGAACATGAAGCGAGGTGTCTGGCTTTAGGCATGGATCCTCACACAACAGCTGCGCTAGATCCCCAGACTGGATATCCGCTGTTTTTCAATCCTTCGCTTGGACAGTGGCAACATTATCCGCCTATACAAGGTTTAGCGCAGCTTCTCTAAACCCTGCGATGATTAAAATCTGAGATAATGCATTCTGAAATGATATTTCCTTGGTTTTCTAGACGCATCAGACATCAACGCACAATGTCCGGTCTATATAGGTCCGGCGCAGTCTCTCCCTCCGCATCCGCCACCAGGAATCCTTATACCTTCAGGAGTACCGCCGCCTGTATTTGTTGCAAATCAATCGTCGTCATCGTTTGGTCAAATAGGTGTTAGTTATCCTTTGATTCACCACGATTCGCAATTTGCCGATAGTCAAATACAGCAGATATCTAATAATCTGATACCGATACAGAACGGCACTACTACTACCGGTACTACTGCTAGTACAGCGGTAGTCCAAATTCCTAATCAAGAATTGCCGAATATGTACGGTGAAAAATTGTTAAACGATCAGATATTTTCTATGATAGATAATAACAATGAGGATAACAATTTAACATCATCTTTATCGGCCCAACCACCACCTCCGCCTCTCGATCTTCCGCCTAAATGGAAATCTGCTCAAGATATAAAAGGAAGAACGTACTATTACAATATTGCCGATAGAATATCACAGTGGTTACCACCACCGCCAGATCATTTTTCAATAAATCATGAAAGTTCTACAAGTTCTGAATCCAGCGACGAAAGTAGTTCGTCAGAAGAAGACGAAGACGATATTGACGACGACGATCATCATCATCATCACATAGATGAAGATCACCTCGTTGACGATACAAATTCCGCCATGGAAATCGATCACCACAATACCAATGAGAGTTCTCTCATAATCGTTAAATCCGATAAATCTGATCCCTTAGCTTTAGCCGATGATAATATCCTCGTTTTTACGGAGCCAAAGAAAAGGAGGGACGGTTTAGTCCAGGAGAGAATAATAAGCGTGAGTTCAGTCAGTTTTTTAAAACTATTCAGATTTTCGACTTTTTCGCACTCGTTGAGGAAAAGTAGTATTATGGTTTGTTCGTTTATTTTTTTTATTATTATTACAGCCTAGGAGGGAAGAGGAGAGAGTGGATCATAAAAAGTACAAGGAAACTAAGGAGAAGTTGAGACGTCAGAAGGAGAAGGCAAAGTTAAAAGAGCACGAAGTTAAATTGAAGAAACATAGAAGAAGTAGTAAATCAAAATCACATTCTAGACATACGTCGAGTAAATTACAAGCTATAACATCAGATCCGTCGACTACATTGGAGAGAAAGATAAAGGATACGTTTAGAATAAATATGGCTAATGTTATGGTACATTTTTTGAATCCTTATAGAAAGAACGATTGTAAACAGGGGAGGATCACTAATACAGAAGATTTTAAACATCTTGCTAGAAAAGTGAGTTTCCTTTTTTAATCTTATATATTTATATTTATTTTCTATATATATATTCGTCATACTACAATCAATAATAATAATATTATTTCTTTTTTCTTCACTTTACAGTTGACGCATTTCGTTCTGGCAAAGGAATTGAAGCATTGTAAAAGTGTCGACGAATTACAGTGTAATGAAAATGTCAAACATAAAGCTAAAGACTTTGTTAGAAAATATATGAACAAGTTCGGTCCAGTTTATCAAAAAGGTTCTGACGAAGATTAGAAAAGAAAAGAAAAGAAAAGAAAAGAAAAACGAAAAGAACAATTGAGGCAGTAAAAATTAACAATTAATAAACACGCTTCGATATGCGTACATACATCAGTATAATATAATATAACAATTTTTGTAATTTATTATTATCATTATCATTATTATTATTATTATTATTATTATTATTATTATTATTATTATTATAGGGATGGATTTTTTCTTTTTTTCTTATTCTTATTCTTATTCTTATTCTCTATCTTTATGATCCTAAGAGATGAGAGAGATCGATCGCGAATCTAAAATTTCTTCGATTTACGGTTTACTCCTAGTGTATACTGTATACGTGTGTTGTGTACGTTCAGTTAATAATAATCTATATTATATGTAGATAAATAAATAAAAAAAAAAGAAAAAAAAAAAACAAAAAAACAAACATACATGCATACATAAATATTATAAAACTGTGGCAACTAGTTTATTATCATTTTATGACCTACTCTACATAATATATTACATACATTTAATTATATATTATTATATAAATTAATACAATAATTGCTTGAACAATTTGTACGATTGAGAATCAGTGTGTGTGTGTGTGTGTGTGTGTGTGTGTGTGTGCCGACGAGGTTTTAGACAAAGAAAGAAAGAAAGAAAGAAAAAACAAAAAGAACATTACTTTTTTCCATCATTTATTATAATAATTGTTAATATAGATATTTATATTATCGTATATTGATTATTTTGCAATTTTTAAATGGTTTTCTTATCCTTCTTATTCTTATTATTATTATTATTACTATTATTATTAAGTTTTCCTGTACGTTTTCGTTGTTTTTCTTATTCTTCTTCTCTTCAAAATTACAAAACTTAAATATCTGTAATTGATATACGTATATATATAGTAGTTATTACAGTATATATACTAGGTAGAAGATACAATCAACGAGGTATTTAATTATAAAATATGAATAGACTCGCGTTATAATAATTATATATACATATATAGTTATATATTATATAAATATTGAAAAATAAATGATATAAAAATAAAATTAATTAAGTATAATAGTATCCATAATAATATCGTTATCATTCTTTTTTTTATTTTTTTATTTTTTTTTTATTTCATCTTTTTTTCAAATCTAACAATAATAATTATAATAGCTTAATAAAAAGATTCTACCTATTATAAATATAAGCATATGTGCATATTATTATTATTACTATTATTAAGATCAATAAAAAAATAATAATGAAGGTAAAAGCGATAGAAAAAAAAACAAGAAACAAAAAACAAAAAACAAAAAAACGAAAACAACATTTGTAAATATATTATATAGCCTTATTAATAATCGAAGACTAAAAAATACATTATATATGTTCACCTCTTTAATCTAGTTTCCTATTATTATTATTATTATTATTATTATCATCATAATTATTATTATTAAATAATTTTCATTTCAACAAAATTTATCCTAATAATAATAATAATAATATTTATGTAGTACATTAGGTATTCAGAGCGATGATGTAGCCCTTTGTTGCCGCCAGAATTCTTGACGACTTTTTAAAAAAGCAATACCCTCCTCAGCATAAGCTGCTATATGCTGGGCTGAGGCTTGATGCGGTGCTTTTATATCTGAAAATAGAGAGAGAGAGAGAGAAAGAAAAAAAAAAGAAAAAATTAAATCACGTTATCTTGTATAGGAGATATTGTAATATCGTCTGATCATTGTTATCAGTGTTAAGGTAGTTCTCTACCCAATTCGAACATTTCTAAAAACATTCGGCTGAACGGTGCTATTTAATATTGGAATATCTCTAACCGCGTGAACCGAAAACGGGGAGAAAATTACTCTGTAGCGCAATTCCATTGGCGATATCGAACACGTAGGTCCGAAAATATGTTCGTTTCATGATAAAATAAAGTAAGGGCGTAAATAAACGTGGAAAAAGTATTCAGCCGAATGTTTTTCGAAACAGGTCGAATTGGGTGGTTCGAAACCTGCACCTTGAAGGCAATGGAATAAACATAATCGATGCGGTATGATCACAAGATTCTATTTAGAATTTATGATCATAATGTGTCCTCGATATTTCTGAAAGCATGTTGCATATCTTCGTATATACGGTGATATTGTTCGGATATATATTCCTCCCCGCTAGTTCCCGGGTCTTCGAACTTCATTGAAGTCAATCTGTACAGTATATCTCGCATAGATTCTCTGATAAAGTTCCAAGTGACGCGATCATCACTCTGGGTTCTGGTCTCGACCGCGTTTTTTGCCATGTCGTGAAAGCCTATGATGTTCTTTAGCATTCCAACCGTCTTGTAGAATGGACAGAAACGGTCGTAAACCGAGTAGCCATTCTGCTGCAGGAAATCGTCCTTAAGTATTTTTGCTACTTCTAGGGTGATCTTGTCGCATTCGGCGAGAGACCCTTTGCCGACTAGCTGAACTATCTCGCTTAGTTCTTGTTCGTCCTGAAGTATCTGACTGGCCTTGGCTCGTAGGGGTGTAAAATCTTGGAAATTATTTTCGTAAAAATTGTCGAGCGAACGGAGGTACTTGCTGTACGATATCAGCCAGTTTACAGAAGGGAAGTGCTTGCGTTGGGCCAGCTTTTTGTCCAGGCCCCAAAACACTTGGACTATACCGAGCGTGGCGCTAGTTACTGGGTCTGAGAAATCGCCACCTGGCGGCGAGACGGCGCCTACTACGCTCACAGAGCCCTCACGCTCCGGGTTACCGAGGCATGAAATCCGCCCGGCTCGCTCGTAGAAACTTGCCAAACGTGCGCCGAGGTATGCGGGGTAGCCAGAGTCCGCTGGCATCTCGGCTAGGCGACCGGATATCTCACGAAGCGCCTCTGCCCATCGGGATGTAGAGTCGGCCATCATTGAAACGTTGTATCCCATGTCACGAAAGTACTCGGCAATTGTGATGCCTGTGTAGATCGAAGCCTCTCGAGCTGCTACTGGCATGTTCGAGGTGTTCGCTACCAGAGTTGTACGCTTCATTATTGACTCCGTCGTGCCGTCTACCTCGACTGAGAGCTCGGGGAAATCCCGTAGCACCTGGGAAGGGGGAAGTTCCGGGAAAGTGTTCAGTGGTTGAAGAGAAAGAAAGAAGAGAGAAGAAAGAAGAGAGAAGAAAGAAGAAAGAACAAAGAAGAAAGAAGAACGAGGAAAGGGGAAAGGAATGGTTGGCCGTTGGAGTCCGGGTACCTCTGACATCTCGTTTCCACGTTCTCCGCATCCCACGTAGACTATAACGTCCGAGTTGGAGTACTTCGAGAGTGACTGTGAAATCACGGTCTTCCCACACCCGAATGCCCCGGGGATGGCTGTAGTGCCGCCTTGGACGCAGGGGAAAAGAGCGTCGAGTATTCTCAGGCCAGTAAGAAGAGGATGATTAGCGATGAGCTTCTCGTTGTATGGTCTAGGGGTGCGAACAGGCCATAGTTGGAGCATTGTATGGCCTGTGACGACGCCGTCGAACTCAGTTTCCAGGATGACATCATCAACCGCGTAGTTACCTTCGGGGGCAATGTACGTTATGGTACCTCGGGCCTTGGGGTGTACTAGCATCTTGTGTTTGACCAATGTGTTCTCTTCGACTATACCGAAGAGGTCACCGCCGGTGAGGTGGCTGCCGGGCGTTATGTTCAAAGGGAAAAACTCCCAGGAGACGTTTCTCGACAGAGAGGGAACCGCTATGCCCTTCGGAATGTAGATCGAATTCGTTAGATCGTGGATCTCCTTCAACGGACGTTGGATACCGTCGAAAATACTCCCTAGGATACCAGGGCCAAGCTCTACGCAGAGGGGACTGTGAGTTCTGATGACAGGGTCTCCGACCGCGAGACCACTCGTGTCTTCGTAGACCTGGGCCGTCACCATGTCGCCTTCTAGACGTATGATCTCTCCTATCAGTTTGAAGTAACCGATGCGAACTATCTCGAACATCGCAGCTCCCAACATTTTCTTAGCGGTTACGACCGGCCCCGAAACACCAAACACATACCCGATCTTTGACTCGTCTTCGTCGTCCATCACTGGGCATAAATAAGATTCGGCAAAGCCTTCGTGACAGCGAGGAACAAAAAATCGACAACGTTGCTCTTCGATTTTCTTATACAGAACTACGAGCTCCGACGTATCAGGCATTGAGTGCGTGCACAGTGTGGTATACAATTCATACAGACATGTACACATGGCGAGGTTGATTCTGGCCCGGAAGTGACTGTTCGGTATATGATTTAACACGCTAACCCGATTACTTCGGGGGCCAGAATCAACCTCGCCGGGTATATATTGTATACCCATATTGGTGGCTAGTGCAATTCACCTGGATGCTTAAGGAGGTTTTGAAGATACTTTTTGTCGACCTCAAGCTGACCCAGGAGTCTTTGATGAGCGGTATTGCTCTTCTGATTCTCCTGAGCCCCGGACTTTTGTCTACGTTGGGCAGTCAGTTTATTGGCTAAGTTTTTATCCGGTTGATCCTTCGGCTCGGTAACACCTCGCCGAGCTTTGGTCAACTTTGGGTCATCCTGAGTGGCAGTTTGACCTGGGGGACTTTTCTTGCTGGTCAAAAGAGCGAGCGGAATCGGCGATGACTTGTCTGCAGAGCACGTAATGCATTTATGATAAAAGATCCTGAGGAAGAATACTCACGATTTTTAATCATACTTGCCACCGATTATGTTCTGGATGGCCTCCTGCGCTTTCTGGACGCCCAAACGAAAGCCGTCGAATTCTGACCGGATCCTCATACCACGGTAGTAGTACACCAGACTCAGTTCAAAGTCACCAAGATGGTAGAGCGCCTCAGCCTTGTAGTACATCGCTCGAGCGTTGCTTGGGTCTCGTGAATTTTCCTGAAGAGCTGCCTCAGCGTCCTCTAACGCCTTTTGGGGCTCCCCAAGGAGAAGGTAACACTTGCTACGAGCTATCAGCGCGTTCTTGTCTCCAGGACTGAGCTCCAGGGCCTGTAATGTAATGGTTTAATGATAGAGTACAAAGTGAGTAGGTATATGGAAATAAATAACTGTGCACTGCGGTTGGCGGTCTTCAGACGATGAAGAGACAGTATAGTCCGCTGGGTTCTTCTGCAATCTAAATACACCGGATTCGAGACCTTGTTGACAAAGTTGACGGCGATCTCGACATCCCCGGATCGCATTTCGCGCGCTGCTAAGGCGAGCATAGCTCCGGGTTCAGCCTCTTCGGGTATTTGAAGAGCGCGGCTTCGGTCTTGGCGTCTTTTCATCTTGAGGGACTGCTTGATGTCCCGGCTTCCCATGTTCACGGCCGCGGCTCTGTCCTTGTCGGTGTAAACTTCCTCCTGCCGTCTCAGCCCGCAGTTTTTGCGGCGTTTTTTCTTCCTTGACTTTTGGGCTGTCATTTCTTTGTCGAGGGTATTACCCGCCTGGCTACGACCACCGCGTCTTTTTCGTTTCTTTTCACCCTTTCGCCGGCGAGTCTCTCCCCCGTCTTTCAACTCCGACAAAGTATCTATCGTCGCGTGTCCGGTCAACGGAGGACCTCCGGCCAGTCCCTGCTTCGCATCTCTTCGCCCGTACTTTCCTCTTCGACTTGTACCATGCTCCACGCTTTCTTCGAGACCAACGCGGACGAAACTCAACAGGAAGTCGTTGTCCTGTAGCGTTGGATTCAGAATTCCGGTCGCTTGAGCTCCGACCAGGTCGGACGCGGCATCGTGGACAGTCTCCACGTCGCTCATCGTATTTTCACAACTCACAAGGGATCAGAAGAACTTACAGTCCGCTTCCGGAGAGTAGAAGATACGATGTATCTCGGAATGGTGGCATAGCCGATTCACCAGGACGTGTGGATATCGACACCTCACTTTCGCAGGTGGCTCGTCGCCCTGGCAACTCAGTCAACAATGCGTCACTACCTCGTCCTTTTCGAACTCGTTATTATACCTACTCGCGCACGTCACATATACCCCACGTGACTATGATACGTGATGCGTGACAGATGTAAAGAAAGCGTCGGAAAGGAACCTACACCTCGCGTGCACGTCGGGCTCCTACCTTTCGCACATACATGTATACTTACAAGAATTTCGCCGTTTGGAACTAGACTGAATCCTGCAGGTTCCTCATCGGCTGACGAAGTCACGTGCATAATGCTCTTCGAAATACCAGATGAACAGATCGTATCGCCTCATCCCAACATAAATTATGAGGTAAGATTTGCGAAACCTGTCACAAGATCACGGCTAGTCTATAACCGATTTGCAATCTTGCTGCAGGCAAGAATTCTCACTTCCGGCGGGACCAAAGTGTCCGAGAAGTTCGCGTTCTGTACGAGAGTAATGTTTCAAACGCATGAGAAGATTCTTTCCATCGATCTTCACGATGCAGGTCTGACAACCAAGGTTCCAATGCTTGGCCGGTTTCTCTCCCTTCCGGGATTCTGAATAGACTAAGAAGCCGGCCATGAGCTCTAGCGCATTTGCGGGAAAGAAAACGAATGTTTCTCCTCACGATCAACAGCAAGTCCAGTGAATAAGCAGAGGGTGCATTTACAAATGTGTTCTAGTGCTATATAGAATCGACCCACATGGTCTTTTGGTGATCAGGAAAAGAGAATTAGTATTTTGGTCTCACCTGGTTGTAGGAGTAGAGAGATTTGCTGTAATTTCCATTCTTGAGATGCCCGGCTGCCTCGTCGACGTGGAGTTTTGTCTCTACTGTTATCGCCGAGGGTCTGCAGTGCTTTCCGTTTGCGTTACCTTTGTGACCATTTCCCCCGCTCGTCCGGGGCGCCATATTCGTTCAAATTTCTCGAGCCTTGCGCTAACTCATCATGATCTTTTCCACCGGCTTCGAGGATGCGCGATTCTGTAAAAGAAGAGAAGCAGCAGCTCCTTTTTAATCAAGAATCACAGAGATCGACGACGGCTCTGGATCCTTGGACTGGTGGCAAAGAAATGATGGGCCAAAAGCTCGAGTCTCTAACTCACGATTAGCGCAGTTTCTTGTACGACGTTTTAGTCGCGACAGGCGGTACCTGGCAGCATGCATGAGCCGGCTTTTAAATTCGGTAATTGCTGCTCGGTGCTCGCCTGGCACATTGATCATCTCCAGACACGGGGCACCATGGCAATTTGAAAGTTGACTAAGCCGAAAGCTTTTACCTCGTGGGAATAAGGATCAGGTAAACGTTACTTGCCAATCAACGGACCGACGGCACCACCAATCCAGAGGTCATATCTAAGAGAGTAGATTCCACGAATGGCTGGTTCAGCTCTTCAGCAGCTTCATCCTCATCATCAATCAACGAAGTAGATTGCGGCCACTCACAGACTAGAGACGCCCGCAGACACTAGTGGAATTCGAGGACTGATCAGGCCCGGTATGATCTCAGAATCAGCTTTAACCAGGACTTCGAGGAGGCAACAAGGTCTGATTTAGCAGCTGTTGCCACTGACGATGAGAGCAGTGTTGTAGAGGTAAACCGCGTAGATTGCTAGATCCGATCTGCCGAGACCGCGCAAGCTCGGGTTTACTTGGCGTGTCCAACGCGGTTATATTGTGCCCAACAATTAACCACTGCCTCAAACCATGGTCACGAAGGGCTCGATTTGTTCCGCGAAGGATGACGACAGACCGAATGATCAAACAGGAGAAGATTCACTCAGGGCTCGATCGCCGGACTTCTTCTCATCTTCACGATGGATGAACGTCCGTTTTTATAGCGACGAAGACTGCAACGATGAGTACGATTCGCTGGTTTCAGTTATCGAACATGTGTATCGAGTGAATTGTGTCAACCGCATCATGCAATGCCTATCAAGTAATTACACCGTGCCTAACGGCAACGAGAGTAGGAGGGGAAACAGTCGGCTCCGTTTACCCCGAGTATGCGCAAGCTTCGGGTTTACTCATTGTTAGCGTGTCCGATGTGGGTTGCAGTTTATAGCTATGAACAGCCAGACTGTAGCTATCATGGGCAATTAAGTAATAGCTTATACAGGGGTGGAGGATGTCAATTCGCGGCTTACCTCAATCCCTGGCTGAATAAACCTTTCCTTTCCATCGGACTGTGAATTGAATTTATTCGATAACGATTTTCTGGCTTATATTATTATTATCGCATTCCACACGATCGGTTCTTGCGGAATTCAAATGGCGAACGACTACCGTGCGTGAGTTGGAAATTTATCTCCAGCTTTTTTTCAACGACGATCGGTAATGTGTGATCTCATATCCTTACCCGTTAGTTAGAGACTGGTCGGTCGGTTTGACTAAAAGTTCGGTTGAACCGTCTCTACGACGACTGAACTGTAAGAATCATAAAACTGGGAAATCGGGGGCGTATCACTTCGAACCACTGGCTAATATTTCGATATAATTATTAATCGATAGACGGAATGAACGAGCCACCGCTAAAGCCCTTGCGTGTTTCTACGAATTCTTTAATATTGGTATTGAACAAGTTAGGTAGACCACCCCAGGTCTGCAATAGATTATTATTAACCCCGTGACGAATGTCTTACGTCACGCCATAACAAACTAGACTATACTCTCGTCAAGATACTCAAAAGTATTTTTTCTAAATAATATATTTTTCGATAAAGCCCATGTAGGTATACATGCATGTGACACTAAGTTTGAGAACTTTATTCAACGTATGCCAATATGCGAATATACACAATACTATTATTCCTTAAGCCAAATCACGGCGTTTCGGGATCGTCGGTTTCTCTGCAAGATCATCGGCGGTGATGCTGTACTGGTAGTTTTGTCCGGCTATCGAAGCCTGGACATTGGCTCCACCCGCAGGGTTGATAACCGGACCGTTGCCAAGAGGCTCGACTACTTCGCTGTAACACAACGTCAAAATTTTTGCTTCGAATGCACCTTCTTCGTGTCTTCGTATCAGGAATCATATCGAGGACTAAGAACCAGAAGGGCGTAGTCTTTTTGTGAGTTACGCCCTTCTGATCCCAAGCCCTTGATATGAGTAAATTAACCAGATATCATTATCATCTACTCACGAAATAACTCTGTATCCGTGCTCGTCGGCAACGTACGTCACCTCGCGTCGGAAAAAACCGTCACTGTAAGCGTAGGAGCCTGTGAGATTCAGCCCGTTTCTTGACTCCTGTCTGCTCTGCGTACCCCCCATTATATCGTCTACGACGTAGGTGGCGAAATCGTAAACTGCATTTTCGGCCTGTTCTCTCAGCAGTTTTTCTTCCATCAGCTCGCTAGTAGACGGCAGCTCGCCTCTTCCAAGTTTCGGCGCATCCTCTCCTCTGATCTGCTTCGAATCCCTCTGGGAGAAGACGCCGACCAGTAGCAGGGCGAATACGAATCCCTGAAATGAGTGAAATCACATTTTTAGCCGGTTTCGGAACGGAAGGTGGGATCCGGCTCGAAGGAACTTCTTCACTGTGGATAATTATTACCTTGTAGACAGCTGTGATGCAGGCCATGATCTATGGCTAGTATTGATTAAGTTTTATCGACTTGCGGAGTACCTTGCTGTATATATAGCTTGAGGTAGCCGAAGTGGGCACCCCCTCCATTTCAAGGTTCATGTAGAAATGAAATTCCCGTAGCAAACTGACCTTCCAGATTCCGGACTAGGACTTTCACATTTTGAAGACTGACATAATGATTTCGAAAATTTTCTACGCGTCGTACAAATTCATTCTCCCTAGTCGGATATGAGATTCGGGAAAAATAGCTTAAGCACTTTGCCAACACCTTTAAGTATGCAGTTCTCCGAGAGGTATTTAGAAATGCACTAATACCGATAGCTTAGGAGGGACTTCGGTGTATGAAAATGGAAAGTCAAATGGCGTTCTGATCTTATCTTATTCCTCTTCAAGGCTTCCAAACCATTTGTCACTTAAGTACTAAGTTAAACTGAAATGTGTGTAATTTCCGTGCGCCAATCAAGGTATTGGATGTAAGAAAAACAGACATTTTAAGTTTAGGAAGGTCGTTTATTCATAGACTGCAGGCTTTCAGAATGTCCCAAGGTACGGTAAACACGCCGTAAACATTTGATTACAAAAATAATTGAACTACAAATTGGTCCATTATACCATCATCGAACGCATCTACTATACATATTGTAACTTTTATATAACGAAAGCATGTTTTCCTCGCTTTTTGATGCCTCTGTATGGGACCGAAAGTAGTACTTTTAAGTCCTAGGACTTTTCGTGCCACATTTAGGTCCTAGGACTTAAAAGTACTACTTTAGATCCTATACAGAAACATCAAAAAGTCGCTAAACATGGCTTTGTTATATAAAATATGGTGTGTACCAAGGCTAAGTGGGTTTTTTGACCTTGTGTGGTCTCCACACTCGGTCTAAAAAAGCCCACTTTACGCCCTTGGTACACAATATACTATTAGTACACCTCGTCGCTCTTTGTGTATCAGTGCATTTCTCTGTGAACGACAACCATGCACTGAAAGGTGTTGATGTCTTTTAGTCCCAGGCAGGGTTCGGAGGTAGTTTTCTTCACCCTTCTTTCGTGGCAGAATAGACTCGTGTTGTTATTCACGTTCATAGTTCCTTTGAAGCAATTACCGATCGTCCTGGGGCGTGAGGTGGGCAGAATCCTCGGCGGTCCTTGGAACCTTGCACTCCTTTTCCTAGACCCTCGGTCATTGCCGGGCTGAAACAATCCGGGAGGATGCTCAAGGTGCAAGTGAAGCTAACTCGTGCATGAGGAAGCGTTATGATTTCAAATGTGGATGGAAATACATGTGGGATATATACTGACCGGAAAAACCCGAAGATAAGCTGGTATGAAGAGACTCGAGTTTCGCGCTATGAGGTCTCTCCGCGGTTTACCATACCCCTGCATCCGCCGCTGAGAACCGTATTTCAAAAGTCTGGCTGTCATAGACTCCTCAGAGACAACCTGAAGAACGGTTTGTATCAGCCGTGGCATTTCCGGTTGCGGTTCTTTCGTCAGTTTTATTATCTCGGAATCGACATCCGTTAACGGTCTTTCGCGCGCCGCGTTCTTCCGCATGAGGGATCTAAACGTGAGAAGATCTACTTGAAGGAAGGGTTCGTTTCACTCGGTGTAAACGGGGACCCATACATACCTGGCCTTCTTTTTCAGGATTTCTTGGGCGTCTGGATAGTGGATGATGGCCTCGTTCAAGTCTGACTTGCTGAGGACGAAGAGATTCGAAAAACCGTGAGACCGGACGTCCGCCGTACGGCGATTCCCCCCGTTTAAAGCCAGCAAACTTATCTCACCGAATACCGATCCCTCGGTGAGTGTTGCCAGGACTTCGTCGCCGGATGGACCCCCGATTACCTGGACTTGCCCAGTCTTGACGATGTACATTTCCTTACCGACTTCACCCTTGAAGAATGAAATCATTGTGGATGACATGACGTTATGCACACCGGAGGACACTTGCGGAGCAACGTTTCATGATATAGAGGAACTCGTTACCTTTCGGCAAATTATGTCCCCGGGGAGATAAATGACTGGTCGTAGTTTGAGGACGAGTTCCCTGAGGAGAGCTTCGTCACAATCATGGAACAACTGGACTTTGCTCAAAGTTTGTATATGGACATTGATTGCTACATCGGTCTTCATTTTGATGGGTAAAGAGTCGAGGATTCTTCCCTCATCTGTAAACAGATCGTCTTCAGATTAACAGGAATAAATGAGAGGATCTATGATCGCAGTACTGACCAAGAGTGTGCTGCTGCTCCCAGGTGAATGTGAACCACAGTTTAACTCTCTCTTGGAGTTCTCGGGGCAGGTTTAACCGACGCATGTACTCCAGCGTCTCGTCAACTAGCTTACGATACTCCGTCCTGGAGTAGGTAGCAGTTGTGATTATGTCACGTATCTATGAAAAGGATCGAGCGATTCGGACTGACAATAAAGTTCTTGGAAAGTTTTCTCAACCATATGTTATAATTCTTCAGAGATTTTCTGAGCTACGTTCCTATCATCCATTCCTCCCGGCTTGAAGAATACTCTTCATGATATTAGTCAAAATGGGTAAGTACCTGGCCGATCAGAAGAGCGAACACGAAGACACCCATCAGCCAACTGGCGGTCATAAACATGTACTCGTACTCGTTTTCTGGTTTGGGATTCTTTCCGATGGATGTAGCCGTTTTAGTCGCGAAGTAAAAGCACCTAATGTACCTGAGGGAAATGACCGATGTACTTTCTTCAGGGTCGTTGATCGGGTTGATAGAATAGAGCTACAGCATGCAACGAAAAGGCGAGAAGCTGTGTATATGCAATTCTGGTCGATATTTTGGTGCAGAAACTCACGCGTTTCCAACACCATTGAAGACCCAACCATTGCTACCGAGACCCTCCCAAGCTGAGAAAGCGTAATATGCACAAGCGTTTATGTGTATAAGATAAACCATGTAGGACAGGGTCCGCGCTATGCGGACCACGTGTGGATTCGACAGTACGCTGTCCATGCAATTGTACAATTCCCAAAATGTCTGAACCTGAAATAAATCGGTAACTAAAGCTTTCGGGTCATTCTTGTTCTTGTTCTTGTTCTTGTTCTTCTTTCGCCCGGGTCAAACCTTGCTGTGTATAATACACGTATATTTTACAAGTGGTCACGGTGTGGAGATGGTAGTCATAGGTGAACGTTACCTTGAAAAATCTTGGAATCCTTAACAAAGCTTGACAATAACCGTAAGCGAAATACAAAAGGTCCAACGGAATCAGGGAGAGAATGTCCATCTGTAAATTGAAGTTTGGGTCGCAAGAAGATCGCGAAAAATGTTATACAGATCGTAAGTCGGATGATCAACGTTACTTTGAACTGCCATTTCCTCATGTAGTTCTTTCTCGTCAGCCTTGGGTCTTTCACCCAGAAGCCGTCCTCTAAAAACATGACGCGTGGCCTGATCAGGACAATGTCAACCAGGTAGAAAATGTCAGCTAAATAGTCGCAAGCCAGCCATATACCAGTGTTCTTTGTGTCTTGATATGGGAACGTACTACGAAGTGGTATAACGCAGCAGTTGTAAGTGAAGCATAGTGTCACCGTCAGCAGCCAGTAGATGTACGTGTAACCTGGAAGGATCGGAGTCCATGATATCCCGGAAAACGGCCACAATGGCCAATGGGACACGCTCGTGACTCACTTTGCGGATCGATGGACCTGTTCCAATCGATGTTCTTGAAACGCCACCAAAAACTTCGCGGCTGTCCGTGGGAACTTGACCACCCATGGTTTTCGTTCACTGACTTAGGAAGTCCGAGAGAAGCGTCGGCACAGTTGCAGTTATCACCTGGAAAATTAACCAATGCTTAGTTTCATTCGTTTCAAACTATACGATCGATCGGTGGCTACATCCAGTCTTCAACCTTGTTCGCTGCTGGCGGTTGATGGGGTCGGTGGAAAATCGAGACGTCGTCTGATCCGCTGTGCTCGTTCGGTGAAGGCGCGTACCAGATGCTGCATTCTTTGCTGGATGAAGAACTGCCCGTTTGAATGGAGGCTGGAATAGTTATGAGGATCAAACGGTGTGCAAATGATCTCTGGACTGTATGCAGAAGGATATTATCAGGAGCGACTAACGTGTAGCCATTGCTGGTGTTGTTTACACCAGGAAAATCGCTGGTCTCTTCTTCGCTGTCCTTCGTGAACCTTACGTCTTCGTAAAGTTTCTGGGACTCTTCGGCATGATGGGATTGATCGTGCGAGGGTGTTTCTGGTTCACCTGAAACCGACCTCACTCAATTTTCCTACACCCCGGTTCTGCAGGTTCTCGTTGAAGTTCATGCTTTATCAGTATGTATACCTGACGACATCCGATGATTAGGATTAGAGTTGTCTGGACTACATCGAAAGCTGATGTCACCGTCGCACCATGAACCAATGCTCGGCTTGTCGGACGACATTCTATCAAGCTCCAGTTGCACCGGATATACCATTCTCTGAAAATCAAAGATTCCGGTCAGAGAGAAGGATCGGTGACACTCTGGGTTGAATTTCTATGGAGATGGACTTGGTCCTGTTGCGGGGGAGCCTCTGACAAAAATCGGAGCTTCTAATCGGAATTTACCTTCTTCAGTAATCCCATTCTTTCCATTGCCAAGTTCGAGCAGGGACTGAGAGCAACGAGTGCCTTCCACGTCGTTTCGAACTCTTTCTATCTTCCGCGGAGTCTGCGCCTGAGGGGCGATCAATAGACGCACCTTCTGGTCTTGGACATGACTGATGGAATACTGGTGTAACCGGTGTTATATCAGGTGGATATTTTCATGCAATTGATTGATCGCATAACGTTCGAGGTCACATAATGGGCGAACTAATATGTGATCGTGAATGATGATGATGATGACGATAGGAGAGAAAAGATTAGTTTTCAGATGAAAAGATTACCGTAAAAATAACTAATAAATCACGAAAGCCTATTTATATGATCCGTTGGAAAATTTTAACTCGCATAAAAGTCGTCAAGGTGTCCGAAGACAGCAACTCTATTCCTTAGTTCGAATAAATATTTGAAGGATTTTCAGTATGCAAAATTATTCGAAATATTATCAGCTATATTTGTATAATTCGACTCAACTTTGTGGGTATAAATAACTTGGCTATATTCTTAACATAGAGGCCGATTTGGCGAGATCGTTTAGCTGTGATGATGCAATTGATGATTTTTGCCAACAATTTGGCAAATCGCAAACAATTGATGTAATAATATGATGTATGGAAAAGTGATTCAGTCTTTATTTATGCTATTGAAAAATGAGGAACTCCGTCTTTATATCCGTCCCGCAAATGATATCGTTTCAATTACTTATTTACAAAAGATAGATAACGAGCTCGAGCTCGAGATCGATAGAACCAGAATTCAGCAATTTGCCAAATAAGAAAATGTCTGAACCGCGAGTCTCACATGAACGAGAATACATCACTCGAGTTCATTGCCTTGGACCTGCTAACAGCTAAACCATGACGTTCATTGACAGACCTTGAGATTACCATGTGACAAATGTGAGTCTATTACGAATTCCCTGCGAATGGTTTCTCTGAAATAAACCGGCTCCGTCAGAGAGCAAGAACCCCGATTTAGCCGCAGGCATGAAGTAACAAGCGATTCAGCCTCTACCGATTATGATCAAGAGGCGGGATCCAGGTGGTCCGAAAATTGCAAACACAGAAATCGCGACAGTAGCCACAGTGTATCAAGTGTGAACAACAAACACGGGACCGTCATGAAGCTGTTTAATTACGCTGCTGCCTGGCTAGCACTGAGCGTAATTTACGTCTACAATTATTTTTTCACTTACGGTTTTGTCCACGTTCAAATCGACAAGGGTATTCTCCGCGGACGCAATGCGAGCACTTGGCAAGGCCGGAGTTACTTCAGTTTCAAAGGCATACCTTACGCCGAACCTCCGCTTGGTCAGCTCAGGTTTAAGGTCAGTAAAGTCTCCGGTTATCGGCGCACCCGTGAACGTGAGAACATCATAGTAGGTTGAAAACGGGCTGAAATAGTACATTGTGTATCAAGGGCGGAAAGAACTATATTGCGAGTGCGCTGCATGCACACTCGCCAAAATAGCCTTGCACCCGTGATGCACACGATATTTCTCTTAACACCTGCTCTGCATAAATGCCTCTGTTGAGACCGAGTGAGCGGGCGCAAAACAGGACTTTGCGCCCGAGAGCCGCAAAGTTCTGTTTTGCGCCCGCTGAAGAGGTCGCAAAGGGGATTTTTCGGAGCAGGTGTGAAGAAAATGTCATTTCGAGTTGGTACATCCCCAGGCTCCACAAGAGGAGAAGGAATGGACGGGAGTCAGAGACGCCATTGATCACGGAGCAGTATGTCCGCACGTGGACATAGGTTTCCAAATTTTTCGGGGCTCGGAAGACTGCCTTTTCTTGAACGTATATACTCCGTCTCTTGGTTCGAGGAATCTGCCTGTTATTGTATGGATCCATGGAGGGATGTTCGCGCAGGCTTCTGGCAACGACGAAGTCTTCGGTCCCGACTACTTGGTGGAAGGTGGCGTCATCCTGGTCACGTTTAACTACCGTCTCGGTGCCCTTGGTACGTGTATTGCCGTATAAGCTGGGAATAGGTGCGGGAAAAATGTCGTAACATCGTCTGGTCCGCGATGTCATCTTCGCTGCAGCGCGAATTGACGTTGAGACTAAGTTTTGTTAAAATCGCGCAGGATTTTTGACTACGGAAGACGACGGTGCGCCCGGAAACGCTGGGATGAAGGATCAAGTAGCCGCTTTGCGATGGATTCGAAGGAATATAGCCAAGTTTGGTGGTGATCCAGACAACGTGACTCTCTTCGGGGCAAGTTCGGGCGCAGCTTGCGTGGAGTATCATCTCCTGTCTCCCATGTCGAGGGGTGAGTTTCTTCCGAATTTAATAAACCGATGGATGAATCTACGTGCCATTATTTCCTGATCGTAAGGTCTGTTCGCGAGAGGAATTGCACACAGCGGATCGGCGCTGAACACTTGGTCGTTATCGGAGAATGGAACCGCATATGCGATCAGGCTCGCCGAAGGTTTGGGGGCAAAAAATTTAGCCGGGGATAAAGCCAGGGCTTTGGAGTTCCTGAAGGGTGTACCGTCCAGGGAAATCGTCAGGGTGCAGGGGAGCCTGATAACTGCAGCAGTAAAGTATCATTCCATGGAAGAACTCGCCGTTGTACTGTAGCGATACCCAGAATAACAGATCGTGTGTTTTCTTCGTCTGCCGCATGATAGGAGCAGAGATTACGCATCGAGATTCTGTTCTCTCCGTCGATAGAGAGGGGCGTCACATCGGAGGAAATTTTCCTGCCAGATTCACCTCTGAATATATGGAAGTCTGGGAGCTACAACAAAGTCCCTTACATCACCGGCTACACAAGTCATGAAGGTCACTTATTCTTGCACGGTAGGGAATCGGCTTTGCGGTAATATATGAAAATTCGTGGACATTATGTAATGGTGAGATATTCCAGAGTTGGTGAAACCGGAAATGATGAAAGCTGCTTTCGAAGACACCGAGAGATTCGTTCCAATCGACATCAAGAACCAACAGCGGAGAAACAGCCTCGCCAAATTAATCCGCAAATTTTATTTCAACGACAAACCAATCGGCAGTGGAAACATCAGCAATTTTGTTGAAGTTAGTTCATTGTAATACATACCTATACCTGTACATGTACAGGAATTGGCGAGAGTCAGATTTACACTGGTGGGAATACCTTCATCCTTTCGATTTTTCACTCCGCAGCTTTACGGGGATGTTAGTTTTGTTGCTGCGGTGAAAAGAGCCACCACACTACACCTCGCATCCACCACCAGTCCAATATATTTCTACGTTTTCTCCTATGACGGTGGGATGAATCTGATCAAGGGTACTTTCGGCATCAATCGGCCTGGTACGCATATTTTCACATCTTATGTTCGCTGAGATGTTCAGCTGTAACTACATCGCATGACTAATGCCATAAGGTCGTATAATGTCACTTATACGACCTTATGCCATCGGTCACGTGATATCGACGCTGCTTACGAAGACTAGCACGTTTCAGATTTCTTACGAAAACTAGCACGTTTCGGCTTCTCACGAAGACTAGCATGTTTTGGCTTTCGCCGCGAAAACTAGCACGTTTCAGAATTCACCGCGAAAACGTGCTAGTCTTCGTGGTGAATATCGAAACGTGCTAGTCTTCGTGGTTAATATCGAAACGTGCTAGTCTGCGTAGTTAATATCGAAATGTGCTAGTCTTCGTAGTTAATATCGAAACGTGCTAGTCTTCGTGGTGAATATCGAAACGTGCTAGTCTTCGTGGTAAATATCGAAACGTGCTAGTCTTCGTGGTCAATATCGAAACGTGCTAGTCTTCGTGGTTAATATCGAAACGTGCTAGTCTTCGTGGTGAATATCGAAACGTGCTAGTCTTCGTGGTAAATATCGAAACGTGCTAGTCTTCGTGGTTAATATCGAAACGTGCTAGTTTTCGTAAGCAGCGTCGATATCAACTCGTATGGTTTTCCCATCGGCGGAGCTTATCAATAAATTGCATGTGTTTGGTTGAATAGGGGCAGTGCACGGCGACGAACTCGGATATTTGTTCCATCAGAAACTGCTTTTCTGGAGAACTCCGATTCGCGGTTCTAACGACGAAGACGTTCTCCATACGATGATTCGCCTTTGGACTAACTTCGCGAAATTTGGGTAAGGCTGATCAAGTGATCAGTTAACAGATTATATCGTCAATATTTTCGTGGTCTTTTTCTTTCAACCGATCGATCTCTATCCACGTATCAGTGATCCAACTCCTGCTGGTGATCCTCTGACCTGGAAACCCCTGACTATCAACAAATTCAATTACCTGCATATTTCTGGACGGGATACGAGGCTTGAGGAAGACCCGGACCCTGAACGCACCGAATTTTGGGCTAAGGCTTACGAGAAGGACACCTAATCTCTTCGAAAGTTGCCGAGTGAAGATTTATGCGATTCAATGTAATGAATAGAATAGTCGTGACTCATGTTCAATAAATTTATTTCTACGTGTGAATTATATTTGTGTTTAATTTCGCGAGATGAACAATCGGTTGATCGTTATTGATCGGTGATAATGGTCGCTGGATGATTTGATCTTATTTAAATGGAACGTGATCAGTTTCCAGACGACACGCGATACGTTTAACCGGACGATTACTCGATAAGACCTAATGGTCATTGGTTTTATTTTTTATCAATTCCCCATATCTCCGTATATATGATGAATAAACGTTGCGAGCTTTTCGGATTTTACAGTCCGAGATTCGACGGGCTTTTTCAGTCCGACAAATGATTGGTAACGCTCCTCGTATACTAAATTCAGTGGTCATTGCAAATATCTCGATTAATATTACATCGACGCGGTGTGTTCAGCTGAGATAATTGCGATCCCGATTTGCATTCGAAACGGTCCGAAATGAAGCCCAATTTTATAGTTACGGTCTTGGTTTACGGCCTGAAGATCCTCGGATTAGCTCCATTTTCTTACCAGATTATCACTTTGCGGAAAAACTCTGGCACCAACTGTACCGTGAGAGGGTTTCGCTTCTCGAAAATCGGCATGGCGTATAATATCATACTTCTGATCCTGGTCCAACTCACCCTCGTAATTGGATGGCCAAGGCTCAGTCTTGTGCGTGGTTCAGTGCTGAGTTCCGCCACTGAGTTTATCCCTATTGCGGAGTTCGTTCTCACTTTTTTCGCAATGAGCGTCATCATAATCTCCTCGACCTTTCGTCACGGAAAAACTGTCACTATGATGAACCGACTTGTGCAAGTCGACTGCCTTCTTTCCGATGTTGAAAACCAACCGGTATTCAACAAAATTACGTATGGAGCTTTTTCGATGCACCTTATTTTCAATCTGGTTCTTTGGATTTGCAGACATGCCATTGATCGTCTGGTGTCAAACGGAATTCCCGATCTGATAATCGACTTTATGGGGGACATCTTAATTTACAGCTTCATCATCGAATATTCCCTCGTCCTGCGACTCTTGAGCAGAGAGTTTTACAGGGCAAACAGAAATTTGCTCAGGGTTAAAGAATTGCCAAATCATTCGTATTCTGGACCGTTTTACAACGACTTATTGCCAGTCGTCAAGTTTCCCACAAAAAATCATCTCGACGATGCAAAATTACTCCTCGAAATTCGTACGACGTTATACGAGCTCTCTAGAGATGTAGCAGAGTTCTTTTCGTTTCCGATCCTAATTACCATCACTTCGAATTTCTGTCGAATTATCAGCAAGTTTTTTTCTGTCACTCGTTGTTTAATTCCTCCGCATATGAGTTGTACGAAATTAGTAGTATATCATCAATCATTGCTGCTGATTATCTTCACTTTTCCGATCGTGCTCCTGTCTTTGAGGGTAAAAAATGTGGTGAAAGAGGTAAGAAATTTTTATCATTTCTTAAAACCTCTATTACTTACCTGGCAAATCGATCGACCAGATATATTTCAAAGAACTTTATGCTATGCAGGCAAAACTAACCGGATCGATAATTCACAAGCTGTTAGCTGCACCGACTATGCGAGAAATGAAAGTCGAGGTGAGTTGTCCCCAACGCAGATATCCTATATTATATATAATATAGGATATCTGTATCCCCAACTCGATATTTATATCATATATAATATTGTATATTCATATCCTCAACTCAATATTTATATAATGATTCATATCTTCGGAAAAATTCTCTGAATATCAATATTTTCACTATACACAGAAGAAAAGATTAAATTGGTAAAAAAAAATTTTTGTTACAATAAAATTTTCTGCAATTCGCATTGTAAACCGAAATTTTCTTCAGTGAATAAAAAAATTTGCTTGAGCCAAGACAATTCTCTTGGTTTGAAAAAATGTTGACTTGGCTCGGGAGATTTTTCGGTCTTGAATATAATTTTCTTGGCCCAAGTGAACCTTTTTTTCTGTGTATGATCGAATGGGGATATCCCCAGGACGTCAGATATATCTTGGTAATGTGATGGAATATCCTATGGATGTTTCGATGATCCTGGACATATACAGAATATCCATAGGATATCCGAATGATCCTGGATATATATAGGCTGTATAAGACGTAAAAAGGACATTCGATGGACGTCCTGTGCTGTGTGGGTACATACAATGAATTTCGTATTATGATTGTTTTTTTAAATTTCTTTCAGCTCAGATGGTTCTCCCTTCAGCTGCTACACGAACGCGTCAGCTTCACCGGCTACGAACTTTTCACACTTGACCCCACGATTTTACACTCGGTAAATATCGCTATGATAAGATTCAAGCCTTGCAGATCATCGACGATGTTATGATGTTACAGATTTTGGACGCCACGATTTTATATTTCATCATGATTATCCAGGCCGAATAATCGCGGCAGTGATTCCAAAGAATCACGTCTTACATGCATAATTTAGAAGTGGTGAACCGATAAGTTACCGATTCGTGGGACAATTTCATACCGAATACTATAGTCAGAAAGGAGAAGCGAGGAAGAAGAAAAATAAGCAGAACAAGAAGATGAGACGAAAATGTGAAACATACGATATTCTTATCTACCGCAAACGATTGCATAGTGTTATAACTACCGATTTCGTACGTATAAATAAACGTTCACGAGATGGCAATGAATTTTTGATGAATTATTCTTGATACGGTTCCCGAAGATGAGAATTGTCAGTGATAAATGAACCTGATGTGAAATCGGCAAAGCCTGGGTTATTGATCGGCGATAACGATCGTCGGATGATCGGATCGTGTTTAAATGCATCGTGATAATTTCCGAACGACATGCGACTCGTTTAATCGGCGATAACTTGATAAGGCTTAATGGTTATTAGTTATTTATCGACTCGCGACATCTCCGTATATATGATGGGAAAATATTGCGAGCCTTTCAAATGTCTCAATGTGAAAAAATCTATCAAGGATTGCTGGTGCTCCTCAGACATTCAGTGGTCATAGCAAATATCCCGAGTCATATTACGTCGACGGTGTGATCAGCCGAGATAATTGCGATACCGATTTCCTTCCGACCAGTTACACAGATCGACAACGATTATGATACTGCTTTCGGAATGGTCTAAAACGAAGTTCAATTGGATGGCCGCGGTCGTGGTCTACGGCCTGAAGATCATCGGACAAGCTCCACTTTCGCATCAGATTATGAACTTTCGATTGAGCTCCGGCGAGACCTGTACTGTCCGAGGTTTTTGCTTTTCGAGAATCGGAACCGCGTACAGTATCCTACTGTTGATTATTCATCAAGTAATAACTAGCCTCATAATGTTGAAGTTCGGAAACTCGCTAGTAACAAACGCGGTGACGATTATTGTGACAAACGGTTTCTGTTGTCTCGCATCAAGCGTCATCATAATCTCCTCGATCTTTCGGCAAAACGAGGCTGTATCGGTTATGAATCGGCTCTTAGAAGTCGATCTTCTGCTTTCTGGTATAGAAAATCACCGACTGTCCAACAAACGGATGGTCAGATCTTTTGTTCTCCATACGATGTTCAACGTGTTGTTGTTCACGCCTCATGTCATCTGGCTGGTTTTTGTCACATACAACGATTTGCCTTTTGCAAGGCGGCTATGGGCGAAAATATCCTCTTACTTCATCTATTGTTTTGTCATCGAATATTCGATCGTGTTGGGAGTTTTACTCAATGGAGTTGAGCGGGTGAACGAGAATTTGTTGAAACTTAAAGAATTACCGAACGATTTGTCGCGCAAACCGTTTCTCGGAAACCATTTGGCAGTCGTGAGTTTGTCGAGTCACAGCCGACTAGCTACCATAAAATTACTGCGTACAATTCGCATGAAGCTTTACAAGGCGTCTGAAGATGTGGCCAAGTTTCATTCATTTCCGATATTAGTGTCCATTGGTTTTGTCTTCCTCCTATTTATCGATAGGATTTCCTACCTTGCGTTCTATCTACGAACATGTACGAACGCATCGCAGTCTGAACATCCTATTTCTTTTTTGTCGATGGTATTGTTGATTGTTGGAGCCATCTATTCGATGACGTTACTTGCTTTGAACGCCACGAAAATTTCGAAAGAGGTGACGAACGATTTCTCCAAACTTCCTTCCGTTGGTCAATCGATCGATTGTAGCTATTGTCTAAAAATTTGTACACGTTGCAGGCTGGACGTACCGGATGCATAGTTCACAAGCTATTGGCCACAGCGACGAGACAGGAAGTAAAAGTAGAGGTAAATTCCGCCCGCTATTTTCTTTGTCATAAACTCGAACTGACCTCATCTCCCCGTTTTGTCGAACTCTGAGAAATTTTCATTTTTCGTCACCTTTCAGCTGGAACAATTCTCCATCCAAGCGCTACACGAACGCTTCAGTTTCACGGCTTGCGGACTCTTCCCATTGAACTGTGAGATGTTACATTCGGTAAATATCTGATTCACACCGATATACTGACATGGAGAACATCGCACCTCTGGTTCATCGATCTTGACCAAACTTATAGGGGTGTTTCCTTGAGCGAAAATATCAAGTACCTGCCGAATAACTCTCACGAATGGGCCCTTACTCTACCAGTATAGAGCTTATCATGTATAATTGAAGAGAACGTTTCTGAACTCCCTCGACGAATTTCAAGTTTTCACAATATTCGACAAAGCAGCTATACGTGTGTCTATATTATACTTTAATTAACTATCACTGTGTTACAGATCTTGCAAGCAGTAGTAACCTACGTCATCGTTTGGTACTCGAATTATGGTGGTAAATAGAATTGATTATATCTTATGTGCGGGCGGAGATATGGCAATTCATTCAATCTTATTGGGGTCCCAATACGACACCTGCAGTCACAATCCGCAAAATCGTCTTCATACGTCTGTCCCGCAAATTACATCGTCTCAATTTATTACCGATCAGCATAAGGCTACGAAGATTAGTTTTAACTTTTTCAGGATGCAATACAATACACCATTCGAAACGTTGTACCATGAAATAAAACGTTAAAATTTTCGAATTTTTCCGCAACAGTTGCAATAAACGCTTGCGGTTCTTCGTATTTCTACCTTGCTACCGATCGTCGTCGATTTCATTATTCAGCCTGAGGAACTCGCTTTTGATCTGCAGACCACCAAATCAAACGAGATCGTGGATAATAATTCCGATCTTCGTTATTTGCTTGTTCATTATTATGATGCCGCCCAATCTGCATCCATAGGAGTTCGAATGAAGCGTTTTTATTTTTTTCATTCTGGACTCCCTGAATTCTCTGGTTTGCATCAGAATACTCCATGAAAATTCACTTTTGAACCACAGAATTAGGGAAATCGGGGATCAAAAATTGAAAAATCTTTATTCGTAGCTGTTATCTATCCTGATTGTCAAGCAATCGAACAAGAAACAAGCTGCGTACACGTTTTTTATCGAGGGAAAGACTTTGACTGCATTTTCATGCGAAAATTCACTTTTGAACCAGAGAATTAGGGAAATCGGGGATCAAAAATTGAAAACCCTTTATTCGTAGCTGGTATGTATCCTGATTGTCGAGCAATCGAACAAGAAACAAGCTGCGTACACGTTTTTTTATCGAGGGAAAGACTTTGACTGCATTTTCATGCGAAAATTCACTTTTGAACCAGAGAATTAGGGAAATCGGGGATCAAAAATTAAAAACTTTTTATTCGTAGCTGGTATGTATCCTGATTGTCAAGCAATCGAATAAAAAACAAGCTGCGTACACGTTTTTCATCGAGGGACAGACTTTAACTGCATTTCAATGCGAAAAACCCCAAAAAGCACCTTCGGTGCAAAAACCTTTCGCCAAGTCCATTAATGTGTAGATCACTCCACCAAAAAATAATCAAAGGTTGTGCTTGTTCGCTCGCTGTGCTCGCTCACTCGACTGGTTGATGATTATCAACATACAAAAGCATTGAAATCAGATACAACTGCCAAGTACCTGTAGAATAATAAAAGTTTGGAATTGAAAGATTGGTTCAAACTACATAACGTTGTACTCGTTCGCTCGCTGCGCTCGCTCACTCTATTGGCTCATGATCATTGGTTGAAAAAACAATTCGGATGGAGAAATTGAAGATGTCAACATTCATCTAAAAATATTCATAACGGAAAAATAATTTGAACAAAATTAAAAAAAAAAATTTGGAGGTAGTGGTACGTTGGCGGGCCAATGTTTGAATATCTATCAGATGACATTGACATGGTTCGCGATCGATATTTTATATTTCTTTACCTACAAAAGGCCCCCCCAAGTACCACTACCTCCAAATTTTTTTTTTTAATTCTCTTCAAATTATTTTTTCGTTATGAATATTTTTAGATAAATGTTGACATCTTCAACTTCTTCATCCGAATTGTTTTTTCAACCAATAATCATAAGCCAATAGAGTGAGCGAGCGCAGCGAGCGAACGAGTACAACGTTATGTAGTGATCTACACATTAATGGACTTGGCGAAAGGTTTTTGCACGGAAGGTGCTTTTTGGGGTTGATTTTACTACTTTTTGTAAAATTTTGCTTGACCACCTAATAATTGTGCTCGCTCGCTACGCTCGCTCGGTTGTCTTGTACTATTTCATACCGCCCGAAGTCCATCGATAAGCAGGAACCTCAACAGCAACGAGCACGCGTGTGCTTATCATTTTCCCCAAGTCTCAAATTTGTAGGGTGACGCGTAATGTACTTTCATAGTGTTTACAAATTGTTCCACTACAATAATTTTTTATACCTACAACATCTAACCCTGCGTGCAGCCCTTCTGTCTCATCTGGGCCTGGGACCGGCAATGGCGGAGTTACTTGCACGCAGGGTTATAGTTGCTGCTCATGACTAAATATATACCGGGAAGAAATCTTGATAGTATACAGTCGATTGCGCATGCGCCAAATAATTTATTTTCATTGGTCGGTAAGATCGTCCCGCGGCCGACTACGTCATAATACTAATAAGTTAAAGTATACACGTTGCAATACATGAACCTATATTATCTTCATTTCGGAGCAGCTCTTTGCCTCACGCGTGGCAAAATAGACGCAATTCAATTGCCTAGAGTAATTTATAGAACAATTGTGCCGAGGACTTATCTGGATCGTGAAATAACCATGGAAGACATTAACAGCGAAATTGCGGCAGTCAAAAAATTATCGGTAAGTTTGTTTAAAACTCACGGAAAAATCGTGTTATTCGAGACATTTCTCTCTTTTCTTTTCAGGACGAAGAAGGACTGGCAATGGATGAAAAGCAACAACTAGACTACATGCTCGAAAGAGCGATAAGTCGAAAAAAAGGAAGAAGAAGAAGAAGAAGAAAAGCAACAACTGGCGGAGGAGAAACAACGAGAAATGCAGAGAAAGAGCGAGAGGTACGTACGAATGAGTTACAAGATGGGTTGGTAGGTGGAATAATTCGTGGCCCCAGCTCTTTTTATTCACGCCAGTTATCAATGCTCGTGTGTAATGTAATTAGTCAATTGGCGTCTTACATGCAATATTTCATTATGATTCGAGAATTAAATGCCATCAGCAAGTAAAGAAAAGCCAAATAGTATGTGGGAGGTCAATAGTACACAGATACTTCTTGATTACTTGCAAATAACTTCAGATCACTGTTCAAAAAGCTCCACTGTAAATAATTTAATTCTATAGAGAAATTTATACAGATATCGTTGACATCAAGGATGACTATATTTCACTATAATCTCAATGCAAAATATAACATTTTAATGTGAATAACAATTTTTTTTATTTACCTACACTTTAAGTTGGTTCTACAACAAATGTCATTCCTATTAAGGCCGGCGCCTACTACACCACAGCGAACCGAACCGATCTGCACTAAAATTTCTTTGTTTACATGCTTTTTGATGGTAAATCTTTCCAGCAGACTAGTGGGCATGCTCATAGAAAATTATGTAAACGAAAACATTCTGTGCAGATCGGTTTGGTACACTACGGTCTAGTCGGCACCAGCTTTTAGTAACTGAATGAACAGAAATACACGAACGAGGGAAAATTAAGAGTGATGTTACTTTGCTGACTGCTGGAATATTATAACTGAAAAACTACATGCAATGTAACACCTGGAGTAAATTCTTATGAATAAATATAATATTTTTGATATTTTCTTTTCCCGCTTTTCATTTTCTTCGTATGAAATGCCTGTTCCCCAACACTGTCCTGGACAATCAGTAACAAAAAATTGTAGCGTTGTTTTGAACCGCCCTAGTATACATATATGCAATAATCAAAAAAGGCGTTGTTTCATTACACTTCGTTTTGATTATTACAAATATGGATAAAATCCCGCCACCTACTAATTAAAATTATCAATTTCACCCAATAAAGAAAATGCCCGTACCAATATACCGGTTAAACAGCCCGCCATGAAGTTTAGTGTTTCGAGCAAACTACAGAGGCGCTCGTGCGGAGCGCCGCTGGCGCCCCTTCAGGTGGCACAAATCACTAGAATACCCTCAGTGCTTAGAGCATATACACATGGAGGAAGCATGAGATACCCTACAGCGTAAGTGGGAAACGGGCATGAGACAAACTACGGGACAGTATATGCCTTCTTTGTCTTGCAGACTCTGAATGGCCCTCACTATTCTCTGATTGGCCCTATGATCGAATAGAAAGAGAGAGCATGTACGGTCCCGACGTCCCTCTCTCTCGCCGCTCGACTCGGTTTCTCAGCGGCTATGCTTCCTCCATGGGAGCTTTCCATCTACAGACACAGTTCACACAGAGCGACACCGTGTCCGGCGCGGTGCTTTCCAACAACGACACGGTACGGCACAAATGAACACAGCTTAGCGGTGTGTTTCTGGCGCTGTGTCGCCGACACTGCTGCCAACTGTAGCATAGAGCTTGACGTTTTTTGTGTTGGGAGCAGTGAGTGATATGCCGCGAATGATTTGTTTTTGAAGGGAGCTTTCCATCTACAGACAAAAATCGACACAGTCAGACACACAGTATTATGATTGGCCGGATCTAACAGAAGGGACCAATCGTCATGCTGTGTGTCTGAGTGTGTCGATTTTTGTCTGTAGATGGAAAGCTCCCGAAGTATCAACAGCACAGGATGTTACTATAATATTTTTTAGTACCGTGCAATATATTTTTAATAGACAAAACTCACCTTTTACGCGATTGTCAAAATACCACTAAACTGTACTAGTGACAATTGAGCGCGGGAAAAAACGACAATCAAAAATCTAGTAAAAACTACATTAGCGCATTCTGGTGTCTTGGCCAAGGACTATACGACGTTCCAACAAGCACCGCACACAGTGTCGAAGTGTGTCGACACTGTGTCTATGCGTGTCGCATAGGTGGAAAGCTCCCCATGTCTACCGGGAAGAAATCTTGATAGTATTCGCTCCGTGCACAAAAGCGGTAGCGCCATAGGTGACGTTTTTAAGAACTTCATGCCCCATCAACCGCCAAATCAATCGCTTATTTAACACTCATACATATCCGTTTACATGTATTATATTATTGTTTCTATAGACTATTATATGGGCATGAAGTTCTTAAAAATGTCACCTATGGCGCTACCCCTGTTGTGCACGGAGCGAATACAGTCGATTGCGCATGCGCCAAATAATTTATTTTCATTGGTCGGTAAGGTCGTCCCGCGGCAGTATTATGACGTAGTCGATCTTACCGACCAATGAAAATAAATTATTTGGCGCATGCGCAATCGACTGTATACTATCAAGATTTCTTTCCGGTATATGCTCTAAGCCTCAGTGGTTACCTAGCACCGGAGCCGTCACGCTTAGCCTTATAGAGTTGCCGGGCCCTAAGGAAGAGGAAGAAGAAGAATCCTTTATAGAAGATAAGCCTAATGGAGTCGAATAAGTCAGCGCCCCAGGCATCGTCCACGCTGCTGGAAGGAGCCATGTATGTGTATTTCTTATAAATTCTGCGAAAATCGCTTCCCGCTAAGATTTCTGCATCTGTAAAAATGAACTTTGGCAAGCTGTAGCTACCCAGATAACAATCGTGCGACTCACAATACCATCATCGCGTGATTATCATGCCATGATTGCGAGAACGCGTCACTCGTGCCTCACGAAGTGATGGGCACATATGCGCACATATGCGCGAGCGTAAGAAGCCGCACTATGATATCATACGTGCTATCACACATTAATCGGCAATTCTCTATAGAGTAGCAAAAAAAAAAATTTTTTTTATTAACAATTTCATTGTTTACTAACTTTACAATTTGTTATAAACAAATTCTCAACTTTGTTTTATTTTTTTCCTGAAAGTAATAAAAATTACAAAAATGACCTCGTGCATTAAAATATCAAAAAAAATTTTATTCCATTTTTTATGAATTTTTGAAAATATACGTCCTATTAAAGTTGCAGCAGCTGATCCATTTGTTGACTTTAAAGTTAACATAACTTTTAAACTATTAGAGATACGAAAATAAATATTCAGGTCATTTTTGTAGACAATTAAATGATCTTTCAAATGTTTCATTTATTTATTTTTTACCTGTTGTTAAATTGCTGTTTTGTGCATTTGTTTATAAAAATTGAAGATTTTTTGGGGTTTTTCGAACTTTTGCGGCTTCTACCTCAGTAAATAATGCGAATTCAGTTATCGAACTTCAAGGCAATTTTGTTAAGCTATTAATTATGTTGCAATTTCAATTTTTTATTTATTTTTTAGTTGACTTTTTTTATTAACTATTACTATTATTCGCTAAATTTTGGGAATTACTCTATTTCTAGAAATATATTTACTACTTTCGGGCTGTATTTTAGTTTTTAATATTAAAAATTATTTTTTTTCCAAAAAATATGCAAGAATTTTGATTAACAATAGAAGGATAAGGGATTAGAATAATATTTTTGCGTTGATCTGATATTTCAAAGACTTAAAACAGTTTATTTCTTTAAAATACAAAAATTTAATGGTAATACTAAAGTTTGCGTTTAAAATTATCATTATTATCATATTAATAATAAAAATAACTGTACATATATTTGATTAAGTTCGTCGTTTTCTTCGTTTTTTTGGGGGGGAAGTTTTAGAAGTACTTGGTTGATTTGGGTCTGGAAGTGAATGAGCTATTCTACTTCCTTTGTTTCTCGGTGGGTTTTTGCTTTGTTGCTCTTCTTCTTCTTCTTCTTTTCCTTGATCTCTCGGTTCTTCCATTTCTTCTTCTTCTTCTTGATCTCTAGATTCTTCTATTTCTTCCTGATGTATTCCTGTCTCGTCTGGCTCAGTGTTTTCATCAGATTCGGAGTCTGAATATGACCCAAAGATTCCTTTCATAATATTTTCATACGCTGACTTCTTAGTATTTTGGTTATCAGTGGCCATGCCATACTCGAAATTTTCATTGAAATCATCATCATCACAGTCGTCATCTCCATTTTCATCGCGATCATTAATATTTTCAACAATATCTGATGCATTTGTGCAGCTTTCACCTTTGCATCCTTTGCAAGCTCGCGAGCATTTCATTCCAGCTTTCCTGCAGCTGCAACTTTTAGTGCAGCCGGATATTGCGCAGCTGCAGTGAACAAGTTTTAGTAGTTCTGGTGGCGCCAATGGTTCTGTTGTCCTGATGGGCAGAAACAGAGTCTCGGTTCTTTCCCATCCCCAATCTTCAGCTCTCAACGGATTTTTTAGCCATGTCTGCACTTGAAAATATGTCCTCAATGAATGTTCGTGTGTTGCTGAAGCAGTTGGTGGTAATGTTGCTAAGTTCACTGACTTATTACTGGTTACACTGACCGAAAAACGGTCAATTCTACATTGATTTATAGAATTTTGAGTACCTCCAAATAATTTTAACATTACTCTTTCTCCAGCTTCTTTTATCTCATCAGATGTTGATTGAGTTTTGTAAAATTTATCAACATCTTCTCGTAGCGTTGAATCTTTTTGAATTAAATTTAACAAGCTGTGTTTCCCTTTGTTGAAAATAGAACTTACCGTATCACATCCACTGAAAGCATGAGCAAACAGTAATATATTCTTCAATTTGTTATTTTTATTGGCTTCATAGAGAACATCGGGTGTTTTAAGAATTTTCGGCTTCCATAAAGCGATATATTTGTCACTTGGAGTTAAATCTATTATTAGAGCCGCTAAATCAACGTCTGTTCCAACTACAATGACTTTCTTTCCTGATTTTTCAGCTATATTCAATGCTGTGTGAAATATTATTGTATCTGCATCTTCTACAGCTTGACAAGTTTTCAGATTGGTAAATTTTCTTAAGTGAGTTATCAAGTACATTACGAATCTTGCCTTGTTTTTGATATTAGATAAGAAATCCTCTTTATTTCTTGGAACTATCATGCTTTCAGTGAATTTTAGCTCTTGGGAAGTTTTTTCACGTACTCTTCTGTATCGCTCGTATGATTTTACTCAAAAATTTTCAGGGTTGTATCCATCAAAAACTACCGTTGCATTAGTTGAATAATGTTTATGGATAAATGATGTATAATCTTCTAAAATTTGCTGGAATGTTACATTTTTACGCCAAATAACTTTATGTAAAAGAAATCCGCCGTCGATGACGAACTCATGTTCAGCTGGATCAGGTTTTACAAAGTTTGTAAGCTGTAAAGATTTATACAACTCGGATTTATTGCTCTCTCTCATCAGCCCTTTATCATTAAATAAAGTCATAGGGAAGGGAGCTAATTCGTGAAGTAAAGCAGTTTTAACAATATCTTTATTGTTTATCATAGCTGCCCAGATAACAAAATGTCCGCATGATGCCTGCATGGTGAGTGCACGACGTGCGGATTATCACGCACGTCGTGATGTCACTGTGGCGACATGTGCGTCCTCATATGCGTCGCATATGCGCCGCACGTCGTGTCGGCAGGCGTGTGTCGGCACACTGCCATCACGTACATGCGGAGGTGTAAAATAAATATTACCAATTGATGAATATCAATAAAAAAAATTGAAAAAATGAATGAATAAATGTTAATACTGCAGAAAGGTAATGAGGTAATGGGTCGCAATAAATTACAAAAAATCAATGCAATCGTTTTGGATTCAGTAAATATAATATATATTTTCTTCACGATATAGGAACGAACTTCAACATATTACAATATATATGCTATAATAATGATAAATATAATAAATTACTTTTGTTTTACTCTAATTATTTTTTATAGCATAGCTGTATGTCAATACCGCATTTGCAGCAAGTTTAAAAATATTATCTTCCACATTTTCCGGAAAGTATATCAAGCGATATATGTACGTATAAAAAGGTAACTGTTAGGCATTGAGCCTTGACTGTAAAATATCTTAAAAAATATTCTTAACTCTTTATATATATATTCAAACTGAAGTATATTCTTTTCATTAATCATTGGTAACAAATCATCTTGACAAACACAACAAACATTTTCAATATCTTATATTAGGTAAACTAAAACAGTCTTTTGCTTTCTTCTAAAACTATACAGCGATTGCCAATCCTTGTAATAAACATATAAAAAAGGTAACGTTGTTAGGCATCGAGCCATGATTAAAATCTCTTAAAATATTCTTAACTCTAGTCAGTTGGACTGAAATGATCTTTTCAGTGCGTTTGAACACAACAAATTCTCCAGAAACCAAAAATTTAGATCTTTTGAATCATATCGCACACCTACATCTAAACTAGGACAAGCATAATATTTTAAGTATAATTATATTAATTTTAATAAGAATAATGAATGATAATTATTATTAATAATAATATTATACAATTATATTTATTATGAATATTTATTATGAATAGTAATTAATTAATTAATTAATTAATTATAGGCATAATTGGAGCAAAACGTTTTTTCCCCATACCGAAAAATGTGATATTTTGACTTGTCCTAATTTAGATCTAGGTGTGCGATATGTAGCGATAAAGATATTGCAGCGAAACATTTCTACTTTTGACTAAAAAGTTTTATTGCGTGTCCATTGATCTGTCACTACCTGCGTCGTAATCTAAGGCTTCACCTTCGTGTTCGCTATTACCGAACCTATCTTCGGTCTCAAATTCTGCAACTTCCTGATCAGGAAGATAGATTTCCTCTTCAGATGGCAGATCATTTACACATCGATTATTCCTGCGTGGTTTTTTAACGACAGTATTTCTGTATCTTTGTTTTGCTGCTCGGAGCACCTCTATCATCTCGATTTTGAATTCAGACTCCGATTGTGGGCCCGGAAAGTTCTGGCACTTCTTGACTACACCTACAATGAGAAGAACAGATATATTCATAGAACAAGGGAACCCCTTTCTTCTTCTACATTACTACGGTCAAGAAATATACTACTACGATATATTGAAATGAAAAAATAATTATTCGCTGTCGTCATTGTTATCGTAGTTATAATACATGAAGAGATGTATTTTGAAAACTTACGACGTAATAATGAGGCCAATTTAGACTTTGAAAAATTTTTGGTTTTTTTATCCCCGTACCACGTGAAGTCCGTGGCTAGTTTGTCAGTCATACTAGCCTTAAACGCAATACTGAGGGCTTCTCTTAATTTGCCTCCTCCGTATTTACAAAGGTCTGCGTACTGTAAAGTACAAAAGCGTAAGTTATCTTCTCCAATCATCTCTCTAAAAATTCGATCCTACAAAGTTTTAAATATGGAAAACTTGAAGAAACAACACAGGAAGTAGGTGGTGATTTTGAAGAAAAAATTATTCTGGTTTCTATAGTCTGTGACCAGCTTGAATTCGTACCAGGTTTCTCTGCTTAAGGTGATCATGTTCAAATGCAGCGAATTCTTCCATCGTCTGAAGAGGAAATTCTTCCGAGGCAGTAAATAACGGCTTCGCATGGGCAATGTCAGTCTCTTTTTTTATCGCTTTGATATCACGTCGAAGTTCTTCCAGTAAACCTTTTATATTTTTGTAATCATTCTTCACGGTCCTGTAACCGTTGAAATATTGTTTTTAAATGTTGTTTTTGTAGACAGCGTGTGGGAAGGGCGTTTTCCCATGCCTGTGGAGCGTGCGGAAAATGATTGATCCCTGAAGTGAACCGTGATGAGCCATAAATTTTCATTGTTTGCATTATCGCGAGAGTTAACACTCAGTCACAGCCAACTTGGCGCCATACGCTTCAGGTTTTTTGTCTGTTTATTGCAAGCTGACCATCCGATTTTTTATTTAACGAGCGTGCACAAGCTTGGAAATACTTGGTTGTTATGTTATGTTATGGCTTCTTCCCGCAACAATACGTTGGAACAGAAGCGAAGTATTGGCTGTTATCGGCTCGTTATCGATGATACACACTGGCTTGATACGTGCAAGAGTTTTTACACAGTTTACTTTGCTGAACTTGTAGGATTCAGCATCAACTCCGATCAATTTTGCCATGCTTTGTAAGCCCTTCTCTACCGCTTTATGACAATCTACTGTCGAATCACCAACTAAGCCAGTGGAAAGAGACATAAGCCTACCAGGTCTGTCGTCAAAAACTCCATGCACTTGAAGCCAATTTTTGAATGATTGAACATCTTCTTTATCCTTTTTTTGACGAGCTGAGGTGACATCTGTGTGTTGGTCGGAAGAAGCACATCTGGAGTTAGCGAAGGATTCGAGCTGGTCCATTACATCATAAGCGTACGGCATGCCTTGAATGAACCGTGATAAAACGCTGTCTGATACTGAGCGCCCATGTGTTACTGATTGCGCTCCAGTTTTTAAAACACGCATTAGGGTTTGTTCAATGGTCATGTCGGACCAAATTCCAGACCAGGCTTTGTCCGATCGTCTTACGGTAAAAAGACCTTTTTCAGTAAAGGTAGTAAACTCCGAGTGATCCATTACTTCTTGAAGATTTTTCATCTCTTGTAGGTAAATTTGAGCTCCTTTACTATAATTTGAATGTCCAGCAGCATGAAATATTGGAAGCATTTGTTGGACACAGGATAAATGTAAATTCCAGTTGCCCAAACGTTCTGCTTCGATAAATTGCAAGGCTACTGTAACACAGTTAAAATACTGTAACCACAACTCAGCAGTCAGACTTTTTCGCTGTAAACTGTCAATAGCACTTACTAAGAGCTTCAATAAGGCCTCAGCATCTTTACAACAATAAACATCATCTATCGACGGTGGATAGTTTGTCAAGTCTGCGAATAAGTTCGAAATCGTACGTTTTTTATTTTCAATGTCATCTTTTATGCTCATCAATGGAGGAGGAGCTTGGAATGGTTCACATTCTTTAATTTGCTCAATGTATTCGTGACTATTAATATTCTCTGCGCTTTCGGCAAATTCAGCAATTAATTGTCCCATAGCGTTCATTGCCAGCATATGAGCCCGAATAGCTCTGGAATATGCTGTACATGACAGCATTTTATCAATAGAATTTTGAGCGAATACAGTACAAAATAATTCAAAAATACCGGAACCCTCCATTATTGTTCCGATAGCCTTCAAGAATGACATCAATAAGTGGAATCCTCCTAAACGTGGTACTACATTTTTTAACATCTCCTCTTTAGTATTACAGAGTATTTGTTTTGCTTTTATATAAAGAGGATAATCGAACGTAACAAAACAGGTTCGACGTTCGGTATTTTTGCAATGCTCTGCAGCAAAATGCAAAGCTGTATATATTGTTCGAAAATCTGAGGGGTTTTCGTCTATAAAGGGTAAACAATATACAGTGGAACCCCGATTATTTACCACCTCGATTTTCTACCATTCCCCTTAATTTTTGCCCCCACTCAATTCGGTTTGCCGAGGGGAATAGTGTCTGTGGGCGTGTTATTCCTACTACCGTCGTCCGACGCGCCGGCGCTGTGGTACGCGTGGTATGTGTTACATAACCTAAGACGTCAGAAATTTTAAGGTTAATCATGTTCTTTCAGCCACAAAGCGTTTCCGCGACGCGCATGCTCCCACCATTCCGTACCCCCTCTCGACGTTCAAGCCACACCTCCCAGCTGAACCCCGATTATTTACCAGTCCTCTCCCCAAGTGGTAAATAATCGGGGTTCCACTGTAGTCTTGTATCGTTCACTCGCTACGCTCGCTCACTCGATTAGCTCTTGATAAGTGGTATTGAATCATTGTCATCAGTATATGGAGCATCGAGAGAGATCTGCACCTGAAATTTCCAACTCAAGCCTAGATACAGGAGTTACGCACCAATGATGTTCGCCAGCTATGAAAATTTTGGCAATGCGTTCAGAGCACTTGGGCGAAGAGTCCCAAGTGTGGGATACACGCTGAATTACCAAGTCTTGGGTGCAACTAAGACATCCTTATGATACTTACGCCATATATTCTCATTTCAATGCTCGCCTTGGCTAAAATATCTGCAGTAACAAATCAGGCACAAGTCAACAACTAATTAAATAACGTAAATGAAAATACATATAGACATAAGATAAATACAAATACAGATTTCCAAAATTCGAAATTTTGACCTCAATTGAAAAATCTGAAAAAATTCTGAAAAATCCTGCTTCGATTATCAAAATTTTCTAGCCTTGACCCAGAGTGAGCAGACGTTCGCTTCTATGATGCTTACAGTTTTTTCCGAGAACAACGTTGAATAATACGAGAAGCAAACGTCTGCCCACTTTGGCTATAGGCCTGAAAATTTTGATAACTCAAGCAGGATTTTTGAAATTTTTTTCAGATTTTTCAATTCGGGCTATCGATGTGTTCATTTGCAAAAATCATACGTAAATCGGACGGTTTCCAAAAAATCTGAAAAAAATTCAGAGTGTTTTTTCGAAAAGGTGGAACAACATAAAAAATTATGAATCTAATCGGAAGGGGTGAGGGTCAGACGTAGGTCGGGTTGGGGTGGAATTCCCCACATATATCAAAATTAGTGAAATTCAATTGCCTATAACATTCGCAATTTTCATTGAAAAAAAAAAAAAACGTTCTCACTATTTTGAGTTAGTTTCTACTTCATGCGCCCCAAAAAGTAAAACAAAATTTTGTTTTGGACGACACCATTCTACTGAGATTTTTTCTTCCTTGTTCGATTATCGAGTGGCGGTATTTCTTAGTTTTTTAGTGTTTTTGGTAAAGTTTATTTTTGCAGATGCAGAAATCTTGAAGGTCATAAATCACACTCATTAATAATTGATGATGAAAAGAGAGAAATATTTTTCCTGCATATAAAAAATCACACTAGCTGCTTCTTTTTTTTTTTTTCATAGCTTGGAAAGCTCAGAAGCAGCCGAGGTAGGAGTAACTGACCATTCGCTGGGTATTCTCCGCATGCAAAATCTGAGCACATTTGATACTCCGTTCAACATAACAGGCTTTCTTGAAACCAAAGGAGATAGCTGCTCAATCCACTATGCTGGATGGTAGTTTTGTTTTTTCTTTTTCTTCCACAGATAACCGTCATTCGGGCATATATATTTGAAGAGACCACCGTGGCTGAGGAGCTGGCCGACGAAAACTTTTCCTCGGCTTCCAAAATGTCCAGTCGGCTGAAGGCGGCGGAATTGTCGAGGGACAATTTCGACGTCCCTAGGCATAATGCGGAGGCCACGGAAACCATGGAGCTTCCTTCCATTTCCGCCGAATCGGTTGGAGAGGATTCTACTTTTGAGTGAGTATACAGAGTTTTCTAAGCACGGTTGAATCTACAATTTATTGTCTGTAAGTGCAAGTGGTAGAATAGTATATTGTGCAGCAAGGGAGCAAACAACGTTTTCGCTCCCGTGGTACACACGATATTTTTTTTTACACATGAACGGAGGCCGATTTTGCTATCTGTTTGAGGAAAAATCGGTTGTACCGATTAATTTTCAATAAATCGATTAAAGTTATGGTTGATTTATTTGGTTGCTGCTTTAAACAAAACAGTATAGGTATGAAGTTGGTCCCACCGTCGTATGTTCTTTTCATGAAGGAGAAAAGAGGATTGATGAATCTAGTGCAACTTCATATCGGGGAGCAAAGACAGCTGTCTCTAGGGAGCAAAGATTTTCAGGGAGGAAAATCCGAGAGCAAAGACTTTCGGGGAGCAATAGTATATTACATACCTAGGGCAGTAAAATAAGGAAGGTCCCAGATCACATGTAATCGTCGTCCGAGGCGAAGCCGAGGTCGACAAACATGTGATCTGGGACCTTCCTTATTTACTGCCCGAGGAGTGTATACGATTTTTCGCATCGACGGAGCCGAAAAACAGGAACTTCGTTCCAGTGATGCCAGACAGGGGTTTAGTTTCTCTCTTACTCCGCCGCGATCGCCATCGCTCTATCTCTATTTTTAGGGGATTTCTGGGGATTTCTGGCATTACTGCTTCGTTCCGCGCAGCGGGACGAAAGTTGTCGCTTTCGGCCCGGAGGTGAGAAAAGACTTTTCGAGCAGCAAAACCGCTCTTTGCTCCCCGAAAACAGAGAGCAAAATCGGCCTTTCGGTTCATGTGTGAAAAAAACCTTTATTTGCAGATCTTATGCTGGAATATGAGTGGTCCGCGTTTTCTTATTCACCTCTCAGCTTCATTCAATGATAATTTTAAATTTTGGTTCTTTCTAGAAGGTTTCGGCCATTGGAAATTAAGAATTCCCGTTCGCGGATTAAAGGAAAGAATAAACTCTGTTCCTTCTTTTCAATTATTTCTCTCTTTAGAATTGATTTCTCCTCGTCGATTTTGTTGTTAAATTCCGATTTAAAGGTTTGTTTCTAAAATTTCGATCTGCACTTATGGTTCAACGAAAACTCCTTCGATTCATCAATCTGGTAGGTCGTTCGAATTCAGCTATGATCGAATTTTGAATACGATTCTAGTTTAATGAGACTTGAGTTCTCGGCCAGACTTATCATATATTGTGATTGAAGTGATATTTTATATTTCAAGAAGGTTTAGCAAAGATTTGAATTAGTATAACTTCAGGTGCCAATTAATTTATTATCTAATTAATTAATATTCTCAAAAGCTTCGAAAGTTTATTAACTTCAAATGATTTCTTTATTCAAAAGTTGTTTCTCTTTATTCAAAAGATGTTTCTCTTTTGACAGTTGTTATTTTTTTGATATTAATTTCGGATCTTTTTTTCTACGATTATATACAATTATTATACAGAAGACATGTACTCGACAATTGTATTTGATTTCAATCCTTTTGTAAGTGGACATTTCTATAGTACCACTTTTGTTAAAGAGGAATTTTTGTCGTGTGATTGGGGGGGGGGGGGGGGGGGGGGGAGTAGTGACCATTGTACTCGGCGAAAGATTTTTGCACCAGAGGTGCTTTTTGGCTTGTTTATATTTTAACATACAGTAGAACCTCGTTTATCCGGCCTTCGATAAACCGAGTTTTCGCGTTATCCGAGGCAACGGACTCATCCGAGCACTCCGCATTAATCGAGGTGTATGCTCGGATAATACGGAAAAACTCGAATAAAACGGATCGAGCCGCTATGCCTATACTGTACGCGCGAAGTATTTTGCGATCGCTACTATGGTGCTTATACATATGTAAATACTTTTGTGATTAAATTTTATTTTACCGTTTCAAATACATAAAAAATGATTGAAATTTTCGAATTTTTCGATTCTTTTGTGTTATCCGAGTTTTCGCTCATCCGAGGTACCTCCTCCCCACGTTACCTCGGATAAACAAGGTTCTACTGTACTTGGTTTTGCTTTTTTTCTTCACACAGTATAGTATAAACTACTCAACAAAATTAAAGCCCCCCCCCCCCCCCCCCTAGCATAACCTGCCATTTCCAGACGCCTTGACCGATTCACTTGAAATTTGTACCAGGGTTGGTCCAAAGTGTTTCCAACTTGGGTCCGCAGTCGATTTTCTGTATCTTCAAGGGTTGCGATGTGGTACTCCGAAAACCAACCCTCTGCGTAAAATCAAAGTCACAGGTCTGTGGCACCGGGTTCCAACATCGAATTTGCGCCTACTCGAGGATTCCGTGGCTTGGAGTGAAAAGTTACTGCTAGGCTAAGGGTTGTTCAGGGGTTGGTTGCAGTTGCTCAGGGGCGGATGGGTTGCAAGTGCTCTACTGAACCGTAAAAACGATTCGGAAACGCTTTTGTGTCTTTGATGCTCGAAAATGTGTCAAAATGTTTTGCCCACCCTCGGATGATAGAGGGATGGAAGTGGAGGGGTTGAATAGGCGGGGGTGTATGATTCAGCAGTGGACTGAATCGTCTGGCTCGACCAAAAGTTGCCCAAACATTTTTTGGGCGCAAAATCGATGTTGGAACCCGGTGCCACAAACCTGTGACTTTGACTTTACGCAAAGGGTTGGTTTTCGGAGTGCCACATCGCAACCCTTGAAGATACAGAATATCAGCTTCGGGCCCAAGTTGGAAACACTTTGGACCAACCCTGGTATAAATTTCAAGTGAATCGGTCAAGGCGTCTGGAAATGGCAGGTTATGCTGGCGGGGGGGGGGGGGGGGGGGGGGGGGCTTTAATTTTGTTGAGTAGTTTAGTATGTCATGAGTATTCGTGGATGCGGGCCACCCGCTCCCGGTTCACTCGATTCAGCTCGACACAGATATTTGCATTGCCGTGGATGAATCGAGCTGAATCGAGTGAACCGGGAGTGACCCGCATCCACGAATACTCATTGTATATGGATAAGAAAGCAGATGTATTCAAATTCGATTTCTATTGTCTCAAATTAATTTTTTTTTTTTATTCACAGCAGAGATCGAACACTCAGAAACGATAGTGAGTACACACGATTTTTATTTCATTTTTTCATCCCATAGATTAGATGTATGTATGCATGCATATGAATGTATGTTTTTGTAACACATGCACGATTTTCGCGTTTTTTTTACCCATTATGCGGGCGTAAAGTGCCAATTTTCAGACGAGCGCTCGCTAAAAACTCAAAAACGCCCGCTAAATCGAGCAGCGGGCGTTTTTGAGTTTTTAGCGCCCGCTTCTTTGAAATTGCTCAAAAACACGAAAATCGCGCGTGTCACAAAAAATATGGTGTGCACCAAGGGCTAAGTGGGCTTTTTGACCTTGTGTGGTTGCAGTACTCGTCTTCGGCTCGCAAATGCACTCGTCTTCGATTCGTGCTAGCTCACCTCCGACTCGTACTGCAAACTCCACACTCGGTCTGAAAAAGCCCACTTCACGCCCTTGGTACACAATATATTAATGTAGACCTTAGTGATGGCAATGACAGCAGTGAGTAACAAACAACTTCACCTTAAATTTGCCTCGGGCCTTCTACCTCTGGGTGTGTACTCCTCGTAACTTGTGTCTAAATATTCGCCATGTGCAGAGCCATACTATAGCGGCTGAGAACGACTTAGAGCGCTGATGGTGGCGAGAAATACGAATTTTGCTGGACTCGCGTATACCAATAGGAAATAACGTATATGAACGTTCTTTTATCAAAATTACTTCAACAACCTATCGCGTATGTGAATAAATGCTAGCTATAAGTCCAACAAAATATGCTGAGTTCAGCCGGCCGCAGCGCCACTTGGCTTTCTGCACACAGCGAATCACTGATATATATAATAACTGGATAGGGGCTCGCCGCCATAACGGTGTATCAATTAGAAGCTTGGATTTCGACCATTGCGACGCCTGGCAGTCATCCTGGGAACTACGTATATATACTTATAGGGCGAGATATATGTATCAGTGGCGAGGCCTGTTCAAAACTACAAAACGCGAGTACAGTATTAGGAAACGACAAAATATCATCCCGATTCGGAAATAATATGGATAATAAAACGGAACGTAGTTTGTAGGGGAACTTGAAGGTTGCATTTTATTACAGTATACACGATGTAATATTAATAAATTAATTATTATTAATAATTATAAATTAATCATTATTAATTATGAATCAATTATTATAATAATCATAAATTGAGTAAATTACATACCCTGTAACTATTACCTGAATGACGTTGAAATTACATACATTCATATATCACGGTCTTAAATAAATTTTTTTATTATTTTTTATATTATCACTTTTTAAATCGCCGCCTATTTGTTGGTATGGTAATGTAAACAACGTAGTTCCCAGGATGACTGCCAGGGGTCGCAATGGTCGGATCAAAGCTTCTAATGGGTACAAGCGCCGACCGATGCAACCATAGTGAACTGCTATCCAGTTATTATATACCGGGAGATTATGTGGAAATGAAAGGCTCCAAGCGCACGAACTTTGATTTACCTAAATCTCATTGGCCAGCAGAATAGCGCCAGTAGTCCAGTAGATATGGCCCTAAGTAAGACAATTTTGACAAAATGCGCACAAAAATCACACAATACGTTTTTGGACCTTCTAAATCGATCTACGCATGAATTTTAACTATTAACCCCCGGCGTCAGGGTGTAATCAATTATTTAAGGGTTGAAACGCGCATATCACGCGAACGAATGAGAAATCGAGAAAAAGTTTCGAACAAATGTTGAAGCTCGCAAAATTTCACGTAAAAAACATTTGAACTTTTTTTTTCTATCATTCATAGATACTGCGCTAGATAAGTCCAAAGTTTCGCTACCTCTAAAAATGACAAAAACGCGCAGAGCACCACTGGAGCGCCGAGAGAGACAGCAGCTATGCTATCCTACTTGCACTCACAGCGGCGTTTCCATGGCTCTGCGCATGCTCCATCGACGGCAGTCAGTGAGTGCAAGTGAGAGCGAGCATGTGCAAGTGAGAGCGAGCATGTTATTTTCGTTCGCCTCGACGTTTGTGGAAGTATTTGTCTTTTCGACTCTTAATATGGGGTTAGCCTACTGTGACGAGCGTCGAAACAGACTAATTTTCAATAATTAATTACGGAAAAACTACTAATTCAATGTTGACAATTTTTTTATACGATGTCATGTACACGTTCAAGAGTGCGTTCAAAAATTGTTATTGAAAAAATTTACAATTGGATGGGTTATATCTCCTCGCGCGTACCGGTGATTTTCGTCCGCGGTCGATCGGTGTACGTGATATCGCAAGTACCAGTGATTCAAAACAAAAATAAAAAAATATCACCATCAACTACATTATATTGGCTATCGGCGGACGAAGCTTTTTTTATTTTTTCCTCTTTGGAGACGAAAAAGAAATTCCTGAATATTTTCGATATTTTCGGCTCAAAAAAAAATTGGTATTTTTATCAGTAATTATTAAACAAAAAATAAAATCGATAAAATCTTACGTCTGCCGAAAAGTACCATTCCTTTGAATATGTGTATCAAATTTTAAATCGATTCATTGATTACAGTTCGAGATATCGTGTACACCGTTTAATCGCGCACGGGGAACATCAGCCGATGCAAAGAAGGATAACGTGTGAAACCTTCAATATTTTTGCATGAAAATTGTTAAACATACTTATTAAGATGTACATAAAAACTTGTGAGAAGGTTAATCAAATTGCAGTTTCAGTTTTTCGGAAATAAATTCCCGAAAAATAGCGCATGCTCCATCGACGGCAGTCAGTGAGTGCAAGTGAGAGCGAGCATGTTATTTTCGTTCGCCTCGACGTTTGTGGAAGTATTTGTCTTTTCGACTCTTAATATGGGGTTAGCCTACTGTGACGAGCGTCCAAACAGGCTATTTTTCGGGAATTTATTTCCGAAAAACTGAAACTGCAATTTGATTAACCTTCTCACAAGTTTTTATGTACATCTTAATAAGTATGTTTAACAATTTTCATGCAAAAATATTGAAGGTTTCACACGTTATCCTTCTTTGCATCGGCTGATGTTCCCCGTGCGCGATTAAACGGTGTACACGATATCTCGAACTGTAATCAATGAATCGATTTAATATTTGATACACATATTCAAAGGAATGGTACTTTTCGGCAGACGTAAGATTTTATCGATTTTATTTTTTGTTTAATAATTACTGATAAAAATACCAATTTTTTTTTGAGCCGAAAATATCGAAAATATTCAGGAATTTCTTTTTCGTCTCCAAAGAGGAAAAAATAAAAAAAGCTTCGTCCGCCGATAGCCAATATAATGTAGTTGATGGTGATATTTTTTTATTTTTGTTTTGAATCACTGGTACTTGCGATATCACGTACACCGATCGACCGCGGACGAAAATCACCGGTACGCGCGAGGAGATATAACCCATCCAATTGTAAATTTTTTCAATAACAATTTTTGAACGCACTCTTGAACGTGTACATGACATCGTATAAAAAAATTGTCAACATTGAATTAGTAGTTTTTCCGTAATTAATTATTGAAAATTAGTCTGTTTCGACGCTCGTCACAGTAGGCTAACCCCATATTAAGAGTCGAAAAGACAAATACTTCCACAAACGTCGAGGCGAACGAAAATAACATGCTCGCTCTCACTTGCACATGCTCGCTCTCACTTGCATATGCTCGCTCTCACTTGCACATGCTCGCTCTCACTTGCACTCACTGACTGCCGTCGATGGAGCATGCGCAGAGCCATGGAAACGCCGCTGTGAGTGCAAGTAGGATAGCATAGCTGCTGTCTCTCTCGGCGCTCCAGTGGTGCTCTGCGCGTTTTTGTCATTTTTAGAGGTAGCGAAACTTTGGAAAAAAATGAAAAAAAAAATTGAAAAAAATTAATTCACAAAAATTTGAACGAGTGAAAAATCAAAAAATACACATTTTTTATATTATGACATTTTATTTGGAACCCCACAGTGCTCAAGTTACGACGCATTTTCTGAAAACCAATTTTCCGCACAAAAAGTTGAATAACTTTGACGAAAAAAAATCGCAAATTTCAAAAAAAAAAAACGATTTACAGCTCAATCTCGTCTCTTTCGAAGTCCCATTGAAAAAAACTTTCCATATCTGTTTCGGTAACACCGAATAACTTGACGGAAAAAAATTGCAGGTTGAAAAAAAAAAATCGATTCACAGCTCAATCTCGTCACTTTCGAAGTCCTATTGGAAAAAAGTGTCTATATCTATTTCCCACAAAATTACACGCGAATTTACGAAAGTATGAAAATCGCAAAAAAAACGGTCATGTTTAACATTATCTAGTGAGTGCGGAAAATTTTTTTGGAAAATTGAACGGAGAAGCAAAATAAAATGGTTCTTTCCACTTTCGAATGCGACCCGGGCCATTTGACTAAAAAATTTTTTGACCGAGATATTCAACTTTTTGTCTCGATCGAAAATTCGGAAAATGATCCCGAACTTACGCACGGTACTGTAATTGGAAAAAAAATTGAAAGAATTTACGCGTTTTCCTTCTTATAATAATTTTTTGATAGTAAAAAATGAAAGAATACATAACACAGGGCCCCGTGAAATATGTGCGCCTATGGGCCCCACCAACCTTTAATCCGGCGCTGTCTAGGGATATTCGTGGCGAGTCTGAAATTGGTGACCCTCGAAATATTCGAATAAATCAGCGCCTGCGCGCTTGGAGCCTTTCATTTCCACATAATCTCCCGGTATATCAGTGCAGCGAATAGTCATGTATTTCGAATGGAAAACGGTTGAAACAAAAAAGGCCGCTAAGGTAAAGGACCCAGTACCGGAACGAGACCCAATATCGGAACGATTTGACACTCAATAATTTATATTTAATCTCGTACGCGATGGAATTTTTCGAATCTTGATTCATTTCATACCTTAATCTTTTATTTATATAACATATATAAATGTGAATTGAAAGTATATTCAAAGTATGAAATAAAAATTGTCAAATATAGCAGTAGTCTCAGATGTACGACTTTTCCAAGTTCCTTAATGGTTTTGTTAAGAAATCAGTCGATGATCTTAAGTTTGCAGAAAGTGCATAAAAAAACTTTTCGGATATTTTTTTTTTTCATGTGTTTATAGAAGTATTTTGAAATCAGAATAATTTATTTATAATATGAGCAAAATTCCCTTTTCATTTAAATTCTACCGTTCCTTTATTGGTCCCCTAAAAATGAGCTGTACCCAGTGTCGGAACAGCCATCCATGTTGCTTTTATCGCATGACACATGCGGGGCATTTTATTTAGTGTACAGATCGAGTGGGGCCAAAAAATTAATTTGTGATTGAATATTTAATGCAGTTAGTACGTTTATTATAAAAAATACATGAAATATGCATCAAATTTAATTTAGATGGTAAAAATTAATCTCTGTGTCAAATGTTTTATTCGGAAACTATTTAATTCTAAACCTCAAAATCATTTGTTTCTATTTCATTATTATTTACTTGATAAAATGTTTATTTATTTTTTTTCTTATAAAATATTAAATCATTTAAAAATATAAAATGCATTTCATATTTGTACATATTAAATCATTATTGAAACTCACTATAATGGAGTACATGGCATTTATTTTATATATCAATTATTTACTTATTCACAGGTTGTAAATAAAAAGAAAAAAGAAAGAAAAAAAAAATTAATTTATTATAAAAGAATAATAAAACCCTTTTATAATAGAATTTTTCGATGTTAAATGCTTCTATCACTAATTATTATTGCCTTAACTCATTTATCATTAATTATTTCTTCTAATTAACTGCTATATTATTCAATCACTTTAAGGTAAGCATAATCCTTTCATTGAAATAAACTCATTTTATTGACCGTTCCGGTACTGGGTTAACTATGTTCCGATAGTGGGTCTGGGCTTTTTAGGTGTTCCGATACTGGGTCTTTTAGACTCATTCGTAAAACAAAATTTTAATATTATAAATTTTAGTAAAACTAATCAATGTAATTACGCCTGAATAGCTAAATGTCTATTCCATCCGGTGAATTAATTCATTTTTGTCCATCAGCTACTTAAGTATTTTGCAAATAAGAAAAATCAGTCATATACCCTTCGTCGTTCCGGTACTGGGTCCTTTACCTTATTCTTTTCAGCCGAAAATTTAAAGGTAAAAGGGCCTAAGCGCCGTGAATACGCCCTTTTGACATTAACTTTTCGAAAAAATCATACGACTTATATGCCAGAAGGGCGTATCCGCCATGAATTTTTTTTTTTTTTTTTTTCGCAGAGGTCGAAAGCAATTTTGAAGACGTCGTCATTGACGCAGTCCGCAAGTTCGGGGCCAACCAAAGAGCCGAGGTCAGCTAACATCAATCATTATATTTTTTTTATTTTATTGTATTTTTATATCTTAACGCGCTGAAAAAGTAGGTTAACGGGAAACTTGGGTGCTGGTCAAAATTTGGAACGACCAAAATAAAGAAGGGCTCATACTTGGAATTTCAGAATTGCGGATTCTAAAATATTGAAAGATGAATTATTGGAAAAAAAATTGACGGACAGATCGTTAAGTTGAATAACTGTCTCAGCGAAAGTTGATTTATTGGAATGGTCATACAACGAAAATCTATTTTCACATAGATATCCCGTATCACGAAAGAAGAAAATACATAGATTTTATTTACGCGGAAAGTCGATAATTCTGGAATTGAACGTGGAGGCGGGTCAATATTCTTAATAGCTATAGTAAACTGAAAAGTAATATTTTGACAATACAAATTTGGAATGAAGCAAACTTGGATAGGTAAAATGGGGAAGGACCAGAATAGTGAAAGGCTAAACGCGACTAGCTCCATTTGCCATCTCCATTTGGTAACGTGAGGAACTAAAAATGTGTTTTCAACGTATTATGAGCCACATCGTTATTACGACCGTTCCAACTTCTGGTCTTTCCTTATTTTAACCGTTCGACTATTTGGCCTTCCTTTTTGATGAATTCCAATTAACGAACTCTATTGAAATTTGTAATTACACGATTGTAACACTCGAATTATGAAGAATCATCATCTTCGTGAATCCCAAATCTCGTCCCTCACAATTTTGCTAACTCTCATTCTTTGTGTTCAATATAAGTTTTTCCCAATTTTTCGTTTTCCGAATTGTTTTATGACTACTTTAAAGGCTTTCGTAATATTGGTCTTTCTTTATCTTGAACTTTCATCAATTTTTGCATTCGATAATTCAGCCCTTCTTTATTTCCCTCATTCCAGATTTTAACCAGCACCCCTGTTTATTTTCGATATTATCCGGACAAAAAATATTTTTTTCACCGACAGTTGATTCGTTTTCGAGCGGTAGAGAACGCAGTTAATATTTCCTGGATATTAGAAATCATCTCGTCAAAGATTAATTTTTTTTTTTTTTTATTCGTGAGGGTCACCCATCCAAATTCTGGCTGCAGTTGAAGTTGCTTAACTTCGTTGATCGACTGATGTCCGGTTTTCGTCTAGATCTAATCGTCGCCTGTCACAATATTTAACACTTTTTGACTCGATAGGTGAACTTTGATTTGTGAGGATTTACATTAATATGTACTTGAAAAAAATAAATGATAGCAAAATTTCATGGTCACTTCGAAGATTTCTGATGAATAAATAGTATATTATACTTTTATTCGATTGCATAGAAACATTATTTTTCTGGTAAATTACGTGAAAGTGTTAGAAATACTGCAGTCAGCAGAAAAGCTTATGTACTCATGGAAGACTTTATATATACCTATGTTATATTTATTACATGGAAGTTTTAGACATTGCACATATCCCACACAGCACAAGGTATCCCCAGGATATCCCAATCATGTCCCACATATCCCACAGATATCTCCAATATCGGCTGGATATCCATGGGATATCGCATAAGACTTCGCACTGCATCGGACTTTCTCGACATGTCCCACAATATCTCAAATCTCCGCACGGATATTCAGGACGTCCTATGGACGTCATAAGATATCACATACAATCCATATCGAAGAATATATATTCTGGATATATAATTTTGACATATATATTTTTCCATGCGGGCCTTCATCGTTGTCAAAAACAAAAAAGTTTTTGGACGGTTGTGTTCGGAATTCCATATAGAATGGAGGTACAGAAGCCGATTCTGCATTTTTCATGCATAGGCTGTGATATAAGTCGAAATAAATGGCACGCCGACACTTTTCGATAAAAAAGCCATTTATGCCATTTATTTCGACTTATATCATAGCCTATACATAAAAAATGTAGAATCGGCTTCTGTACCTCAATTCTATATGGAATTCCGAATACAACCATCCAAAAACATTTTTGTTTTTGACAACGATGAAGGGGCAAGACGTATTCCACGATTTTGTGGTAATTTTAGCGATTTCCACGTTTGGGAGATACCGTATCTCACCCGATCGAACGTACCAGTTCGAACTCATTACTCGTTAGACATCGGCTGCCAAAAGGACAAGTCGATTGATAGCCCCGTTTGGGAGAAAATCGAGAAATAGACCGGTCGGTAAAATTCGAGTATACCCCCGCCCCCTTAAGAATTATATCTACTATTATATAGGGGAGACCGGGGCTAAAAGTCCCGGCGGGGAAGTTGTTCCGATAGCTGTAGCTCCAAGATGTAAAGAGGAATTGATATTTTTTAAGGAGGAACATCAGCTTCGCGCGTAAGGGGAAATTAATAGGGAGGGTTGGTAGTGTTGAGCTACAACCCCTCCTGAAATCTCTCAGATGTCCATGGCTGTACGCCAATCAAAACGACTCCCGAAAGAAAAAAAACACTGTACACGGCAACGGGTGTGCCACGATTGCCTTGCTTTAGCGTGAAAAACGACAAAATATCGCATTTTATGAGAAGCAAGCGTCTGCCCACTTTGGCTAAGGGCCTCAAAATTTCGATAACTAAAGCAGGATTTTCGTCAATTTTATTCAGATTTTTCTATTCGGGCTATAGATGTGTTCATTTTCAAAAATCATAGGTGAATCGGACGGTTTCCAAAAAATCGGAAAAAAATTCAGTTGTTTGTTCGAAAAGGTGGAACAACATAAAAAATTATAACTTTAATCGGAAGGGGTGAGGGTCAGACGTAGGTCGGGTTGGGGTGGAATTTCCCATATATAGTATTTGGTGATATTTTTTTTTTTTTATTGTACTCAGCGCGAAACTCTACCGAGTCTCTTGATTTAAAAAAATGCATATCACTTTCCAAAGGATTATAGGTAAGAAAGTGATCGAAAATAATGTTTCAATCACATTTCATCATATTCGTAAAATTTCGTCATGTTTTGTGAACAAAAAACAAAAGTTCTTTGTTTTTCATTCTCCTAAAAGGTTCATCATATGAAATTAAAGTATGAGGAGGAGCGACGGAGGGCGGACCAACTTCGAGTTGATTTGGAGGAGAGCAGCGGCCGCATCGAGGCATATCAGAGTAAGCTGGCATCGCTGAAGAAACGATGCCAGCGCCTCGGCGATGAATTGGCCGAGAAAGAGGAGGCTGCCTCCTCCAGTAAATATCAATTGAGGGTCAAACAGGAGGCGTATTTAGAACTCGAGGCGTATGGCCGCCGAAAAAAAAAACAATGCCAGGCTCTAATACTAGTACGTCAACCCTTTAAAAAAATGATTGACTTATTATATTCCATTCGATTAACAAAATTTATTTTCTTTATAGTTTGAAAACAACCCTCTCACGAAATCTTGTTTGCCACCAAGTAGTCCGTCGACGTTAAACTCCGTAGATGATTATCACACGCAAACTCCTTGATTATTCATTTTCAGGAAAACGAAGAAAATGCCCAGCGAATAACCCGGCTGGAGGAAGAGAGGAATTCGTTGGTGCTGGAGCTATTCGAGAAGAAGAAGCAGATTCTGGAGCTACAGACCGAGCTGAGCAGACTTCAGGTAGCTCCTGAAAACTCCTGAAAACCTCCTCCTGAAAACTCTTGATTAATAATCATAATAATAATAATAATCATAATAATAATAATCATAATAATAATAATAATAATAATAATAATAATAATTGTTGTTGATTTTGGGATTTGGTAGAATCACTGCGACCAGTATTTTTTGTTTTATTATCGTAATAATTAGTCTTTTCATTCAATACTGTATTTTTTTTTTTTTTTTTCCTATGGCATTCGGCCGAGCCGACGCACTGAATACACTTGTTTATTTGTTGGTCTTCAATTTAACATCCGTTATTAGAGGAGTCTAAGCATGAATCTTGCTCTTTTCTGAACTTTGCTAGGCTGCCTCTTTCTTGATGTCTTTCCTGTTTTGTCCAAGTGTTTGTTGTCTTTGTCCAGGCTGTTGAATCTTGTGTTTCCGTTTTTTTTTTTTTTTTCCTTTTATCTTGGGTGAATTCGTATCAATCGGGGATGATGTCGGGTATGGAGTCTCTCTTCTGAGCTGGATTTTGCTGTATTCGGTTGTTTTGTTTTCTTCTCTGCGTCTTTGAGCATCAATGCATATGTAGGTGTCAGATGCGCCTTTCTTGAGGGCGATATTTGTGGCTTTTGTCGGAAGACGATCACAACCCAGCAAACCAATACATAACTGATACATAACTGTAAGAGCACATCTAGAGATCGGAGTACCCGTGCAAAATAGAAAAGCTTGCTTAAGCCTTGTGTATGCCTTGTAAAACCCTTGAAGCGGCCCAAAAACCATTGAAAAAGCTTTGCGATTAGCTTGCCAACGCTTGGCTTTTAAACCAAGAGTTCACCAAGCCTTGGGGAAGGGTTGGCATTAGTCTTGGCGAACACTTGATTTCAACGCTTGGCAATACCTTGGCCCAAAATACCCTTGCGGAAGCCTTGCGATCAGTTGGCTTTTAAACCAAGAGTTCACCAAGCCTTGGGGAAGGGTTGGCATTAGCCTTGGCGAACACTTGATTTCAACGCTTGGCAATACCTTGGTTCGAAAGACCCTTGCGGAAACCTTGCGATTAGTTGGCTCTCAAACCAAGAGTTCACCAAGCCTTGGGGAAGGGTTGACCAATTATCTCGAGTTGCGATTACAACGCTTGGAAATATCTTGGTCATTTGCATATCAAATATATACACTTGTGGCCTGTATTATAGTAATACTTTATGGCATTATATAGACTAATGAACAAGACAGTCAAAGTATATTGCAACGTATATTTGGAAAGAAACACCATAGTATTAATACATTCGCATATTTTACAATGAATGGCATAGGTATAATGAAAATTGGTACCAGAAAGTGGGTCGCTAGTATTATAAAGAATCTCAAAGTATTCGTATTTTAATCGAAAATCACTCGATTTTGTGGGTCACTGTCCACAAATTTAACATTGGATTTCGAATCCTTCCCAATTATGAATAATATTTTTCCAAGCAGAAATAACGAGAGGTTCGAAGGCTGGCTCACAGTCAGCCCAAACCCGCTTGTTGTCATGAATTCCTTTTTACACTAATACCGTCAATTTCATATATCCTGTACTTCATTCAAATTCGATGGAGTTTACTCGCTTAGTACAAAAAGCCCTTCCATTGACTACACTCAACACACACACATCAATGATTTGTATCACTGGAAAACTACAGGGTTGGTGATTTTCCAACATTTCAAAAATGAATTGGTTCTCCGGAATGCCAGGGATTGACTTTATTTCGCATTTCTTGGCAACCGCGACATACTCACTCACACATTCACAAATGTAATTACAATTGCATGATTTGAATTTGACAAATGTTTCAATTAGAAAAACACCTGTCTCACATAAAACCAAAGAATTATCGTGTCGGTTATTGTTACTGTAACTTTTAGCTACGACTGTGAAATGATTTTTCTGTAATCGGTGGAATATCCAGACCTTTGGTACAGTGAGATTAATTATTTCAGCCAACGAGTCGATAGCTGACATTAGATAACAAGATATTTCTGATACCAGCCGCAATGCCCCTAAAGCAAAAGTATCGCCTTCTATTTCCTCTCTCTTACTTTTTTTTTGCGACAAATTGCGTATAAACTTCCTAGATACAGAATTTTCTTCAAACTTTTTTACATAGGTAGGTAGAGCTTGTAACACCATGAAGGAATCAGCAATTTTTTTCTCAGCATACATTTTTCCAGTGACTAGTAGTTTCATTATACCTAATAGACTTTCTAAGGGGAAACAGGTTGTTTCATAACCAGGGCCTAGACAACGGGCTACTTCTGCCTTATGTAATAAAGAGTGGAGATTAGCAGTAAGAAGATTACCATCGTACAAAGATTCGAAATCTTCAACAAACGATTTCAGTAGCGTTTCTGCTAAATCTATGTCTCGAAGAGAGACTTGGTCCTGGTTCAGTAAATACATTGCGTGAACGAGTGAGAAATAATGAGTAAGGTATGATTCTTTCATTAAATCACAAAGGACAGGAATGGAAAAATAGAAAAACCAATTTTTCAATTCCGATGTTTTAAAAAAAGGTAAATGATGTGTGATTGACCGGGGTAAACGTTTTATAAAGTTGGGTGGTTTCAATTTCAGTAGTCTTTCATCAACTACTGACAGTTTGTCGTGAAGAGAGAACTCGTATTTTTTGTACGTCAAATTGAAAAACAGTTGCAAGAACCTCTTGCCCCCGGTACCACCAAATACACCATGCATATCATCTATCCCAGTACCCCGAATACAATCTGGAACTAGTTTGGAAAAAATATTGCTTCCTTTTACACCGAATACAGCTGTTTTTGTCTCTTCTGCTTTTACACCGTCAGAAATAAACTCCGCATGCGATCTTGGAGTGAAGTGTTCTGAAAATTTGTACACAAATTGCCTTTTGTTGTCCCTAGTCAGACTTTCTCCTTTGACCAGACATTTGATACAACTATAGAACCCATTATGGTTTTTCATATTCAATAATTGTGCTTTAGCTGGCATATCGGCGGTACACGACAAGAGATATCCATGAACATTTACGTATTCCATAGTTGGGAGCATAACTTTGATTCCATTTTTCAACTTCAGAAATGCCTCGGCGAGTGGTAGCATAAAAGAATTAAAATGCGGCTTACTATTTGCATACCACAGTCCTCCAAAAATTATATTTTCAGGCAAATATCTCTTACGAAATGGGAGTTCATTGAAACTGAACAAGACTGGCCAAATTGTAAGTTTACTCGAATTGTATAGTTGCATTCCATCTGTGTATAACATGAGTGAATATCTTGACTGAAATGGTCTTTCCCTCGATAAAAAACGTGTACGCAGCATGTTTCTTGTTCGATTGCTTGACAATCAGGCTAGATAACAGCTACGAATAAAGCGATTTCAATTTTTCATCCCCGATTTCCCTGATTCTCTGGTTCAAAAGTGAATTTTCGCATGAAAATGCAGTCAAAGTCTTTCCCTCGATAAAAAACGTGTACGCAGCTTGTTTCTTGTTCGATTGCTTGAAAATCAGGATACATAACAGCTACGAATAAAGGGTTTTCAATTTTTGATCCCCGATTTCCCTAATTTTCTGGTTCAAAAGTAAATTTTGGCATGAAAATGCAGTCAAAGTCTTTCCCTCGATAAAAAACGTGTACGCAGCTTGTTTCTTGTTCGATTGCTTGACAATCAGGCTAGATAACAGCTACGAATAAAGTAAAATGGGGAAGGACCAGAATAGTGAAAGGCCAGACGCGACTAGCTCCATTTGCCATCTCCATTTGGTAACGTGAGGAACTAAAAATGTGTTTTCAACGTATTATGAGCCACATCGTTATTACGACCGTTCCAACTTCTGGTCTTTCCTTATTTTAACTGTTCGACTATTTGGCCTTCCTTTTTGATGAATTCCAATTAACGAACTCTATTGAAATTTGTAATTACACGATTGTAACACTCGAATTATGAAGAATCATCATCTTCGTGAATCTCAAATCTCGTCCCTCACAATTTTGCTAACTCTCATTCTTTGTGTTCAATGTAAGTTTTTCCCAATTTTTCGTTTTCCGAATTGTTTTATGACTACTTTAAAGGCTTTCGTAATATTGGTCTTTCTTTATCTTGAACTTTCATCAATTTTTGCATTCGATAATTCAGCCCTTCTTTATTTCCCTCATTCCAAATTTTAACCAGCACCCACATTCGTTACATAATATAGACGTATTTGATACATATTTTGGTTTGCTGGGAAGGACGGGATATTACTAAAACATTTAACACACCTTATTACCAATCACATTTGCCTTACAATTCTAGGGGTCTAGTATCCATTGCCTATTCTAGTCCCTAATTGGGATTGATCCCTTTCTTATCACTATCCTATCTTTATCCCAGATAACAATATGCTTGCAATATGCGAGGCATGAAGCACGCACACGTGCCGATTAATCGGCACGACGTGCCTGCACTTCAGTGGAATGTTGCGCGTGCCTTTGCTGGACATATCGCTGGCACGACGTGCTAGTCGCACGTGGGCGTGCCAAATGTGACCTTTTCGTGCGAGTTTTCCGAGTAAGAATAATCATATATGATTTTACATGAATACCCAAATAGAGCATCACAATCGGCCGAATACTGGGCCAACACCGCATCCCACGGTTTGAGTGCAGGCCCAGCGTCAGCCGCCAATACCGGTCCAATACTAGTAACTAGTTGAGATGATAAGTTCGGTCCAACATATGATCGATATCATCCGGACAAAAAATATTTTTTCACCAATAGTTGATTCTTTTTCGAGCGGTAGGGAACGCAGTTAATATTTCCTGGATATTAGATATCATCTCTTCAATGACTAATTTTTTTTTTTTATGATTCATGTGGGTCACCCATCCAAATTCTGGCCGCAGTCGATGGTGCTTAACTTCGTTGATCGGCTGACGTCTGGTGTTCACCTAGAGCTAATCGGCGCCTGTGACAATACTTAACACTTTTCGACTCGATAGGTAAACTTTGATTTGTGAGAATTCACATCAATAGTACGTACTTGAAAAAAATAAGTGATAGCAAAATTTCACGCTCACTTCGACGATTTCTGATGATTAAATAGTATATTATAATTTTATTCGATTGCATAGAAACATTCTTTTTCTGGTAAATTCCGTGAAAGTGTTAGAAATACTGCAGTCAGCAGAAAAGCTTATACATAAATTTCATCCATATTATTTATCTATATAAGAAAATCAAGTATTTTCCTCGGTCTTGCCCATTTTGTCTGGTCCCTTCGCATGTTATTCATTATAGGGGAGCGAGGGGCAAAATGGCCACCCCCAAATATTTTTTCGTACTTTCTCAAAATTAAAAAAAGTTTTTTTTTTCCATCATTTCTATTGTTTTAACAAACCTTAAACCTTGATAACTTAGGGGAAAACGGGCAAAATGAGGGAAAAAAAATTGAAAAAAAAGTAAAAAGTATTATAAAGTAAATATACGAGAGTAAATTTAGAACATTTTTCAATTTTGAAAAAGTTTGCAAATTTTTGAGAGTGCCCATTTCGCCCGCAATTTTTAAACTTTCCGATATATTATACATATTATACCATTCTAATTTCAAACAGTGAAATGGCTATTTTGTTTCATTGTTTGTAATTAAAATCGCAGACGCAAATGACGATTGTGAAAAATATCAATATGGCGGCACTCTAAAGGTCACATATGGCCCGCCCGCGAGTGACTAGCACGTCGTGCCAGCGATATGTCCGGCAAAGGCACGCGCAATCGTGCTTCATGGGTGCGTGCTTCATGCCTCGCATATCGCACGCATATTGTTATCTGGGATACTTGTAGTGCGACACATTGCGCACGCACCAAGTGCCAATCACATTGTGCTGGCCAAAAAGATGCATTCTCACATGCACGACGTGCCTCGCACGCCGTGCGTCTGACGTGCGTGGCACGATTGTTATCTGGGATCCTTCTTTTTTTTTTTTTTTTGTTTTCCCCTATGTTCCTAATTATGTTTGTGTACACTAGGGTGGCCCTTAATATGGGTCTGGTGATAAATTGTTCGGGCCGCCCCCCAAATCGGTTTCAAATAAATTTAAAAAAATCTACCCGAATTCCCAGCTATGTCGATTTAGAGGAAGGTGTGCCTGTGAGCATGAACTTACCCTGATTTGAATAAAATTACTTATTTTTTTTATGATCGGTGTCATAATTTTTTTTTTCAATTTCTGTTGATGTAAAACTTCTTTTTACTTCAGTCATTATGACAATGGACGTTATACGCACGCTTCGCGTGAATAAAACCCCAATTTTACTCGCAATTTTCACACCTAATGAAGTAAAATTTCGTAGCATACTCGACGGAAAAACTTCTTCTGATATCGTGTGATTACAACACTCGCCTTCGGCTCGTGCTGCCACCTCACACTCGTCAGAAAAAGTTTTACCGCACTTGTATCGTAATGTACTATTTCAAAATTACAAATGAAAGAACGTGGAAATCGTGTAGATTGCTGTCAACAAGAATTCATTTATATTTCATGGATCGATTGATAGTAATCGGTCAAGTGAACTAAATTTTAACGGAAAAGTCTTCATCACAATAATGAAATAGTACATTACGATACAAGTGCGGCAAAACTTTTTTCTGACGTGTGCGAGGTTGCAGCACGAGCCGAAGGCGAGTGTTGCAATCACACGATATCAGAAGAAGTTTTTCCGTCGAGTATTGTACAAAATTTTACTTTATAAGGTGTGAAAATTGCGAGGAAAATTGGGGTTTTGTGCATGCGAAGCGTGCGTATAATAACGTCCGTTATCACACTGAGTAAATTAAATAGTATATTGTGTATCTAGCCCCCCCCCCCCCCCCCTAGTTGCACACTGCATTTTTTATAAAAATTATTATCAATTAATGATAATTTATTTATCAAAAAAGAAAGATCCAAGATTTTCCGTTGGAGCGGGAGGGAATCCATTTCCTCCCGCTGAGCCGGATATTTCGTGCTCACGTTCGAAACACGTGATTTTTCCCTCTTTCGACTAGCATGAAAGGAGGCCCATTTCGTGCCCGTGTTATGAAAACCAAGTTTTACATCAACAGAAATTGAAAAAAAAAATTATTACACCGATCATAAAAAAATGAGTCATTTTATTTGAATCAGGGTAAGTTCATGCTTACAGGCACTCCTTCCTCGTAATCGACATAGCTGGGAATTTAGGTAGATTTTTTTAAATTTATTTGGAACCGATTTAGGGGACGGCCCGAACAATTTATCACCAGACCCATTATAAGGGCCACCCTAGTGTACACTGTTCCTATTATGTGGGCCATAATCTATACTCCTATTTTATTGTCCACAAAGAATGCCACTATTCTTTGTAGTGTCTCCACGTCCCCTTTTATTATCAGTTCATCTATTGGTCCTCCCGTTTCAATACCTTGTTTACTGAGGTACAGAGTTAGGGAGTCCCTGGAATTTCCGAACCTGGGGCATCTCCAAACTACGTGTTCCGGTGTTTCGGCCTCTAACTGACACTCGCATCTGCTGTCTGGGACTAATTGCAATCTATGGAGGTGGGCCTTCAGTCTATTGTGTCCGGCTTTTAGTCGGTTGATGATTCCTATCCTTTTCCTCTCCAATGTACAGTTTCTAAACCACGGTGTAGTCTTAAATTCTGGCGAAAGTCCGATAAATCTGACTCCTTTTGAGCTCGGGGGATCCGCATATTGTTTTATGGTCCTTCTTGTGCCCTGGATGGCCTGTATTTTGAAGATGGCTTTTAGGTCGTTAGGTACCAGTTGATTCACATCCACTTTTGGCTTCTCGCTGGCCCTTTTAGCAGCCTGATCTGCCATTTCGTTACCAGTAATACCAATATGTGCCGGGACCCATACTACTACTTAGGGATGGCAAAGTCGACTTCGACTTTGATCGAAAATCGATTATTTTCTCAGAAAAGTCGATTTTTCACGATCGAACTTTCTCAATCGAAATCGATTGATAGTCGACTTTGAATTTTCGACTTTGAATTACTTATTGTGAAGATCTCTATAACAAATATACAAAGAATATTATTTTTTTTTCATAGTTTTGACTTATTTTGAGAAAATGGTTAAATATTTACGTGTTTAAACCAGGCGCGTAACCAGGGGGGGGGGGCTCAGGGGGCCTGGGCCCCCCCCAGCCGAAAGAAAGTTAGGTATTTAAACACATTGTCCGGTATTTTTTCATCTCTCTAAACACCCCGCTTGGATCTCAGCCCCCCCCAAAGATGTCTTCTAGTTACGCGCCTGGTTTAAACATGTTCCTTTCTCAATATTTTATGTTACCATTCTTAGTATGCGAAGGATTAATGTTATACATTCATAATACATAAAAAAAAAACCTTACAATATATCTATAAACATCGAAAGTAGCCAATATTCATTTATAATTCTATATTGTCAATGAATAATTGTTCTACTATATAATTTATTGCAGATTTCGAGAATAATAAAAAAGAATCGTGAAAAATCGATTAAAATCGACTTCAGATGCCGATTAATCGACTTTAATAATCGAGGCAATTATAGTTAATCGAAAAGTCGAAAGTCGACTTTTCAAGTTTTGTTTCCATCCCTACCGTGGTGTGAGTATAGATGGTGTGCCTAGGAGTGCAGCTTCTCTCTCTAAAAAAGTTTCTCTCTCGTTTGGCGATGGACTTAAGTACGACAGTGTACCAACCTTCGAAATTCCCTAGATCGATAGGGATTAGTTTTGCTAATGTTGGATTTTTCTGGGGAATTCACGAGCGGCTGTTTCAAATATTGCGAAATTATAAAATGCACAAAAATTTGATGTACACTCAGAAATTTAATTTGTAGATATAATAAAAAAATTAGTAAAATAGGTGACTACAATTTTATTGGTAGGGCATAAAATAAAGTATGCAAATTTGGTATAATGCAATACGCACAATGTCAGGCGACTGTATTTTATATATTTAAAAAGACATGTAAGCAATTTTATAATTCAGTGGAACAACATCAACAGTTAAGTATTAAAATAACACATCAGTGAGCAATATACAATACAGTGGTACAACGTAAAAGTTAACAACGTAAAGATATTTTATGATTAATATAATAATGAGAATCTCATAAAATTTACAGTATACCTAACTTACATTTTTTTGTATATATTTTGTATTATTATTCTGACGATAAGGAATGATGAGTATATTATGCAACAAGTGAGGAAACATGTTACGCACGAGTTTCATACGATATTTCTCGACACAGTGTCCGTAAAATGAAATTTCACGCATACTATATCGAAAAATTAATATTTTGTGAATATGATATGTTTCTAATAACTATAATTTATACTGAATTTAATTGTTTTATTTGTCCAAGTCATGAATTTCTGGTTCAGTCGAGAAATGAGGTAGGTCTTTTGTCGGAGTCGAAGTTGTTACTGCACGATAGGCGTCAAAACTTGTTTTCGGTAATCCTGAATGCTTCTTCCTTTTCTTGTTTGTTTTATGCTGTTCTTTCTCCAAATACATTTTTTTATTTATTTCTCTCATGCGAATATACGTTCGAGTTCTGACGAGACATTGTAGCACTTCTTCCGGTAGATAGTCATTATATTGATTTTGACTTTTTATAATGTGCACTACCTTCTGTATAACTTTGACATCTCTTGAAAATTTTGGGCCATGAAATTTAACGAAGCACTTCTCCATAATCTTCGCTGTATAGAGCAGCTCTTTAGAAGGCTGCATGAGGTGCCCTCTCGAAATCAGTTGGATCCAATCAGATTTTCCGTGTGATGCATTGCCTTCGAAGTTATGAGTAGGCTCCCCTAAATGACGGTATTTCGACCGAAATCTATGTGCAACATACCCTGCAACATATGCGAGTCCTGCTTCTTCAATACAATTATCATCGGAGATGCCATCAAGTGGTGAAGTCGATTCTTGAGAAATGGTTCCAACCTTGTGCACATTAGCAATTTCGTCAAGCTCGTGAGGACTATCAAAGAGATCATCATCATAGTTGTCCTTCGACTGACATTCGTCTTCGGTATTTTCGATTGTCAGATCAGGTGAAATGTTGATGATGTCCATAAATAATTCCCCAGTTAAAACTATCTCACTATCATGATCTGGTTCATATGAATGTTCCGGTTCTGAGCCAGGATCAATTGTAGAAATATTCGAAACTTGTGAATCACTGCAGTTTTGTAAGATGGTACTGATATTATATTTTTTTTGTCGACTATCTTCACTGGTTCCACCAGCATAAAGTGTGATGATGCCGGATGAATTAGAATCTTGCAGAGGAGTCGAATTACTCAAACTTGAAGATATACAAGAAGCACTCATATCTTCTTCACTGTTTTTATTATTTGTGAAAACTGCGTGCGAGTGCTTACCCAATATATACCAGCGTAGTCTGTACCTGAAGTCGTAACCAGAGGGATGATCCCTGGTAGCGCCCATTCCACGAATATATGAAAAAAAGTTCTCTAGTACATCCTGTTGTAGTCGACGAGTTATGAGATATTCATAATCGTTAGGAAATTTTTTTCCAAGATATTCATGAAGACCCTGAAGAGATGCGTTGCTAATTAGTATTCCTTCCTGGAAAGGCATTAGCTTCTTCCGTGACCCCACTCGCATGGACTCGATATATGATGACATTAACAACAAAATTCTCTTCTGATTATTTATATCCACACCATAACCATTTACACCTGGATGTTGGCCATATTTTGTTTGCGAATTATGCACGTCGAACCAGTCGTTCACAGTCAGTATCAAATTGGCAAATTTATTATATTCTGTGGTAGCAAATAATTCATGCTGCCCTCCCCATTCTACAGCCTTCGCAACAGATCGCGACCAGATCCGAGCTGCAGGCCAGACAGCTTGTCTCATGCTGTTCCGAGCATCCAGCACGCGCTGTGTGAGCTTATGTGCCACGCATAAATCTGATTTTGCACTCCTATCCACAATCGTTTGTAGTATGTTGGCAGTAAATCGTTCACTGCAGCCTTGTAATTGGAATCCGTCGTCAACATACCAATTTCGTAAGAGCTTCAGCAGGTGTGGAACGTCGGCAAAGGCATATACAAAAGCGTTGTCGATTGTAGGATGTGGAAAGTAGTGGTTATTGGTTTTGATGCCGAGCTCTCCCCAAACTCCTTTATTACCCATATCACAAGTGCAGGCAACGACTTCATATCCAGCTTGGTCAAGGAGTGACAAAGCTTCATTCAATATTGATTTGGTCATTGGCTGATCGAATTTATAGTAAATAGGTTGTTTCCAGTTCCCAAAGAGGCCACGAACCATGATGACTTGAACTTTTGAACATGGACCAACCATTTGTTCTAATTTCGAATCAAAACATATCTCTGGCGTCAAAGCCATTTCATCAAAAGTCAGTACTGCTATTCTTTCCATTGGCGACAAAGTTTTACTTTTTTCACGCATCACCGTTAAGACGTCTGTGAGGAATCCTTCAGATATATCAAACTTTGCTAGAGCCCATCTTCGCAATGATGATAATGAAGGGAATGGAAAGTTCAATTTATTGCGCAAGTATCTATAGGCCTTGGGACTTACACTCCGCAAGGAAATAGCTGCAGCAAAGTCATCGATGGACCACTTTACCCATTTACGACCTTCTATGATACACCGAATCTGCCCTTCTGTGAAATACACAGAAAAAAAGGCTTTCTTGGTTCAAGAAAAATTATCTTGACCTGAGAAAATTTCGCACTACCCAGAAGGAAGAACAAAATTTTCTCCACGAGAGCATAAATTTTTCTTGAATTTTCCATCTTGATTCAATCAATTACTTCTCGAGTCAATACGTATTTTGCATTCGATCCGAGAATACATAATCTTTTTTCAACGGTGTAAATGTATCGAATCAAGCAGTATTCTCTTGCAACAAGATATATCAAATATTATTCCAAGAACAAAACTTATTTATTTGAAGATTATAAAATTGTTGAATGGAGTAACATATATTTCGAATGAAAAATTTTAGTTACTTTGATCAAATTCAAAGTTATTTGTCCCAAAACAAAATTGTTTTTGACCCAAGTATTTTTTTTTTCTTCAGCCAACCGGGCGTAATATTTTGAACTAAGAGCAGCACAATATCAATTCGAGAAAATAATTTTCTCGGTTTGGCCTTTGGGTGAGAGCTTCGTTCTTATATTACCTGTAGTAACACAATTTTCAGCGATTCTGTTTTTTTTTTTAATTCTTTTCTATTATATTTTATAGCTAAAAACATTTATTTATACAAATTGAAAACAATTAAATTTTAATATAATTTATTAGTTTTTAGAATCATTTTTCTGCTATTTATTATTATGGTAACTATTTTTCCATGAAAACATTCTATATGTTTGCGATGTAAGTATATAGATTAGATAATCTGAAATCATATCGGTTTACTTTCGTAACAGGAATTTTAGCTAATTTTTATTTTATTTTATTTTTTAAATTTTTACCTAATTTTGCAGATATTTTTTTTCTTCATTTTTTAATTCTCAATTTTTACTATTGAACATATTTTTCCAGCATACGTAAATTATTAAAAAATATAAAGAATTATTTATTTTATACGATACAATAAACAATTTCTCATATTCTTCATAACATAAGTGTAGGTAGTGAACAAAATTTTATATTCGAAAGATTATTGTCTTTTGCGTTGATTCATTTTTATGGATATAAATAAAGAGAATTTATTCTAAGAATCGTGAATTTTTATTCTAAAAATCTTGCAGTATTTCCTGCCGACCAACTCATGCATGAAAATTTGCGGAAATTCTTAGTGCAGTGTTGTAGACGTATATTGTCGAAGTTTCATGACGTATGCGGTATGAACCCTCTTGTTGACGAGTGCAAGACAGTTTTGTCTATAGTCTGTCTATAGTCTATACTCTACCTATACCATTCAGTTGGACTGTCGCTACGACCGAGTTCTGAGCGCTGTCAACAGTGCAAGCATAAAGTCGTGATTTCCCAGGTATTTTGTGATAATCAATTAATTTTCAAATGATTATTAAACTACGGAAGCGTGATATTTGTTGTTATAAATGAAATGTGAATGTCTGGGCTGATCTATTTAAAAGAAGTAAGTACTCTTGCATTAGTTTATGAATTAACAAATTATAAATATAGTAAATCATCGACTTTTTATACAATAATCTTCTTCTTTTCGTAATTATCACATACCTAAATATACATAAAATGAAAAGAATATATACCTATAAAACACTGACTGATTTCAGTAAATCGAAATGGCTGATGAGCCTCCATCGGATGGACAAACTTTGCGGGATTTATTCATTGAATGGGGAGTGACCGATGACGTTATCAAACTATTCGTTGGTAAGAAATTAGGAAGTTATTATTTATCATTTATATGTGAATATATTCGAACTTTTTTCAGTTATAAATATACATATTTTCCTTCGTTACTTCAACAGAATTGATTTGAAGTACAATACAAAGTAATAGACAACCTGCATAAACAAGAATTGCATTTGATATGTTAGTTAATCACTTTACTATCCAAATTTAAAAACGTAAATGAATAAAAAACCATTGAATAATTTGAATCATAAAAGTATTCTTTTACAATTTGTTCTGTTGAATAACAAGAAATGAATCAAATTTTTTAAATATTTTATTAACTTGCTAAAAAAAGCTGATCAATATAGATTATTATTTGTCATATCAGATGATAACGTTTGATATTTTCAATACATTAAAGATATAGTGTCATTTACTATTCAGGTTCGAAACTTCTCTTTTTCACAACCAAAACAAATAATACGCGTGTAAAATATCAAATATATTTTTTAATCACAAATATCATTCAGCCTGGAAGCAATAACAAGATATTGTGAATAGAACATGATTAAAAACAAATCTAGATTATTCTATAAAACATTTTTTTCCAATCGTTCAGTGATTACAATCAATAGAAAAAATATATATCATATTCTGAATAATTAAAAGAATAAAATCTAATTTTCTGTTCTGACCATCTCGATAATGGAATAACTATCAACTTATTGAAATCTTTGACTGATGAAAACCTGAAGGAATTGTGCGGACATATGGCTACGAGGATTCTGATTAAAACGAAGATGGGATTTTCTGAAAAGTTCGGTGGTTTTCATTTAATTATGAATTGTTCCTATTTAAATTATATCGTTGATTATGATTAATAAATAAATTCCGAAATTTTTATTTTTCTAGCCTTGCAGTTCAATCGACGTTTGTGCCGAAATAAATTCATTGGCGCTCATTTGTACTCAATGTGGACATCCATCAGCTGACTATGGAATTTATATTTCACATTTAGAAGACGTCGGGGAAATATCTAATTTTTTTTCATGTGCGATCAGAGATTGTTTTAGGACGTATTACTCTAAATACAGTTTTGAGTACCATCTAAAACATGGCCATCGGACAGAAGAGCCATAATCAATAATAATCATTCAAATAACAAATATATAATTATATCAGCTTCAGAAATGTTAAGCTTGGTGCGTAATTTTTGTCTCATTAAAGGTGATTCGGTGAAGGAAAATGATGAAGTTTGGCAATACTATCATTTATTATTAGAAATTACTGAAATATTGCCTTCACAGGCTCTCACTGATCAGTCATTAGAGTCCCTAAAAAACTAATTAGCGAGCATCATCAAAAGTCTTTAGATATATTTGATGAACAATTAAAGCCCAAGTTTCATTTCCTCTTGCACTATGATAAAATTATTGGAAAGTTAACCCACCCATTTTAATTAGTTCATATAAGTTTGAGAATAAACATACAGGATTAAAAACGCTTGTAATTTTATAAATTCTAGAAGACAAATACCCCTATCAGTTGCTATTAGATGCCAATTAAAAGCTTGTTGTAGATACTTAAGTAAAAAAGGACTTAATGATTCAATCTCATATAGTAAGACTTCGCATCAATCTTTTATTAGTGATACTGAATGTTCTGTTGATTGGTATGAAATTAATGGAATGAAATATAGAGTTAATATGGCAATAATGCATAAGTTTGTTGAATTTGATGAGCCAATACTTTATTTAATTGATGGTATTCATATCAATAATGCCGACGATATTGTTGTCACATTTGATTGCTCTTTATTGAAAATACTTTTGCTCAATTCGCATTTCAAAGTGTATAATATTATTAAAAGTAGGAAAAGAAAAAAAATTCCCATTAATAAATCTAATTCACACCCATTGATGATACATAACATAGACGACAAATTGTATACCAGCCTCATGAAAATTTAGAATATTAATATTTATATAATTAATATAATATTTTATTGAATCTAAATACTTTGAATAATTTTTAAGCTTGTAAATCAAAAGTTTGTCAATAAAAAGTTCTCGCGAAAGCTAGAATGTATGTTTTGAAATTGGTAGTTCATTTTTTTAGGCTCCAAATATATTTTCTTCTATCAAAAAATACATTTTCTGATGTTGAACAAAATTGTTTCTGGACGAGAAAATTATTTTCTCGAGTTGAATATACATTTGCTTGGGTCAAGATGTATAATTTTCTTGATTTGAGACTTTAGTTTATCAAACTGAATATATATATCTACTTGAGCCAAAAAATTGATTCTTTTAAATCAAACATGTTTCTTCTCAAGTTGAGAAAACAATGTTCTGGAAATGAGTAATTTAATTATTTTGAAATGAGATAGTTTTACTTCAATTAAGTAAAAAAAAATGTAGTCATAAGAATTTTCTTTTTCTTCATTAAAGAAAAAAATTCTTGGTTGAAAAATAAATAATCTTCAAGTAAAATCAATATTCTTCAATCTAAACTTTATTTTTCTCCATTCAACTGTTGTCACTATATCAATTGGAGAAATATTGGCTTAAAACAAGATAATGAAAATGACTTCGTCGAAGAACACGATAATGAAGAACGATTTTTTCTTGAATCAAGAAAGCCTTTTTTTCTGTGTAGGGTTGTAGGACAGAATGTACAATAATTTTTTGTTGTTCTTTACACAGAGTTTTCTCGATTCCTGCCGATTGTAATTTATTGAAAAGTTCTTCATTTAATTTTTTTAGTTCTTCGATTTCGACCAACATTTTATACTTTGCATCCTGTTCCTCTTTTAATTCCAGAGCATATGCGGCACACCGAGCCCGAAGTTGTTCTATTTCCGCCTGTTGCTCAGACTTTGTTCTCTTGTGAAATTGTAGAAGCGATTGCAGATATTGAATATTTTCAGTGAGCCACTGAATTCTCTGTTGAGGATCCTCTTCTTTGGGCATCATTCTATTGCTAGGTCCATTCAAGTGCTCAGTCATAAATCTAAACAAGCAAATTACAAAAGAAATCAATGTTACAACTAGTGTTGAATGAATAGATAATACAAAAATCAAATGGGAGAAGCCTTACTGTTTTCTTCTTTTCCATGCTGGAGGTTCTTCTGCGCTGTGAGCAGTGCGATCATTCTTCAGAATATTGCTAGAAATAGATTAATAATGATTCTTGGTTACAACGAATCACTTTTATAATTGATGTCATGACATATTGCCAAGACTTACTTCAAGTTTTTAGGTATCACCCTGCACAGTTTCTCGGCGATTTTATTAGAGGTATCATGCTGCCGATGGTCTCTTGCCAATCGTTTCGATCTTGAAAAACCAAAAATGATAAATTATATTACGAGTATTCCATAAGATAATTTATTAACATACCTTCTGGGAAATGTAGCTTCGAGTCTAACATAATGTTCTGTTTCCTCTCCAGTAGGTATTGATTCCATATCATGCGAATCATTGATACGCGAGGATTTTGGTGTCATAGTTCCAATATGTTCTACAGAATAGTCATTACGTCGAGATGGAGTTCCAACGAGAGCAGATATTTCAGGGCTCCGGTTCAAATTGGGTGGATTAAGATTATCATGACTGCGAATGATTTTTTCGTCGTGTGAAGGTGATTTCCCTTCAGAGGCGGAATGTTGCGCGTTAAGGACGAATTCTCGATAGACAACTTTAATCTCTGGCTGTTGTGATGCCTCGACAATGGATTGTTGATTATGATCTAATCTGAAGATATATAATGAAAAATAATTATGGACGTTATTAAAAAAAAAACATATATACTCTTCTACTGTCGGTGTCAGTTTTAGTGTGGGGACCGCATGAGGTACAAGGCGCCTACGTCTCATATTTCTTACGGCTGTCTCTATTTTTGCGGCAGCAGAATTAACAAATGAGTTAGGAGTGAAATGAGCCGAACATATTCTAACTGAAAGAACAAGACAAAAATTGTTATAATTGAACGAGGCATGGTATAAGCAATAACTGGTAGGCAATTCACAGACAATTGCCTATAATTGCTAAGGAATATGGTCTACAATCTTAACCCTTTGCGGTCACACGTTCCTACATTTAGTGGACGGTCACATGGGATTTAACGGACCCCAACTGATTTCAAACGCTTGCCGTATGAAGATTATCTGTCCCTAAAAAATTATGGAACGTTCTTTGAAAATTGTAGAATATGTTTGAAAAGTTAATATATATAAAAAGTAAATGACAACATACGTTTAAAAAAAATTGGGAAATGCTTGAAATGTGAACTTAGACAAAAACCGACGAAAATTACTGGGGTCGTAATGACCCCGGGTGACCGCGAAGGGTTGAATAACTAATTACATTTATACCGATCATTGATACTTACCATTTTCAGAGTTCGCCGGCATCTTCACTTTCCCAATCCTCTCCAACCACCCTTCACGCATCACCCCGCATTGTGGTAATCGAAAAAAACTTATGTATTCGTTAGATTTCCGAATGTTTGAACGATTATTTTTACAGCCTTCGACAATACATGAATACGCCATTTCGCAATCAAACTTCTATAGTTTTATCACGTCCTGCATCATCCATGCAAACAACGGGAGAGAAATGCACAATTTGTTTTACAACAAATTGGCGATCAGTCAACGCGGCGCGGCAATGCGTTTTCAAATTTCAAATTTCCCGAGCGCGGCGCGTATTCAATGTGCTGTGATGTCACCGAAAAGTGGTGCCATAGTTGAATAAAAAATTATTCCCCAGCAATATAGGGTTTTCTTACACAGTTGGTACTCACTCTTACTTAACTCTGTTCGGCCTCGAAAAGTGGGCGTGTCTTGGTGGTTCTAGGCACACCATCTAATATTTACACCATGATCCCTACTACTACTATGTTCCTCCTTTTTTGTTTTTCCAAAAGTATTTGGTTTTTTATGAAGGACGCGTGAGGGCTCATGTTCGAGTCCATGCCTGTGTGGGCTAGGTTTACGACCGAGCTTTTGGAATCCGTGCATATCAGAAAATCCCCCTGCAAGTCATGCGTCTGGATGGTCTTGATTGCCTTCGCTATAGCTTGTATTTCCGTGCTGAAAATTGAACTTTTTGGGTTCAGAGAGGTTTGTGTGGACAGTTGGGGATAATCCTCAACTATCGTTGCATATCCGCATTGCAGGTTTTTGCTGTTTAGCGATCCGTCCGTGAAGATTCTTCGGTGGTTGGGATATTTCTCATTTATTAGTTGTTGGAATTTGTCAGGATCTCGTTTTGGGGGTTTAACTTGGGGTCCGAAGTCCAAGTCGTAATTACCTGTCGTGTATAGTGCCTGATAGTGAGTCTGGAAAGTCGGCAGTATGTCCTGCCTGAGTATTTCTTTTAATTCTGGTTTGATGGTCTTCCATATACTATAAAGGGAGGAGTCTAGGTGATGATTTTCCCTTATGTTGGGCGCGTTCTTTAGGGTGAGAAGTCGCTTTAACTTGTGCGATATGGAGCTGTTGTTGATGCTGTGTTGTTTACCTATAAATCTCTTGGTTAGTTCCTCAATTCTGTCTCCTAGGGTTAGGCATCCACTGAGATGGTGAAGTATATTGATCGGGGTGGATTTAAGGCACCCTAGCCCTATTCTCTCAATACTGTATTATTTGGCTTTAGCACGTTTTCTTTACACAACCGTTGTCTTTGACTACTCGTTGAAGAAGGAGGAAGTTGTGTTCCTACTTGACTAGCCAGTGCTGCCACCTTGTACATTTATTTGTCACTAGACTTTATACTTTTCTAGGATATTATATTGCCAACTTTAACAATAATAATAATGATGATGATGATGATGATGATGATGATGATGATGATGATGATGATGATGATGATGATGATGATGATGATGATGATGATGATGATGATGATGATGATGATGATGATGATGATGATGATGATGATGATGATGATGATGATGATGATGATGATGATGATGATGATGATGATGATGATGATGATGATGATGATGATGATGATGATGATGATGATGATGATGATGATGATGATGATGATGATGATGATGATGATGATGATGATGATGATGATGATGATGATGATGATGATGATGATGATGATGATGATGATGATGATGATGATGATGATGATGATGATGATGATGATGATGATGATGATGATGATGATGATGATGATGATGATGATGATGATGATGATGATGATGATGATGATGATGATGATGATGATGATGATGATGATGATGATGATGATGATGATGATGATGATGATGATGATGATGATGATGATGATGATGATGATGATGATGATGATGATGATGATGATGATGATGATGATGATGATGATGATGATGATGATGATGATGATGATGATGATGATGATGATGATGATGATGATGATGATGATGATGATGATGATGATGATGATGATGATGATGATGATGATGATGATGATGATGATGATGATGATGATGATGATGATGATGATGATGATGATGATGATGATGATGATGATGATGATGATGATGATGATGATGATGATGATGATGATGATGATGATGATGATGATGATGATGATGATGATGATGATGATGATGATGATGATGATGATGATGATGATGATGATGATGATGATGATGATGATGATGATGATGATGATGATGATGATGATGATGATGATGATGATGATGATGATGATGATGATGATGATGATGATGATGATGATGATGATGATGATGATGATGATGATGATGATGATGATGATGATGATGATGATGATGATGATGATGATGATGATGATGATGATGATGATGATGATGATGATGATGATGATGATGATGATGATGATGATGATGATGATGATGATGATGATGATGATGATGATGATGATGATGATGATGATGATGATGATGATGATGATGATGATGATGATGATGATGATGATGATGATGATGATGATGATGATGATGATGATGATGATGATGATGATGATGATGATGATGATGATGATGATGATGATGATGATGATGATGATGATGATGATGATGATGATGATGATGATGATGATGATGATGATGATGATGATGATGATGATGATGATGATGATGATGATGATGATGATGATGATGATGATGATGATGATGATGATGATGATGATGATGATGATGATGATGATGATGATGATGATGATGATGATGATGATGATGATGATGATGATGATGATGATGATGATGATGATGATGATGATGATGATGATGATGATGATGATGATGATGATGATGATGATGATGATGATGATGATGATGATGATGATGATGATGATGATGATGATGATGATGATGATGATGATGATGATGATGATAATTAATAATACTTCATTGAACAGGTGCAAAAGATACATTTTATGCATGACATCACAAACATAAAATCTGCAAGAGGTTTCGCCAAAAAACCTGTGCGCAGACCTAGTACTCTCTAAATTTTTGGGAGTGAAAAATTCACTCTTTGGTCTTGGAGTTGCACGATTTTCAATCCAAGGGAGTGAAAATTCACTTTCTTGGATTGAAAATCGTGCAACTCCAAGACAAAAGAGTGAATTTTTCACTCCCAAAAATTTAGAGAGTATGCCTTAAAAACTAAATACAAAAGAAAAAGATGGATAAAAAATACGAACGATAGAATAACAAAAATAAAATAGACAAAATATACAAAACTCGAGTTTACAAGCTAGAAAGCCTACAGCTAATATCACCAACATCTACAGCTAATATCACCCACACTAAACTGTTAAAAGAAAATTAAAAACCAGCAATTGTATTTTGTGAAGAATCATGAAATTACCTCCCTAGGATCAGTCAACTGAAGATTGACTAGTTTCTTTGTATTTTCAGTTATCCATTTTTTTAATCTTTGTTTGACATACGCTTTGGATTTTTTCAAAGTTTTAATACCCGGCTCTAGAGCACTAAAAATTTTTGTTGCCACAACCTTACTACTTTTTAACGATAGTGTTTTCCTTATTTTTGGCAAGGAGATTTTATTTCTTGTAACTCTTGCTGATTAATCAAATTCAGCAGCAAGAGTTATGTAGTTTTGTAGAATAGTCTCAAGTAAACAAGATTCTTTTATCGATAAAGGCATTTTAATATTAGGTTGCTTCTTCCTTATGATCTTAAGCAGCCTTACTTGCACTCTCAGTAAGTTAGCTAGAGTATTACCATATGCTCCTCCCCAAGCAACTATACCATAGGTAGCAATGCTGTGGAAAAACGCATAATACAAAACCAATAACGAAAAAGCATTCATATAACTAGACATATTGTTCATGACATAAATTATATATTTAGATTTGCTAATTAGATCTTCTACGTGTTTATTCCACTTCAGCCTACTGTCAATTGATAACCCTAAATACCTACAAAAATCTACCCTCTGCATATTTTGATTATTAATCTTAATATTTATATCCGTCGGTACACTATCAAGGTACGAACCAAAAGTAATAAAAACAGTTTTCTTAATATTTAGAGACAGTTCATTTAGACTAAGCCAGCTATACACCAATCCTAGGTAATTATTCATTTTTTCTGCCGCTATGTCCCAAGACTCATCCTGACTCAATATAACCGTATCATCAGCATAAGAAGATATGGTGTCCCTCGGCAGTTTAAACAATAGATCATTAATGTAAATTATAAATAAAAGCGGCCCAAGTATTGTTCCTTGGGGAACACCAGTATTGACATTCAATAGGTCACTATACGAATCGTTGATTTTAACTTTTTGATACCTGTTAGTTAAATAGCTTTCGAGCAAATCGATTACAGGCCCTCTCACACCGTATCTTTCTAATTTTAACAAAAGAAATCTGTGGTTAACCGTGTCGAAAGCTTTTGCCAAATCTAGAAAAGTACTCACAACTTTTTTGCCGTCATTTAATCCTTGTACTATATTATTTGTTAAAAAAGATAACGCATCTTTAGTGCCCATACTCTTCCTGAAACCAAATTGGTTTTTTGATAATAAGTTGTGTTTGTCTAAAAATTTATAAAGTCTGTTGTCAATTATTTTTTCAAACAATTTTGCTATATTTGATATAAGAGATATAGGCCTATAATTAGTTGGTACAGTTCTGTCGCCTGATTTGAACACTGGTACTATCTCCGCCATTTTTAGTGCTGTCGGCCAGATAGATTTAAGTATAGGGGAGAGTAGGGTAAAATGGGGATGTCGGGTAAAACGGGGATGTGCTACTTTTGACTATTAGAGTAATGCTATCTTTCGAGCAGCTGTACAGGCTTATTCTGGAAGTCAAACAAGTCGATTGCAGTTGTGACAGACGAAGAAAAACGCCGTACACGTACGTTGTGAGCAGCGCCGGATTAACCACCAGGCGCCCGTGCAAAATTTTTTACCCTGAACTAAGCTTGCTAAACGCTTGCAGAACCATTGCTCCAAAACGCTTGCAGAACTGTTGCTCAAACGCTTGCGAATTGAAACAAAACTGTCAAGGATTTTTCCAAGGGTTTTCCAAGATAAGTCACCCAAGCGTTTTGAATGGGTTGCCAATGGTTAAGAAAGGATTCTCTCAACGGTTTTGAATAGGTTGCCAATGGTTAAGTAAGGATTCTCCCAAGGGTTTTGAATAGCCCGATTTATGAAATTGAAAAGTAATAATAGTAGAATAAAAAAGCATTACGAAATGTGACATATTTTATCGTCCGTTGACCCAGCCTACGCATCCCATCGATGAAATTGCATTATACACCTTCTGAAAAAACCACCGCATTCTTCGTCCCCGCCGGGACTTGAACCCACGTCCGCTCGGTTACCAGTCGCACGCCCTAACCACTACGCTAAACCACCTTATGACATATGACCCAACACTCTCCTACTTGTTTAGGGCCTATCGAAGTGTCAAGTTATTACTGGCGTGCCTTTCCAAATATACGTTGCAATATACTTCGACTGTCTTGTTTATTGGTTTCTATAATGGCATAAGCGTTGAGATCAAGTGTTCGCCAAGGTTAATCCAACCCTTCCCCAAGGCTTGGTGAACTCTTGGTTTAAAAGCCAACTGATCGCAAGGTTTCCGCAAGGGTCTTTCGAACCAAGGTATTGCCAAGCGTTGAGATCAAGTGTTCGCCAAGGTTAATGCCAACCCTTCCCCAAGGCTTGGTGAACTCTTGGTTTGAGAGCCAACTAATCGCAAGGTTTCCGCAAGGGTATTTTGGGCCAAGGTATTGCCAAGCGTTGAAATCAAATGTTCGCCAAGGCTAATGCCAACCCTTCCCCAAGGCTTGGTGAACTCTTGGTTTAAAAGCCAAGCGTTGGCAAGCTAATCGCAAAGCTTTTTCAATGGTTTTTGGGCCGCTTCAAGGGTTTTTCAAGGCATACACAAGGCATAAGCAAGCTTTTCTATTTTGCACGGGCGGAGTAGGCGACCGCCTACGGGCCCCTTAACCAAGAGGGCCCCATACCTGGTCAGAATTTACAGTACCGTCCATAAGTTCGGGATCACTTTCCAAATTTTCGACCGAGACAAAAAGTTGAATATCTCGGTCGAAAAAAAATTTTTCAGCCAAATGGCCCAGGTGACATTCATGGGTGGAATGAACCGGCTTTATCTTGCTTCTCTGTTCAATTTTCCAAAAAAATTTCCGCACTCACTAGATAATGTTAAACATGACCGTTTTTTTGCTATTTTCATACTTCCATGAATTTGCGTGTAATTTTGTGGGAAACAGATATGGAAACTTTTTTTCAATGGGACTTCGAAAGAGACGAGATTGAGCTGTAAATCGTTTTTTTTTTTTTGACATTTGCGATTTTTTTTCGTCAAAGTTATTCAACTTTTTGTGCGGAAAATTGGTTTTCAGAAAATGCGTCGTAACTTGAGCACTGTGGGGTTCCAGATAAAATGTCATAATATAAAAAATGTGTATTTTTTGATTTTTCACTCGTTCAAATTTTTGTGAATTAATTTTTTTTGGATTTTTTTTCTCAATTTTTTTTTACCGAATTTTCTTCACATAAACAAATACGAAATAAAATAAACGATGACTTTCTTCATCATATAATGACAAGAGAATCGCAGAAATTATTGTTAACATTATTTCGGATTTATTCATGTAACATAAAAACGTAAAAACAATTCTAGAAAAAAATGAAAAAAAATTTCAAGATTTATGAAGAAATTTATTGTTAATTTTATTTCGGATTTGTTCATGTGAAAAAAAATCGATGAAAAAAAATGAAAAAAAAAATTGAAAAAAATGAATCAATTCAAAAAAATTTGAACGAGTGAACAATCGAAAAATACACATTTTTTATATTATGACATTTCATCTGAAGCCCCACAGTGCTCGAGTAACGACGCATTTTCTGAGAACCGATTTTCCGCACAAAAAGTTGAATAACTTGACGGAAAAAAATCGGAGGTTGAAAAAAAAAAATCGATTCACAGCTCAATCTCGTCACTTTCGAAGTCCTATTGGAAAAAAGTGTCTATATCTATTTCCCACAAAATGACACGCGAATTTACGAAAGTATGAAAATCGCAAAAAAACGGTCATGTTTAACATTATCTAGTGAGTGCGGAAAATTTTTTTGGAAGATTGAACGGAGAAGCAAAATAAAATGGTTCTTTCCACTTTCGAATGCGACCCGGGGCATTTGACTAAAAAATTTTTTGACCGAGATATTCAACTTTTTGTCTCGATCGAAAATTCGGAAAATGATCCCGAACTTACGCACGGTACTGTAATTGGAAAAAAAATTGAAAGAATTTACGCGTTTTCCTTCTTATAATAATTTTTTGATAGTAAAAAATGAAAGAATACATAACACAGGGCCCCGTGAAATATGTGCGCCTATGGGCCCCACCAACCTTTAATCCGGCGCTGCTTCCTAGTGTGCTCGCAACACATAGTTCTGTTTTTTCTCAAATGGGGGCAAAAGCAAAAGAGGCTGACAAGACCCTGGTCTTGAAGTCTTCATGATATCCGTAATCTTAACGCCGTGCGTGTAGCGTGCGTGGCACAATTGTTATCTGGGTATGTAATTATATTTAATCGAGTGATCTGTGCCCTCTAGTTTTTTCACGATAATATACATGTATATAATACGTATCAAGTGTACGCTTGATTATATACCCACGTCAATCTGTCACTCAATACTGTCACCCAATATATAATTATTGATTTTTCATTTCTTTCTTTGTTTTGCACGCAGATTCAACATGGCGCAGAATCTTCCATCCCATCCATCAGCTTCCATCCCATCCATCAGGGTGAAGCACTTCAGTGCGGGCGGTCGGGAAGTTCCCATGGAAATACGGTGAGTCATATATTTCTCAACGAAATTTATCATCAATCAAGTCCTTAGGTATTCATTACTTGAACTGTAAGTCAAAATCAGAGACTGATATGATGAGAAAATAATTGAATTTATTAGTATTTTTTTTTTTTTACTGTTTTTGGTCAAATTTAAAAAAAATTTAACATAGACTATCATTTGTATACGTCGCGAAAAAATCTGATGCTAATCATCACAATTAACGATTACACCTACCTTGATTGTATAATTGATCGATCAAACGAACTTGCCTAAGTGAAGTTCGATAGAGATTATGTGGAGAGGCTCGTTTCCGAGATTACAGTGTAGATGTTGAGAGAAATTTGACTATTATTCTCAAGGATGTTTTCGTTAACGGTTTTTATTTTATCTTATCATATAATAATAATGATTACTGACTATTTCTCATTGTGAATAGGACGCGAACCTATTCTTAGTCGTAACAACAGGTCTATTATAGTATTTAGCAAAGACCTGGGATTCCCTAGACCATCCGGCCGTGTCCTCAATTATATTAATATCAATCCCTTTTTTCAATGCCGCCGAAGTTGACGCGTGCCGCGTGCTATGTGCGGTAAACTCCTCACTGATGCCGCTGCGAGCTAACATGGATCTGATCCATCTGTTGATCGTTTGAGCTGAGGCTGCTCTGTACGGTTTTTTTTGTCGTAATCAGCAGATGTTCACATTTTCCTCTCAAGAGCTTAGTCTCCTCTATATATCTTCCTCGTGTGCTCGCAACACATAGTTCTGTTTTTTTCTCAAATGGGGGCAAAAGCAAAAGAGGCTGACAAGACCCTGGTCTTGAAGTCTTTATGATATCCGTAATCTTAACGCCGTGCGTGTAGCGTGCGTGGCACAATTGTTATCTGGGTATGTAATTATATTTAATCGAGTGATCTGTGCCCTCTAGTTTTTTCACGATAATATACATGTATATAATACGTATCAAGTGTACGCTTGATTATATACCCACGTCAATCTGTCACTCAATACTGTCACCCAATATATAATTATTGATTTTTCATTTCTTTCTTTGTTTTGCACGCAGATTCAACATGGCGCAGAATCTTCCATCCCATCCATCAGCTTCCATCCCATCGATCAGGGTGAAGCACTTCAGTGCGGGCGGTCGGGAAGTTCCCATGGAAATACGGTGAGTCATATATTTCTCAACGAAATTTATCATCAATCAAGTCCTTAGGTATTCATTACTTGAACTGTAAGTCAAAATCAGAGACTGATATGATGAGAAAATAATTGAATTTATTAGTATTTTTTTTTTTTTACTGTTTTTGGTCAAATTTAAAAAAAATTTAACATAGACTATCATTTGTATACGTCGCGAAAAAATCTGATGCTAATCATCACAATTAACGATTACACCTACCTTTATTGTATAATTGATCGATCAAACGAACTTGCCTAAGTGGAGTTCGATAGAGATTATGTGGAGAGGCTCGTTTCCGAGATTACAGTGTAGATGTTGAGAGAAATTTGACTATTATTCTCAAGGATGTTTTCGTTAACGGTTTTTATTTTATCTTATCATATAATAATAATGATTACTGACTATTTCTCATTGTGAATAGGACGCGAACCTATTCTTAGTCGTAACAACAGGTCTATTATAGTATTTAGCAAAGACCTGGGATTCCCTAGACCATCCGGCCGTGTCCTCAATTATATTAATATCAATCCCTTTTTTCAATGCCGCCGAAGTTGACGCGTGCCGCGTGCTATGTGCGGTAAACTCCTCACTGATGCCGCTGCGAGCTAACATGGATCTGATCCATCTGTTGATCGTTTGAGCTGAGGCTGCTCTGTACGGTTTTTTTTGTCGTAATCAGCAGATGTTCACATTTTCCTCTCAAGAGCTTAGTCTCCTCTATATATCTTCCTCGTGTGCTCGCAACACATAGTTCTGTTTTTTTCTCAAATGGGGGCAAAAGCAAAAGAGGCTGACAAGACCCTGGTCTTGAAGTCTTTATGATATCCGTAATCTTAACGCCGTGCGTGTAGCGTGCGTGGCACAATTGTTATCTGGGTATGTAATTATATTTAATCGAGTGATCTGTGCCCTCTAGTTTTTTCACGATAATATACATGTATATAATACGTATCAAGTGTACGCTTGATTATATACCCACGTCAATCTGTCACTCAATACTGTCACCCAATATATAATTATTGATTTTTCATTTCTTTCTTTGTTTTGCACGCAGATTCAACATGGCGCAGAATCTTCCATCCCATCCATCAGCTTCCATCCCATCCATCAGGGTGAAGCACTTCAGTGCGGGCGGTCGGGAAGTTCCCATGGAAATACGGTGAGTCATATATTTCTCAACGAAATTTATCATCAATCAAGTCCTTAGGTATTCATTACTTGAACTGTAAGTCAAAATCAGAGACTGATATGATGAGAAAATAATTGAATTTATTAGTATTTTTTTTTTTTTACTGTTTTTGGTCAAATTTAAAAAAAATTTAACATAGACTATCATTTGTATACGTCGCGAAAAAATCTGATGCTAATCATCACAATTAACGATTACACCTACCTTTATTGTATAATTGATCGATCAAACGAACTTGCCTAAGTGGAGTTCGATAGAGATTATGTGGAGAGGCTCGTTTCCGAGATTACAGTGTAGATGTTGAGAGAAATTTGACTATTATTCTCAAGGATGTTTTCGTTAACGGTTTTTATTTTATCTTATCATATAATAATAATGATTACTGACTATTTCTCATTGTGAATAGGACGCGAACCTATTCTTAGTCGTAACAACAGGTCTATTATAGTATTTAGCAAAGACCTGGGATTCCCTAGACCATCCGGCCGTGTCCTCAATTATATTAATATCAATCCCTTTTTTCAATGCCGCCGAAGTTGACGCGTGCCGCGTGCTATGTGCGGTAAACTCCTCACTGATGCCGCTGCGAGCTAACATGGATCTGATCCATCTGTTGATCGTTTGAGCTGAGGCTGCTCTGTACGGTTTTTTTTGTCGTAATCAGCAGATGTTCACATTTTCCTCTCAAGAGCTTAGTCTCCTCTATATATCTTCCTCGTGTGCTCGCAACACATAGTTCTGTTTTTTTCTCAAATGGGGGCAAAAGCAAAAGAGGCTGACAAGACCCTGGTCTTGAAGTCTTTATGATATCCGTAATCTTAACGCCGTGCGTGTAGCGTGCGTGGCACAATTGTTATCTGGGTATGTAATTATATTTAATCGAGTGATCTGTGCCCTCTAGTTTTTCCACGATAATATACATGTATATAATACGTATCAAGTGTACGCTTGATTATATACCCACGTCAATCTGTCACTCAATACTGTCACCCAATATATAATTATTGATTTTTCATTTCTTTCTTTGTTTTGCACGCAGATTCAACATGGCGCAGAATCTTCCATCCCATCCATCAGCTTCCATCCCATCCATCAGGGTGAAGCACTTCAGTGCGGGCGGTCGGGAAGTTCCCATGAAAATACGGTGAGTCATATATTTCTCAACGAAATTTATCATCAATCAAGTCCTTAGGTATTCATTACTTGAACTGTAAGTCAAAATCAGAGACTGATATGATGAGAAAATAATTGAATTTATTAGTATTTTTTTTTTTTTACTGTTTTTGGTCAAATTTAAAAAAAATTTAACATAGACTATCATTTGTATACGTCGCGAAAAAATCTGATGCTAATCATCACAATTAACGATTACACCTACCTTGATTGTATAATTGATCGATCAAACGAACTTGCCTAAGTGAAGTTCGATAGAGATTATGTGGAGAGGCTCGTTTCCGAGATTACAGTGTAGATGTTGAGAGAAATTTGACTATTATTCTCAAGGATGTTTTCGTTAACGGTTTTTATTTTATCTTATCATATAATAATAATGATTACTGACTATTTCTCATTGTGAATAGGACGCGAACCTATTCTTAGTCGTAACAACAGGTCTATTATAGTATTTAGCAAAGACCTGGGATTCCCTAGACCATCCGGCCGTGTCCTCAATTATATTAATATCAATCCCTTTTTTCAATGCCGCCGAAGTTGACGCGTGCCGCGTGCTATGTGCGGTAAACTCCTCACTGATGCCGCTGCGAGCTAACATGGATCTGATCCATCTGTTGATCGTTTGAGCTGAGGCTGCTCTGTACGGTTTTTTTTGTCGTAATCAGCAGATGTTCACATTTTCCTCTCAAGAGCTTAGTCTCCTCTATATATCTTCCTCGTGTGCTCGCAACACATAGTTCTGTTTTTTTCTCAAATGGGGGCAAAAGCAAAAGAGGCTGACAAGACCCTGGTCTTGAAGTCTTTATGATATCCGTAATCTTAACGCCGTGCGTGTAGCGTGCGTGGCACAATTGTTATCTGGGTATGTAATTATATTTAATCGAGTGATCTGTGCCCTCTAGTTTTTTCACGATAATATACATGTATATAATACGTATCAAGTGTACGCTTGATTATATACCCACGTCAATCTGTCACTCAATACTGTCACCCAATATATAATTATTGATTTTTCATTTCTTTCTTTGTTTTGCACGCAGATTCAACATGGCGCAGAATCTTCCATCCCATCCATCAGCTTCCATCCCATCCATCAGGGTGAAGCACTTCAGTGCGGGCGGTCGGGAAGTTCCCATGAAAATACGGTGAGTCATATATTTCTCAACGAAATTTATCATCAATCAAGTCCTTAGGTATTCATTACTTGAACTGTAAGTCAAAATCAGAGACTGATATGATGAGAAAATAATTGAATTTATTAGTATTTTTTTTTTTTTACTGTTTTTGGTCAAATTTAAAAAAAATTTAACATAGACTATCATTTGTATACGTCGCGAAAAAATCTGATGCTAATCATCACAATTAACGATTACACCTACCTTGATTGTATAATTGATCGATCAAACGAACTTGCCTAAGTGAAGTTCGATAGAGATTATGTGGAGAGGCTCGTTTCCGAGATTACAGTGTAGATGTTGAGAGAAATTTGACTATTATTCTCAAGGATGTTTTCGTTAACGGTTTTTATTTTATCTTATCATATAATAATAATGATTACTGACTATTTCTCATTGTGAATAGGACGCGAACCTATTCTTAGTCGTAACAACAGGTCTATTATAGTATTTAGCAAAGACCTGGGATTCCCTAGACCATCCGGCCGTGTCCTCAATTATATTAATATCAATCCCTTTTTTCAATGCCGCCGAAGTTGACGCGTGCCGCGTGCTATGTGCGGTAAACTCCTCACTGATGCCGCTGCGAGCTAACATGGATCTGATCCATCTGTTGATCGTTTGAGCTGAGGCTGCTCTGTACGGTTTTTTTTGTCGTAATCAGCAGATGTTCACATTTTCCTCTCAAGAGCTTAGTCTCCTCTATATATCTTCCTCGTGTGCTCGCAACACATAGTTCTGTTTTTTTCTCAAATGGGGGCAAAAGCAAAAGAGGCTGACAAGACCCTGGTCTTGAAGTCTTTATGATATCCGTAATCTTAACGCCGTGCGTGTAGCGTGCGTGGCACAATTGTTATCTGGGTATGTAATTATATTTAATCGAGTGATCTGTGCCCTCTAGTTTTTTCACGATAATATACATGTATATAATACGTATCAAGTGTACGCTTGATTATATACCCACGTCAATCTGTCACTCAATACTGTCACCCAATATATAATTATTGATTTTTCATTTCTTTCTTTGTTTTGCACGCAGATTCAACATGGCGCAGAATCTTCCATCCCATCCATCAGCTTCCATCCCATCCATCAGGGTGAAGCACTTCAGTGCGGGCGGTCGGGAAGTTCCCATGGAAATACGGTGAGTCATATATTTCTCAACGAAATTTATCATCAATCAAGTCCTTAGGTATTCATTACTTGAACTGTAAGTCAAAATCAGAGACTGATATGATGAGAAAATAATTGAATTTATTAGTATTTTTTTTTTTTTACTGTTTTTGGTCAAATTTAAAAAAAATTTAACATAGACTATCATTTGTATACGTCGCGAAAAAATCTGATGCTAATCATCACAATTAACGATTACACCTACCTTTATTGTATAATTGATCGATCAAACGAACTTGCCTAAGTGGAGTTCGATAGAGATTATGTGGAGAGGCTCGTTTCCGAGATTACAGTGTAGATGTTGAGAGAAATTTGACTATTATTCTCAAGGATGTTTTCGTTAACGGTTTTTATTTTATCTTATCATATAATAATAATGATTACTGACTATTTCTCATTGTGAATAGGACGCGAACCTATTCTTAGTCGTAACAACAGGTCTATTATAGTATTTAGCAAAGACCTGGGATTCCCTAGACCATCCGGCCGTGTCCTCAATTATATTAATATCAATCCCTTTTTTCAATGCCGCCGAAGTTGACGCGTGCCGCGTGCTATGTGCGGTAAACTCCTCACTGATGCCGCTGCGAGCTAACATGGATCTGATCCATCTGTTGATCGTTTGAGCTGAGGCTGCTCTGTACGGTTTTTTTTGTCGTAATCAGCAGATGTTCACATTTTCCTCTCAAGAGCTTAGTCTCCTCTATATATCTTCCTCGTGTGCTCGCAACACATAGTTCTGTTTTTTTCTCAAATGGGGGCAAAAGCAAAAGAGGCTGACAAGACCCTGGTCTTGAAGTCTTTATGATATCCGTAATCTTAACGCCGTGCGTGTAGCGTGCGTGGCACAATTGTTATCTGGGTATGTAATTATATTTAATCGAGTGATCTGTGCCCTCTAGTTTTTTCACGATAATATACATGTATATAATACGTATCAAGTGTACGCTTGATTATATACCCACGTCAATCTGTCACTCAATACTGTCACCCAATATATAATTATTGATTTTTCATTTCTTTCTTTGTTTTGCACGCAGATTCAACATGGCGCAGAATCTTCCATCCCATCCATCAGCTTCCATCCCATCCATCAGGGTGAAGCACTTCAGTGCGGGCGGTCGGGAAGTTCCCATGAAAATACGGTGAGTCATATATTTCTCAACGAAATTTATCATCAATCAAGTCCTTAGGTATTCATTACTTGAACTGTAAGTCAAAATCAGAGACTGATATGATGAGAAAATAATTGAATTTATTAGTATTTTTTTTTTTTTACTGTTTTTGGTCAAATTTAAAAAAAATTTAACATAGACTATCATTTGTATACGTCGCGAAAAAATCTGATGCTAATCATCACAATTAACGATTACACCTACCTTGATTGTATAATTGATCGATCAAACGAACTTGCCTAAGTGAAGTTCGATAGAGATTATGTGGAGAGGCTCGTTTCCGAGATTACAGTGTAGATGTTGAGAGAAATTTGACTATTATTCTCAAGGATGTTTTCGTTAACGGTTTTTATTTTATCTTATCATATAATAATAATGATTACTGACTATTTCTCATTGTGAATAGGACGCGAACCTATTCTTAGTCGTAACAACAGGTCTATTATAGTATTTAGCAAAGACCTGGGATTCCCTAGACCATCCGGCCGTGTCCTCAATTATATTAATATCAATCCCTTTTTTCAATGCCGCCGAAGTTGACGCGTGCCGCGTGCTATGTGCGGTAAACTCCTCACTGATGCCGCTGCGAGCTAACATGGATCTGATCCATCTGTTGATCGTTTGAGCTGAGGCTGCTCTGTACGGTTTTTTTTGTCGTAATCAGCAGATGTTCACATTTTCCTCTCAAGAGCTTAGTCTCCTCTATATATCTTCCTCGTGTGCTCGCAACACATAGTTCTGTTTTTTTCTCAAATGGGGGCAAAAGCAAAAGAGGCTGACAAGACCCTGGTCTTGAAGTCTTTATGATATCCGTAATCTTAACGCCGTGCGTGTAGCGTGCGTGGCACAATTGTTATCTGGGTATGTAATTATATTTAATCGAGTGATCTGTGCCCTCTAGTTTTTTCACGATAATATACATGTATATAATACGTATCAAGTGTACGCTTGATTATATACCCACGTCAATCTGTCACTCAATACTGTCACCCAATATATAATTATTGATTTTTCATTTCTTTCTTTGTTTTGCACGCAGATTCAACATGGCGCAGAATCTTCCATCCCATCCATCAGCTTCCATCCCATCCATCAGGGTGAAGCACTTCAGTGCGGGCGGTCGGGAAGTTCCCATGGAAATACGGTGAGTCATATATTTCTCAACGAAATTTATCATCAATCAAGTCCTTAGGTATTCATTACTTGAACTGTAAGTCAAAATCAGAGACTGATATGATGAGAAAATAATTGAATTTATTAGTATTTTTTTTTTTTTACTGTTTTTGGTCAAATTTAAAAAAAATTTAACATAGACTATCATTTGTATACGTCGCGAAAAAATCTGATGCTAATCATCACAATTAACGATTACACCTACCTTTATTGTATAATTGATCGATCAAACGAACTTGCCTAAGTGGAGTTCGATAGAGATTATGTGGAGAGGCTCGTTTCCGAGATTACAGTGTAGATGTTGAGAGAAATTTGACTATTATTCTCAAGGATGTTTTCGTTAACGGTTTTTATTTTATCTTATCATATAATAATAATGATTACTGACTATTTCTCATTGTGAATAGGACGCGAACCTATTCTTAGTCGTAACAACAGGTCTATTATAGTATTTAGCAAAGACCTGGGATTCCCTAGACCATCCGGCCGTGTCCTCAATTATATTAATATCAATCCCTTTTTTCAATGCCGCCGAAGTTGACGCGTGCCGCGTGCTATGTGCGGTAAACTCCTCACTGATGCCGCTGCGAGCTAACATGGATCTGATCCATCTGTTGATCGTTTGAGCTGAGGCTGCTCTGTACGGTTTTTTTTGTCGTAATCAGCAGATGTTCACATTTTCCTCTCAAGAGCTTAGTCTCCTCTATATATCTTCCTCGTGTGCTCGCAACACATAGTTCTGTTTTTTTCTCAAATGGGGGCAAAAGCAAAAGAGGCTGACAAGACCCTGGTCTTGAAGTCTTTATGATATCCGTAATCTTAACGCCGTGCGTGTAGCGTGCGTGGCACAATTGTTATCTGGGTATGTAATTATATTTAATCGAGTGATCTGTGCCCTCTAGTTTTTTCACGATAATATACATGTATATAATACGTATCAAGTGTACGCTTGATTATATACCCACGTCAATCTGTCACTCAATACTGTCACCCAATATATAATTATTGATTTTTCATTTCTTTCTTTGTTTTGCACGCAGATTCAACATGGCGCAGAATCTTCCATCCCATCCATCAGCTTCCATCCCATCCATCAGGGTGAAGCACTTCAGTGCGGGCGGTCGGGAAGTTCCCATGAAAATACGGTGAGTCATATATTTCTCAACGAAATTTATCATCAATCAAGTCCTTAGGTATTCATTACTTGAACTGTAAGTCAAAATCAGAGACTGATATGATGAGAAAATAATTGAATTTATTAGTATTTTTTTTTTTTTACTGTTTTTGGTCAAATTTAAAAAAAATTTAACATAGACTATCATTTGTATACGTCGCGAAAAAATCTGATGCTAATCATCACAATTAACGATTACACCTACCTTGATTGTATAATTGATCGATCAAACGAACTTGCCTAAGTGAAGTTCGATAGAGATTATGTGGAGAGGCTCGTTTCCGAGATTACAGTGTAGATGTTGAGAGAAATTTGACTATTATTCTCAAGGATGTTTTCGTTAACGGTTTTTATTTTATCTTATCATATAATAATAATGATTACTGACTATTTCTCATTGTGAATAGGACGCGAACCTATTCTTAGTCGTAACAACAGGTCTATTATAGTATTTAGCAAAGACCTGGGATTCCCTAGACCATCCGGCCGTGTCCTCAATTATATTAATATCAATCCCTTTTTTCAATGCCGCCGAAGTTGACGCGTGCCGCGTGCTATGTGCGGTAAACTCCTCACTGATGCCGCTGCGAGCTAACATGGATCTGATCCATCTGTTGATCGTTTGAGCTGAGGCTGCTCTGTACGGTTTTTTTTGTCGTAATCAGCAGATGTTCACATTTTCCTCTCAAGAGCTTAGTCTCCTCTATATATCTTCCTCGTGTGCTCGCAACACATAGTTCTGGTTTTTTCTCAAATCTAGGCAAAAGTAAAAGAGGCTGACAAAAACCCTGGTCTCGAAGTCTTTATGATATCCGTAATCTTAATTTCGAAACCTTCTCGTGTTGTAATCAGCGCCGGATTAAAGGTTGGTGGGGCCCATAGGCGCACATATTTCACGGGGCCCTGTGTTATGTATTCTTTCATTTTTTACTATCAAAAAATTATTATAAGAAGGAAAACGCGTAAATTCTTTCAATTTTTTTTCCAATTACAGTACCGTGCGTAAGTTCGGGGATCATTTTCCGAATTTTCGATCGAGACAAAAAGTTGAATATCTCGGTCAAAAAATTTTTTAGTCAAATGCCCCGGGTCGCATTCGAAAGTGGAAAGAACCATTTTATTTTGCTTCTCCGTTCAATTTTCCAAAAAAATTTTCCGCACTCACTAGATAATGTTAAACATGACCGTTTTTTTTGCGATTTTCATACTTTCGTAAATTCGCGTGTAATTTTGTGGGAAATAGATATAGACACTTTTTTCCAATAGGACTTCGAAAGTGACGAGATTGAGCTGTGAATCGATTTTTTTTTTTCAACCTGCGATTTTTTTCCGTCAAGTTATTCAACTTTTTGTGCGGAAAATCGGTTCTCAGAAAATGCGTCGTTACTCGAGCACTGTGGGGCTTCAGATGAAATGTCATAATATAAAAAATGTGTATTTTTCGATTGTTCACTCGTTCAAATTTTTTTGAATTGATTCATTTTTTTCAATTTTTTTTTTCATTTTTTTTCATCGATTTTTTTTCACATGAACAAATCCGAAATAAAATTAACAATAAATTTCTTCATAAATCTTGAAATTTTTTTTTTATTTTTTTCTAGAATTGTTTTTACGTTTTTATGTTACATGAATAAATCCGAAATAATGTTAACAATACTTTCTGCGATTCTCTTGTCATTATATGATGAAGAAAGTCATCGTTTATTTTATTTCGTATTTGTTTATGTGAAGAAAATTCGGTAAAAAAAAATTGAGAAAAAAAATCCAAAAAAAATTAATTCACAAAAATTTGAACGAGTGAAAAATCAAAAAATACACATTTTTTATATTATAACATTTTATCTGGAACCCCACAGTGCTCAAGTTACGACGCATTTTCTGAAAACCAATTTTCCGCACAAAAAGTTGAATAACTTTGACGAAAAAAAATCGCAAATTTCAAAAAAAAAAAAAAAACGATTTACAGCTCAATCTCGTCTCTTTCGAAGTCCCATTGAAAAAAAGTTTCCATATCTGTTTCCCACAAAATTACACGCAAATTTATGGAAGTATGAAAATAGCAAAAAAACGGTCATGTTTAACATTATCTAGTGAGTGCGGAATTTTTTTTGGAAAATTGAACAGAGAAGCAAGACAAAGCCGGTTCATTCCACCCATGAATGTCACCTGGGCCATTTGGCTGAAAAATTTTTTTTTGACCGAGATATTCAACTTTTTGTCTCGGTCGAAAATTTGGAAAGTGATCCCGAACTTATGGACGGTACTGTAAATTCTGACCAGGTATGGGGCCCTCTTGGTTAAGGGGCCCGTAGGCGGTCGCCTACTCCGCCTAGTGGTTAATCCGGTGCTGGTTGTAATAATGTTAAACAGTTTGATTGCAGCCAAGGCTTGTACCCTGTGTGCAGGTACCAAAGCTAACATCATGACTAGTCTGGTTGTGAGATCTTGAAGGCTTAGCTTATCCAAAGGAAAGATTACTGCCCAGATAACAAAATGCGTGCAGTATGCGATACATTATGCACGCACGCGTGTGGATGAACCGCACGATCGCATGCAGTTAAGCAGACAGATGCGCGCACCATTCATGGACATTATGCCCGCACGTGTGCGATCAGCACCAGGGGGTGGACACTTGATGCTCCCCTCCACTCGCTATTCAGAAGTAGTGGACCAGAGTCATACCACAGCAATAAGGTATAAATATTCCCACACATAAATTTTGTGGTGGCATTACTGTCGTATCGAAGCGCTATCTGTGCCTGGTTTGAAAACTAAATACCTGAATCATATGTATTTTTTTAACAAAATATAAATTAAGTATACATCGGCAGAGGTCGTCGTGATCGCCATTTTACCAACCATTTTAGTAAGTTACTAGTGAAAAGCATTATTGTGTTGGCTGCAGTCTGGTCCACCCGACGAACAATTTTGCTCAAAATCTATTGAGTGTCCACCCCCTGATCAGCACTGCGTGCAGGCATCGTGCAGGCACAGTGCGAGTACGTAGTGCACGTTGCACGGTCTTGCATCGCGTGTTTAACCGTGTGACGGCAGGATGCGACACATTGCGCTCGCACTGAGTGCCTGTCACATCATTTCGGCGAAATTGATGTATTTTCGCACGCAGGCGTGTTCCTTCACGTCGTGCAAATAACGTGCGTCGCACGATTGTTATCTGTGTGATATTTGTTCTAATACTGGTGTTACATCCCAAGTTCTATCATACTTTGGTTTACAAGGCCTTGTTTTGAAAACACCTTCAAAAAATCTGTTGATTGTTTGATTTTTTGATATATTCTCGGTAGTAATAAGTGATATTGCTGCCCTGCAGGAGTTGAGGGTACCATATGACGCCCCTGTTTCATATCGTGTAGTGAGAAACTCCAACATCTTGTTCTCATGTCCATTAAATGGGTCAATATTGTTTCGTTCACAAAATTGTATCCAAGATTCTAATGGCCCACTATATTGCTTGATCGTATTGTCCGCTAGCGAAGCAATGAGGAGTTCTATAGTTGCATCTGCAACATCTCTTCGTTTATAGGCTTCCCTGATGAGCGTTTGGCAACTAAAGTCAGTGCACTGGCTAGCGGATGATGCTAGGACCTACCCAGCAAACCAAAATATGTATCAAATACGTATATATTATGTAACGAATGTTACACGTTATGTATCAAACTCATAAGAAAGTATGTTACTGGTACAGCACGATGTCAGCAACATTGGATGTATCATCAATGTATTAGATATGTGCTGGTGATACATATCAGCGACGGCTCACCGATATATCATAGACATATCAAAGATATGTCAAAGACATGTTGAAAGATGTATCAGATACATATTGGAGATGCATCTGATACAATTAACTATCACACTGGAAAAGCTAAATAAAAAGCCGCTATTATTACTAATTTCCATCATCTATGGTGTATATATGACATAGTAACAATTTATAATCAACCACAGATAGATTAAAACGCATTTTTAGTTCATTCAAGACGACATCATTATTTTGACCTAACCCGGGCTCGAACCATGATCGCTCGGACTCGCTTCGATTAGTAGTCGTACGCTCTCGCCACTACACCACAGTATCGTGTAGTGAATACTGCCAGATTTCTCTATATTTTCGATCTCGCTATCTAACAGCTCTGAAGCGTTTATGCCTCGATTGATGCGTACTATCATGTCAGTCACTTACATACGTTTCAGAAATTATCGCCAGCAGATACGGATATCCTATTTTGCGATGTTTTAATTGCAGAACTAAAGATATTGCACGTATCATAGATGTTATTATGTTATGTGACTCTGTTCCCTGGTGTTGCCATCTCTGTTACGTATCATCCATGGGTCTGATGTTATATATACGACACATGTCATATTTGCTAGACTACATGCCCGAAAGGGCGATAAGTCGAAAAAAGGACCAATCAATCAATGTCATATTTGCAGAAATATTATGTCCCATGTATGTAACTATGTTATATTTCCGGATCCCTGAAGATGCTTTCAATTTTATGTATCACTTGTGGGTCTCATGTAATGTACACGATACATCACGGAATTGAAGTTATGTTATTTCTCCTCTACGTAGCTTTGTTATATTACATTGTTACTTCGTGATGCCCTCAATATTACGTATCATTCATGCATCTTATGTTATGTAAACAATATGTTACATTCTAAAGATATGTCGCATATCAGAGACATAACCATGTTACATTACTCCGATCTCTAGATGTGCTCTTACAGTTATGTATCAGTTATGTATTGGTTTGCTGGGTACAAGGTGAAAACACCAAATCAATGGATGGTTTGAAAAATATAGGTTGTCCGATAAGAATTGACCTAATAAGGAGTACCAAGATTGTGTTCGCCAGTGCGGCACTATAACTATCCCCATTGCTTTATCTTCAATAATCTTTCTCAGTACCCGGAGTACGAGTGCAAATGGAGGGAATGCATAAAAATACCAGGATTGATTGATTGATTGATTGATACTTTAATTATGCCTTGGCGGACCTTGAGGCAAATGGTGGATACAGCATACATACAGAAATAGAATTACGAAATGGCACCACAGTTATCACAGCATCGTTATACATATAAAAGTAGCGATAATACCTATAGTGGCAAACGAGCATATAAAGAATAGTGTGACTTAAGTAATATTCAGGAGGCAGATAGGTAAAATGCTTAGGACTAAATAAATAAAAATAAAAATAAAAATATATATAAAATATGCTTAGAACTAAATAAATATAAAATAAAAATAAAACTAGAATTAAAATAAAATACAAACAGAACTAATAGTGAAAGACAAGATAAATTAAAATTAATACAAGACAATAGAGTGGCATACCAAGCATTGGAGCATATATATGTGCATAATGACTAGTACCCAACGCAGCCAGCCGGAAGCAGTCAGAAGGATTCAGTGTCGAGATAAAATAAATGAGCAAACAGGCCAGTCTTAAAAGAACCTATCGATGGAGAGGAGGTGATATCAGGCGGTAAAGAATGCCAAAAGTACACGGCTGTGAGATGGAAAGAGTTCCTAAATGTACAGGTCCGATGCACCGGCGTATGAAAGACAGCAGGAGAGGCCTGACGCGAAGGACGAGAGCCACTAGACCTAGGTGGAGTAAAGAGGTCGGAAAAAAAAAAAAAAAAAAAAAAAAAAAAGTCATCATGGTCACAAAGTCCAAAATCCAAGACTTTACGAGATATAGGACAAAGACTCAATGAAATTCCCATTTACAGCGAGTACATTTTTACGACTTTTTATTCCCTTATACTTATTTCATATGCAAATCTGAACCATGTGGGTGTGCGTATATATGTGGAAAACCTAAAGGGAATAAAAAGTCGTAAAAATGTACTCGCTGTAAATGGGAATTTCATTGAGTCTTTGTCCTATATCTCGTAAAGTCTTGGATTTTGGACTTTGTGACCATGCTGACTTTTGATCAGGATGACCTGAAGCACAACATACTACAATTTTGGACAATTTGACCGGGATCCAATTTCCATAAGATTTGTGCGGGGTCCTTTAGCATATTATCCCGAATTTAAGTCGACGTCGCGTGTAGGTCGAGGGCGCATTTTTGGAGTGATGTTTATTACAAAAAACCTTGACTTATACTCAGAACAATACGGTATTATTTATTATTTATTAACGAACGCTACGAAGCAAAAGACCTGGGGAATGTCAATCACCAGTTTGACTACCTGGACAACGTCAACTACGGGGCGAACGACGTAGAGCACGAGAATGACCGACCGGGCGATATAAGACTAAAAATTACGAAATGTAAAAACCAAAATTTCGGGCAAAGTTCATTCGACGCGGGCACTATCAGTTTGACAGAATTGCTACGAGACTGAGCACGTCACTTTACGGCTGTATTATTGGTTAGACTAAACCTTCTATAACTCAGCAACGACCGGGCCCTGAAAGTTTTTGATAAGGAACTTTATTCTTAGATTTCGACAAGGAATCTGCATGTGAAATCTTTTCCGCGACTTGGGAATCACGCTGTATAGTTTATATATGATTCCGTATATTAAAATACAATTATTATATATTTCTCAATATATTTTTGCCATATATAGTTTATATATGATTCCATATATTAAAATACAATTATTATATATTTCTCAATATATTTTTGCCATATATAGTTTATATATGATTCCATATATTAAAATACAATTATTATATATTTCTGGATATATATTTTTGCCATCTATAGTTTATATATGATTCCGTATATTAAAATACAATTATTATATATTTCTTAATATATTTTTGCCGCATATAATTTATATATGAAATTATATAACTTATTGGTCCAAGTCCGCCACTCTGTAATTCTCGCCGTCCAGGTCCTCCGCTTCGTAGTTCTCGTAGTCCAGATCTTCCACTCTATAATTCTCGTGGTCCTCGGCTTCGTAGTTCTCGTCGTCCAAGTACTCCACTCTGTAATTCTCCTCGTCCAGGTCCTCTGCTTCGCAATTTTCGTGTTCCAGGTCCTCCGCTTCGTAGTTATCGTAACTACGTAATTACTCTGTAATTCTCGTACAGGTCTCTGTAATCTCTTCGGTACAGGTCCTCCGCTGAGTAGTTTTCGTCGTCTAGGTCTACCGCTTCATAGGTTCAGTCGTATTGGACTTCTGCGGTCCTGGACTACGAGAACTGCGAATCGGAGGACCTGGACCACGAGAACTACGAAGCGGAGGACCTGGACCACGAGAACTACGAAGCGGAGGACCTGGACCACGAGAACTACGAAGCGGAGGACCTGCACCACGAGAACTACGAAGCGGAGGACCTGGACCACGAGAACTACGAAGCGGAGGACCTGGACCACGAGAACTACGAAGCGGAGGACCTGCACCACGAGAACTACGAAGCGGAGGACCTGGACCACGAGAACTACGAAGCGGAGGACCTGGACCACGAGAACTACGAAGCGGAAGACCTGGACCACGAGAACTACGAAGCGGAGGACCTGGACCACGAGAACTACGAAGCGGAGGACCTGGACGACGAGAATTACAGAGTGGCGGACTTGGACCAATAAGTTATATGATTTCATATATAAATTATATAGGGCCAAAATATATTGAGAAATATATAATAATTGTATTTTAATATATGAAATCATATATAAAATATATATGGCAAAAATATATTCAGAAATATATAATAATTGTATTTTAATATATGAAATCATATATAAAATATATATGGCAAAAATATATTCAGAAATATATAATAATTGTATTTTAATATATGAAATCATATATAAAATATATATGGCAAAAATATATTCAGAAATATATAATAATTATATTTTAATATATGAAATCATATATAAATTATATATGGCAAAAATATATTCAGAAATATATAATAATTATATTTTAATATATGAAATCATATATAAATTATATATGGCAAAAATATAATACTCATATAAATTAAACATATAAATATATTATATTCTGAAAATATATTTATACATATAGATAATTTCGGCCATAATATAACACCACCTATTTTCATATATTCTGCCATATATTTTTGCAATATATAGTTTTTTCATACGGGCACGCTTACGCCCGGCAGGGGCCTTGCCGGGAGCCGGGCGTGCCCTGACAAATTTCCACATGGGATAGTACATTATGTCATTAGGCTGAAAACCGAAGGTTTTTCGGACCGTGTGAGGTTCGCAGCGCGAGGCATGGTTCGGGGGTCTGAGGCACGCTGAGTCCCCCCGACCAGCTCGGGCGACTACTCTCTAAATTTGAATCAGTGAATAGTCACTGATTATCAGTGAATAGTCACTGCAGCTCCCAGTTATAAGTATGCAATTGGAAATCAGTGAAAACTCACTGATTCATCCAGTGAATAGTAACTGATTCATCCAGTGAATAGTAACTGATTCATCCAGTAAAAAGTCAGTGATTCAACGAGTGAAATTGACTCACTGGTTGAAATAGTGAAATTCACCAGTCGAATCGGTAAAAATGGCACACTGATCGAATCAGTGCAAATTAGGGGAAGTCCGGGCAAAGCGGATCCGTTAAGGAAAGTTGGTAATAAAACAAGCAAACTGTTACAATTGCAACCCAATTTAAGCATATACCCACTTTTTATACTATTATCTTTCAGCATAAAATAATAAAATAATTGAAACTTAAAATTCAAACCTGTGCAATTAACAAAAACGAGCACAACAGTTATCAGTACGTTACCGAAACAGCCGGGCAAAGCGGATACTACATACGAGCGAAGTAAATATCCCCAAAATCTATGTATCAGTCTTCACATTCATCACGGAGAAGCTTCCACAGCCCAAGTAGGATGTATAAGCTTCGTGGACCCATTTCAGACATTGACTACATCCCACACAACACATGGACGTCAAAATGACGTCCAATGATCGTCATGGCAAAATGTTGTGGACGTCCGTGAGGTGTTTCTTGGACGTCGAAACGACGTCCCTTTCAGGTCATAATGTTCCAGAAGGTGGTGTCCAAAGAACGTTCTTTTGAAGTCTTCACAGGCATCTCAAAAGGATTTCATTTGGACATAAAAAGGGTGCATTTCGCAATTTGTTAGAAATATTATTTCATGAATAATTGAATAATTACAATGTCATATACCGAAAATATTATGATACGGTAAATTATTGAGTTTTCAGATATATCCCACAATAACCACGCGCGGACCACACTACTGACTACAGCTTTGTTGTTAAACACTGCGCGTGACTGTTGCGCGGGAGAAGGAAATGTAGCGCGTGTTCCGAAATTATAATAAATTTATTACATAAATGTTTACGATTCGAAAAAATGTGTAGAACTAAAATTAATCATTGTTATCCAATTGATAAACGAAAAATCGGGGTTTCGATTGACTAAGCCTTAATATAAATAATGAAGAACAAGCTTTCCAAAGATTTGTATAGGGGAAGGTGGGGCAGAACGGGCAGCGGGGCAGTACGGGCGCCAAAACAAAAAAAAATAATGTGGTCGGAAATGATTTTTTGTAAATAACGGCGACGTATTTTGGATCAATAATGAAAACAAATAAAAATATTTAAAAAATTTTTCAAAAATAAAATAATACGGAAAAAAAATCATTTTTTTTTTTCATTATTGATCCAAAATATGTCGCCATATTTTATGAAAAATCATTTCCGACCACATTATTTTTGCTTTGTTTTGGTGCCCGTTCTGCCCCGCTGCCCGTTTCCCGTGTAGAAATTTTGCCTGGGCGTTAATTGGGGCCAGATTAATTTTCCTCGTTATTATCTAGGCCCAAGTTTGGATAGCCGTGCTGGGCCAATGTCGATTTGTCACGCTTTTTTCCTTTGGTCCTATATGGGCTGTCAAACTTGGCCCAAAACTGCCGTCCAAATTTGGGCCAACATTGGATATTTAATCAGGCCCTGTGCTGGCTGGTAAATGGGCCGGTAGAGGCAGCGTCAAGGCGTAATATGAAATTGCGAGAAATAATATGTAATAGTACATTATACAACGTGGGAATAAAGTGAAAGATTATTCCCGAGGGCGCGTTTACTGCCCGAACGAAATTCCCGAGGGTGAGTTTACTGCCTGAGCGAAGCGAGGGCAGTAATCACCCAAGGGAATTTTCGCAAGGGCAGTAAGCCCGAGGGAATGATGCACTTTATTCCCATGTTGCATACAATGTTTTATTCACTCCTCAACTGTAACCACTTTATCAATCTTCATAAATTTTGCGGGAATAATGTACATTATGCCCGCAAATCTGCGGGAATAATGTAGATTATTTCCCGCAAAATCCAGATTTGCGGGAAATAATCTACATTATTCCCGCAAAATCCAGATTTGCGGAAAATAATCTACATTATTCCCGCAAATCTGTATTTGCGGGAATAATGTAACATTATTTCCCGCAAAAGTATAACAGGGAATAATATGCTACTTTATGCCCGCTTTTCAGATCAATAAAGTGGCGATTACAGTTGAGAGGTGAATAAAATATATTTATTTAAAAAAATAATTTTCATTTATCATTTTTATATCTAGATTCACATTTTATCGCCAGCTGACCTAACCTACGCGTCATATCAATGAAATTGCATTACAAACCTACCGAAAAAATCGCCGCATTATTTGTCGCCGCCTGGACTTGAACCCACGTCCGCTCGGTTACTAGTCGCACGCCCTAACCGCTACGCTAAACTATCATATGGGATGGGAACGACACTCTCCGTATCTGTATCGAAAATCACTCGTCATTCCACCTCGCCTAGTATTATTGAAATACTTTTCAATTAATTACTCTTAGTGGAATATCAACGCTTTGCTTATGGTTCATCGTATTTTTTATATTATATCATCGTCGCACAAACTTGAATATATATGCAATATTATTCTTCTCGATTAGGCTTGGAAAATAAGTGGAATCCAAATGAGGCCCTAACGAGGTTATCATAAGGAAAGCTTGATCAATTAATGTCTTGGGGGACAAGTCAACGCCAAGCCAGAGCCTGTATTGGCTGTCGTCACGCAAGCCTGTTTAATGATGTCTTGCGGAACGGGTCAACGCCAAGCTAGGGCCTATATTGGCTATCTCTGGGCAAACCTGACTGATATTATCTTGTCCGATGAGGCAATGCCAAACCAGGGCCTGTATTGGCTATCTTCAGGCAAGCTCGGATAATATCATCCTGGCGTCCAAGGCAATGCCAAGCCTGGGTCTGTGTTGGCTGTCTCCAGGCAAACCTGGCTAATATTATCTGGTCCGATGAGTCAATGCCAAGCCAGGGCCTGTATTGGCTGTCTTCAGGCAAGCTCGGATAATATCGTCCTGGCGTCCAAGGCAATAACAAGCTTGGGCCTGTATTGGTTGTCTTTGTGAAGCCTATAATTTGGATGCCACAATTACACCCGTATAGGGCCTTCATTCAATATAGGATGCCCGGACAAATTTCCACACGGGTTTGCCCCACCTTCCCCTATAGTCTTATATCGACCAAGAAAATTTCAGAAAGGTGTCAATAAATCGACAGAAATTAGCATCATCAATCATGGTATCTGTAGGATGCTACGACAGACACAACATTTTGAGAAGTAACAATTAAGACGGGACAAAATCAAAATTTATATGAGAAAAAAATTGTATTTCTGTAATAACTTCGCTAGATTCGTGGTACATCACTAGGCTATTTCTAGGATATCCTCCATATGTCGTGAAGAACTAATTTCCATAGGACCTACAAAATACGTACTAGAGACGTCTTTTGTAGGACTTTTGGAATAGGACATGAATGGGATTTTCGTGACACCGTTCGGACGTCCATTCGATGTTATGTGTTGTGTGGGATTGAATCCAGTCTTGTTTTACCGGCCCAACATAGTCTTCACTGCAAAGTAGGCGCAGGACTATTTCTCCATGCCTTTCTTTAGATCCGCTTTGCCCGTAACCGCTTTGCCCGGTATCTCTTTTTCGAAATCAACTTGATGAGAACAATTGTCGAAGCCAAATATTAATAAAAGTTAACCTATCATAGAAGAGGGTAATCCATAGCGTTGACTATCAGGTAAGGTAAATTTGAATTGCTAAATAATAAGTACACATAATTCACATAAATACTTTGGCGAAAATCGTAAGAAAACTATGAAAAATGCAGAATTCCTTACCACAGACGTATTGTTGCTTGCAACAACTGACTAGCACTGTCATGGCGTCGGAAAACGATCGATTAATCGATGATACCAAGTGATATGGCATTATCTACTATAACTTAAAAAAACTAGCCATTATCCGCTTTGCCCGGGCGGTCTGCTTTGTCCGGACTTCCCCTACTGGTAATTCATATTTTTCATATGCATAAGCGAAATCTCACTTCTTTCCCTTGATGCACAATATACTATTATACAACGCAAGCATGTTTTACGCGTTTTCCATGCTCGATCTCGGTACACAAAGAAGGCGTTTTAGCGACGCTTTTCCATTAGTGACGCGATATATTACTAAAATTTTTTACGAATTTTCCACCCACTGCATCAAAAAATAATGTTTGCAACTCGGGCGTAGGGTGATTCTAATGAATTACATGAATGAGAAATCCACTCGTCTAGGCTAACATTTCAAATCTGTTACAGGTTCAAAAAGAATCCCCAGCTTTGAAAGAAGCTCGGGAAGAATTGGAGAGCCTGCGAAGGACCATCAAAACTATAGATTTCCTCATAAAATGGCCGTCGATGAAACTACACCCGACCGTTGTCAAGACGGACGGAACAAACTGTGAGTAATATGTAATACTAAATCATTGTATTAACCAACTCGTTGGTACGAAGAATACCGAAACTGTAATTCTTACGTCCAATCTGAGATTCAAAAAGCAAAAGTACGAATCTTATTCGAATTCGGGTCGGATTCAATTCCACTCTGTTTCCAGGCTTTGAATGCACATCCCATCATCAGAAGTTTGACGCCACCGAAAAAAAGCGCGCGCACTTGTTTCTACACCATTACGATGGAGAATTCAAATGCCCCACGTGCGGCAAAACCTTCTCTACAATAGAGTATTTTAGAGCACACATGCGGATTTATTGCCGCAAAATCCATCCGCTTTTAAAAGATTATTTGAAGATAGCCTACTTGAAAGGGAACACAGTCACGAGAAGTGTGCAGATAAAAGAAGTCATAAATCGTGGGGCGATAGCGATGCTCGCCGCAGAGGAAAAGTTAAAATATTTTCAGCACGTACGTACAATAATTCATCGATTTATACAATCTGCAAACCAAGGTGTACGATACAGCCTGAAAATACTGTAACGAAATTAGGTTCGTTGTGATGATAAGTTATTTAAAGTAGGTTCTTTGAGATAAGAGGTTGTGTATTCTGAAATACAAGTCTGTGCAGTTAGCAAGCTAGAGCAAGACTGATTTGTTTGACAATAATAGTTGTTGACGCAGCAACCGAGGTTCTTATATTTTAAAGGATATCTTTTATCATATAGGCTACTGATGGTGTTCATGAAATTGAAAGAATATGGGTGATTTTACCCAATGTAACAATACAATAATTCTTATAACGTTCGGCTATTTTATAAAAGTTTAATGATTTGAAGTTTAATTTCGCAAATAGTTGTATTTTGCCGCCACACAGTGTGGTCAATATTTCTTAATTATACTAAACGGCAGCTGGCAGCGTGTCATTCGTTTTGGCTTGACAGTATATTATCCAATGACAGCCAGGTTTTCCGATGTATTCGTCACTTCAAAGTTTTTTCATGTTCACCTAGTACTTTGAGTGCCCCAGTGATAATTCAGTAGTTGATTGGTTATGAATCATGTGTTGTATCTAACGCGCTGAATTCTAAAGCTACGATTTCAATACGAATATTTTTTTGATATTCTCCTACAATGTAATAATGCCAAACTCCGAAAAGTGAAATTACCTGTTATTACTTTTTATCCAATTTGGTACTCTTAATGATCATTGTATTATCGTTTTATAGGTAGCAAATGCTGATGCTGATGGAAGCCTGCAGTAAATGTTCATCTTTAAATCAGGATCTTCCTCTGACCCAAGTTAGAAGTATAATGAAGTTTATGCCCCAGATGAAATACATGTTCAACAATCCTCGTAACACAGGTATACCAGCGCCGGCTCACTCATCCAAAGAGCACCGAGCTAAAAAAAGGCAAAGGACGAGCTAGTACTGGCTACAGTCTTACTGGCCCACGTACAATTATTACCAATCAGCGTTTCAATAGGCGATTTATTTTGGGTAAAATTCAAAAGAAATAAAAACCGGAAACAGATTAAAATTACGTATTGATTTTTTTAATTCAATTATTGATAGACAATATTAGCCCGAATACAGAAAAAAAATGTATATATATATTCAAAGATATAAAGAAAAGTGTTCATACCCGTGCAAAATTTTTTACCCTGAACTAAGCTTGCTAAACGCTTGCAGAACCATTGCTCCAAAACGCTTGCAGAACTGTTGCTCAAACGCTTGCGAATTGAAACAAAACTGTCAAGGATTTTTCCAAGGGTTTTCCAAGATAAGTCACCCAAGCGTTTTGAATGGGTTGCCAATGGTTAAGAAAGGATTCTCTCAACGGTTTTGAATAGGTTGCCAATGGTTAAGTAAGGATTCTCCCAAGGGTTTTGAATAGCCCGATTTATGAAATTGAAAAGTAATAATAGTAGAATAAAAAAGCATTACGAAATGTGACATATTTTATCGTCCGTTGACCCAGCCTACGCATCCCATCGATGAAATTGCATTATACACCTTCTGAAAAAACCACCGCATTCTTCGTCCCCGCCGGGACTTGAACCCACGTCCGCTCGGTTACCAGTCGCACGCCCTAACCACTACGCTAAACCACCTTATGACATATGACCCAACACTCTCCTACTTGTTTAGGGCCTATCGAAGTGTCAAGTTATTACTGGCGTGCCTTTCCAAATATACGTTGCAATATACTTCGACTGTCTTGTTTATTGGTTTCTATAATGGCATAAGCGTTGAGATCAAGTGTTCGCCAAGGTTAATCCAACCCTTCCCCAAGGCTTGGTGAACTCTTGGTTTAAAAGCCAACTGATCGCAAGGTTTCCGCAAGGGTCTTTCGAACCAAGGTATTGCCAAGCGTTGAGATCAAGTGTTAATGATCTCATTCCAAAAAAAGCGGATTTTCGGCCCACCCTACTGTCCAGTTTGTCTAGTTTATTTCTAGGCGCTGGGTGGGAAAACTGTACAGAGCCCCGCCCGATTTGAAACGGTCGGAACAGCTAGCGCCTTGATTGGAAATCTGGTTAGGCGCTAAAGCTTTGAGTGCAGGCCCAGCGTCGGCGGCCAATACCGATCCAATATTGGTAATTAGTTGGGATGATAATTTCGGTCCAACGTATAGCTATCGACACTGGGCCAGTATAAACTTATGAATATAAATATATATTATAGTTAATTGTTGGGTTATTAGGTTTAATAAATAAATAAATGACACGGGTTATATGTATGAATTATTTATTATACGCGTCTCTTCTCTGTACAGTAGTCTCTAGGAGACGGACCCAAGTAGTGAAGTAGGAGTAGGAGCGTGGGGAGGGGAGAAGTCTCCGCTCACGCCCTATTGGCTGTAAGACCCAGGAGCGTAAAGCCATTAGGCGCATAACCTTATATCTCACATTAATGGCCCAACAAGAGCCCAATAATTGATCAGCCGATGACCCGATCATTCTATTTTTGTTTATTTTCGATATTATCCGGACAAAAAATATTTTTTTCACCAATAGTTCATAATTTTTCGAGCGGTAGAGAACGCAGTTAAGGATATTATGGCGTGATTGGGGGGGTCCCAAAAATGCAGAGAAAAATCTGAAAATTTTTATAAATATTCACTATAATATCCAGGAACTGTATACAAAATTTCAGATTTCTAGCGAGCCTAGTTTCGACGCTATGAATTTATAAAAAAATGCCATTTAACACTGGCTCTTATGGGAAAATCGTAAAAATGCAAAAATAAATAGAAACAATGCAGCCAAAAACTCGAAACTTGACACACTGAAAGAATCTATTTATATGAACCCATTGGTAAAATTGTTGTGTTCACTTCGAGCACTGTTTATTAATTATTCACGATAAACGGATAAAAAATGTAATTTCAGCGCGCGCAACTCGAAATGACGGCAACGTCGCAACGAGCTACCGAGTGGGGGGTGAACGCGGCTAATTCAAAACATACGAGGGATTCACGTGCATTCTCTTCTGTAAACATCTCCGTTGAATAAGTGTCATATAGAAAGAATAATTAATAGGAATAAAATGAGAACTTGATAAAAAGATATCGATTCAAGTACGAAAAATATTTATTACCAAAATGATAATTGTTATTGGACAATACTATAAACATAAGGAATAAAAATTACACTTTCATAAATTTGTCAATCATGATCAACATGATTGAATTTTTTATGATAAAATGTTTCAGATTTTCTGACTAGTTTTCTTTGCCTAGGAAGTCAAGAATTTTCTCGACTGTTTTCACTTGGAACTTAAGTTCTTTTCTTTGGGTTTTCTCTTTAAAAAAGCTCTTTATACCTTCATCTCCATTGTCACAGTAAATTCTCTTCAGATCTTCGATGGTAATTCCAGCTGAAGCTAATTTTGTACGAATGGTTGGACTTATAAATTTCTCCAAAGGCTTCAAGGTCGTCAAATTCTCTTTGCTTTTATCCTGGTTGCTCCAGTGGATAACTTGTTCCCCGTATAATGTCGCAGAGGCGATCAGATCATTATTTGTGATATTGAAGCCTCTAAGCACTTTCGCCAGAATTTTACAATCATAAATTGCATTATGAGCCCCCACAACGACAATATGCAACGATTCTGCTAGTGTACCCAGAGAACATTGACCTTTACCTGTTCCTCCACTAGTTTTCTTCAACACTGGCAAGGTATCGAGGAAACCCTGTATCAACTTACAGAATTTCTCTCCGAGATTGTACTTTATTATCACACGGTAAAGTCTTGGACCATCAAACCGTAGATTATGGGCAGCAAGATAACATTTCTTACCAAGATTTTCAATCCAATTCAAAAAATCTCTCAGGGAATCTTGAATTGGTGATGATGGTACTGCTTTACCATGCAACATGAGACTTCCATTACAATTTATCAAGCCATGCACTGCAGTTGCACTTGGTGCAATTTGTTGCTTGGGTTTAATATAAATACTAAATTCGTGTCGACCACATTTTGCAGCAATTTGCAAAATGTCGCAGTCTCGTTGAAATCCTGATGTCTCAAGGTCGAACAAAATAATGGGGTGCTCATCATCGTCAATATTATCCTCAGATTTTCCTTCGATTGATTCAGGTACAGCAGACTGAGTAAGCAAACCACAATTACTCTTGTATGTGAGTCCCTCAGTGTTTTCTCTGCGATGACGTATAGCTCCACGAATTTTTTTATTCTGTGCTCGATGTTTTTTGAAGGCGTGAGTATTCATGGTTGCTCTAGTCCTCGAAAGAGCTCTGTCAGTTCGAGCAATGTGACGTGAGAGTTGTCTACCAGGTGAGAGCTGAATTTTCTCATTAATTTCCTGGGTGTATGTTACTCCAAGGTTTTTCTGTCCAACTGAGAAACCCACTCTAAAGTCTGCTGATGCAGTCTGACTGTAGCAGCGCTGCTTTGGAGCTTTACTGGCTATAGTAGCATTTAGACTTTCGTTTCGATTGCTAGATGCTCCCATGGAAAACTTCTCAGCATTTGCTGCTAATTTATCGAAGATTTTTTTCAATGCCTCATATAACTTTTTGTCAGAGAAACCTCCAGGGACAGAGGAATGGTCGTAATTTTCTTGGTTTTCATGATACCCACACCATGAACCGCAAATGCTGTGGTCGTTGAATGCATGGTGTGGGATGCTTCTTATGGCTGCTGCCATAGCAGGGCTATTGCCTATATTTTGGGCAACAGCGAATGTGAAACACCGGTGGAGATAAGTGATCCTATCCTTTGTCAACTCTTTACTACTCTTTTCCAATGTGTATAGTTGCTTTTTAACACCCCCTGATGCGTGATTTTTGTCTGATTGGAACTGTCATCATCACCTACCAAGATCCCAACCTCAGTGTTCTTTGATTTTAATATTTCACTTTCGACTACCAACTTTCTCCCTACATGAGGCTCCATCGCTTTGGCTGAGCCAAAAAAATTCAAACGACAGTTATGGTCAGAACAATTATCTGTACGCTCACACTTACTGCACTTTCTATTGCACATAGAATAATCTAGGACCATTCCCGAAAAATGACCAATAATTGCGCCAAAACCATTTAAACTGTCATAGCTTAACCAAGAGGGCCCCATACCTGGTCAGAATTTACAGTACCGTCCATAAGTTCGGGATCACTTTCCAAATTTTCGACCGAGACAAAAAGTTGAATATCTCGGTCAAAAAAAAAATTTTCAGCCAAATGGCCCAGGTGACATTCATGGGTGGAATGAACCGGCTTTATCTTGCTTCTCTGTTCAATTTTCCAAAAAAATTTCCGCGCTCACTAGATAATGTTAAACATGACCGTTTTTTTGCTATTTTCATACTTCCATAAATTTGCGTGTAATTTTGTGGGAAACAGATATGGAAACTTTTTTTAAATGGGACTTCGAAAGAGACGAGATTGAGCTGTAAACCATTTTTTTTTTTTTGAAATTTGCGATTTTTTTTCGTCAAAGTTATTCAACGTTTTGTGCGGAAAATTGGTTTTCAGAAAATGCGTCGTAACTTGAGCACTGTGGGGTTCCAGATAAAATGTCATAATATAAAAAATGTGTATTTTTTGATTTTTCACTCGTTCAAATTTTTGTGAATTAATTTTTTTTTGATTTTTTTTCTCAATTTTTTTTTACCGAATTTTCTTCACATAAACAAATACGAAATAAAATAAACAATGACTTTCTTCATCATATAATGACAAGAGAATCGCAGAAATTATTGTTAACATTATTTCGGATTTATTCATGTAACATAAAAACGTAAAAACAATTCTAGAAAAAAATGAAAAAAAATTTCAAAATTAATGAAGAAATTTATTGTTAATTTTAGGCCCTCGTCTCGATTTGGCAGTCGTTCGTTCATGAATAAAGGCTCCAGTCTCGATTTGGCAGTCGTTCGTTCATGAATCAAGGCTGTAGTCTTGATTTGGCAGTCGATCGTTCCTGAAAAAAGGCCCTAGTCTTGATTTGGCAGTCGTTCGTTCATGAATAAAGGCTCTGCTCTCGATTTGGCAGTCGTTCGTTCATGAATAAAGGCTCTAGTCTCGATTTGGCGGTCGTTCGTTCATGAATAAAGGCTCTGCTCTCGATTTGGCAGTCGTTCGTTCATGAATAAAGGCTTTGCTCTCGATTTGGCAGTCGTTCGTTCATGGATAAAGGCTCTAGTCTCGATTCGGCAGTCGTTCGTTCCTGAATAAAGGCTCCAGTCTCGATTTGGCAGTCGTTCGTTCATAAATACAGGCTCTAGTTTCGATTTGGCAGTCGTTCGTACATGAAAAAAGGCCCTAGTCTCGATCCGGCAGTCGTTCGTTCCTGAATAAAGGCTCTGCTCTCGATTTGGCAGTCGTTCGTTCGTGAAAAAAGGCCCTAGTCTCGATCCGGCAGTCGTTCGTTCATGAATAAAGGCTCTGCTCTCGATTTGGCAGTCGTTCGTTCATGAATAAAGGCTCTAGTCTCGATTTGGCAGTCGTTCGTTCATAAATAAAGGCTCTAGTTTCGATTTGGCAGTTGTTCGTTCATGAATAAAGGCTTTGCTCTCGATTTGGCAGTCGTTCGTTCCTGAATGAAGGCTCTAGTCTCGATTTGGCAGTCGTTCGTTCATGAATAAAGGCTCTGTCTCGATTTGGCAGTCGTTCGTTACTGAAAAAAGGCTCTAGTCTCGATTTGGCAGTCGTTCGTTCATAAATAAAGGCTATAGTTTCGATTTGGCAGTCGTTCGTTCCTGAATGAAGGCTCTAGTCTCGATTTGGCAGTCGTGCGTTCATGAATAGAGGCTCTAGTCTCGATTTGGCAGTCGTTCGTTCATGAATAAAGGCTCTAGTCTCGATTTGGCAGTCGTTCGTTCCTGAATAAAGGCTCTAGTCTCGATTTGGCAGTCGTTCGTTCATGAATAAAGGCTTTGCTCTCGATTTGGCCGTCGTTCGTTCCTGAATGAAGGCTCTAGTCTCGATTTGGCAGTCGTTCGTTCCTGAAAAAAGGCTCTAGTCTCGATTTGGCAGTCGTCCGTTCATAAATAAAGGCTCTAGTTTCGATTTGGCAGTCGTTCGTTCATGAATAAAGGCTTTGCTCTCGATTTGGCAGTCGTTCGTTCCTGAATAAAGGCTCTAGTCTCGATTTGGCAGTCGTTCGTTCATGAATAAAGGCTTTGCTCTCGATTTGGCCGTCGTTCGTTCCTGAATGAAGGCTATAGTCTCGATTTGGCAGTCGCTCGTTCATGAATAAAGGCTCTAGTCTCGATTTGGCAGTCGTTCGTTCATGAATAAAGGCTCTGCTCTCGATTTGGCAGTCGTTCGTTTATGAATAAAGGCTCTAGTCTCGATTTGGCAGTCGTTCGTTCATAAATAAAGGCTCTAGTTCCGATTTGGCAGTCGTTCGTACATGAAAATAGGCCCTAGTCTCGATTCGGCAGTCGTTCGTTCATGAATAAAGGCTCTGCTCTCGATTTGGCAGTCGTTCGTTCATGAATAAAGGCTATAGTCTCGATTTGGCAGTCGTTTGTTCATGAATAAAGGCTCTAGTCTCGATTTGGCAGTCGTTCGTTCCTGAAAAAAGGCTCTAGTCTCGATTTGGCAGTCTTTCGTTCATGAACAAAGGCTCTAGTCTCGATTTGGCAGTCGTTCGTACATGAAAAAAGGCCCTCGTCTCGATTTGGCAGTCGTTCGTTCATGAACAGAGGCTCTAGTCTCGTTTTGGCAGTCGTTTGTTCGTGAATAAAGGCCCTAGTTTCGATTTGGCAGTCGTTCGTTCATGAATAAAGGCTCTAGTCTCGATTTAGCAGTCGTTCGTTTATGAATAAAGGCTCTAGTCTCGATTTGGCAGTCTTTCGTTTCCGAAAAAAGGCTCTAGTCTCGATTTGGCAGTCGTTCGTTCCTGAAAAAAGGCTCTCGTCTGGATTTGGCAGTCGTTCGTTCATGAACAAAGGCTCTGCTCTCGATTTGGCAGTCGTTCGTTCCTGAATAAAGGCTTTAGTCTCGTTTTGGCAGTCGTTCGTTCGTGAATAAAGGCTCGGCTAAAACATGAATAAATAAATAACTAAATACGGCATGTTCTGTTTGGTATGGAACATAATTCTCCTCCTTCGAACAATAACGTTATTACACGACCAAGCTGAGGGAACGAGGTCACCATTTGGTTTCATTTTATTGTATATTTTTATGATTTTTATAGGTGTTACGTCCGGGCATCACCGCCCGTACGTTCGCCCCTCACTTACTTCAGCTCAACTCTTCACACGCTTCCCCCCTTCTCCCTCTACGTCCCCACTCTTCTTATCTGCCTGCTACCTCCGCATCTTACGCATCTTCCTTTCTTACTTCTAGAAAAAGACTCGTCGCACTCGGCACTGCCAAATGCAACGAGTCAGCAAAACCTTTTATCTACATACCTAACTATGCTTCCCTCGATTCCTTACACTACTTCTCAACTATACACGTACCAATAGACACCTAGCATACTCAGGTTCTTAAATATAACTAAATACCAGAATAAACGTAATACTTATAAGAGTTTAAATAAAACTATTACTTTTCTCGTATTACCTACCATCAACATCCCTCGGCTATACATTAGTATTTAAACAGGGGACAAGACCCCTAAAGTAAGACGTTACATAGGCAACAAATAAGCAAACGAAAATAATTCAACAATTGATTATTCACGACCTTGAGGGATATTTAATGCGGAAGAGAGGGTTGTAATAATGATATACGACCGTGACAAGCGTCATAATGAAAATATTACTCCGAACTAATTGAGAGAATCGACAGTCGCTTTAATTTTGAGAAACAATTACTGTGCTCATCACGGTAACAATAAGTAATATTGTATTGATGCTACAGCAATAAATTACCAAATATATCAAAATAAAATCGCTTCATTATTTTTCACTATCCCCTCCCTGCAAGCTCCTAATTTTTTATGTAGGTTCATTTATAGTAGCATTATTTAGAGTTAGCAAAATTCTGAGTTTAAAAATGCTCCTGGTATCAGGAGAACATCTGACCCGAGGAGGTGTGCCGAAATTTTTGGTGGGGAAGAAGAGTATAGAGTATCGATATGGGCATGCATACGTGTCCTCATGCACGCATTGTATAGGGTATCTCAATTAGTCATACAAACCTACATGAGGCGATTCCCCTTCGAAGAGGAAAAACAATAGAAAAAAAGTCGAAAAAAAGTCGAAAAAAAGTCGAAAAAAAGGTCGAAAAAAATCTTCAAATTTAGCAGTAAATTTCGTCCAAAATTGCAAGTGTTTTCCTATCTTTTTTTTCGACTTTTTTTCTATTACTTTTCCGGAGAATCGTTAGTGTATCGATATAGGCATGCATACGTGTCCTCATGCACTTTCTATTCAGTTACACAAGCGATTTTCAGAGTGTTAGAAATTTCGACTCAAAAATTGCTCCTGGTATCAGGAGAACATCTGACTAAGAAGGTGATGAAATTTTTGCAAACAAAGGGATAATATAATATATGAATATGTGTCCTCATTTACGTTTTTAACACGTAAGAGTCGCAGGATGGGGGAAAGTGGAAAATAACGAACAGATTATTATAAGTACCTATGTATCTGAGAATTTATTGATGCAGCATCGATATAGGTATGATATACAATATTGCTTATTGACAAAGTAATGTACAATTTGTAATTTTTTCTTAAAAATAATCGCAATTAATCAAGTCCCTTTATTAATTCCCTACATACAAGTTATGAATATGATATAAACCAGCACATTATAATATACTCCGTAACATAACTAATTTTGCGAACTAAGTTCAACATACACCTATTCGTTGCGATTAGAACAGAATCTTCGCCGAATGGATATGTTTGGTTTCTGATGGAAGTTGCTTCAACTGTACCAAAAAGAAGAGTGTTATAATATCACCGTATGATTCAGTGAATTACTATAAGCAAAAAAAAAAGAAAAAATTACAATAAAGAACTTTCTCTCATCAGATAGTAACATTTGCTGTGTCCCAATTCGCCGATCTCGGCCTCGGTCTTGGTCTCAGTCTCATGCGCATGCGCATATTTGCCTTGGCCTTATACTTTTACGTGATATCCGACTGCTACTCGGTCGGTATCTCGCTCTACCACTAGTAGCGCACTCTGGCGTTGCATCCCTCTACCACAATAAACCGGAAATGCAACGCTAAATTGTTTATCGTATTCATTGCTGGGGTATAAAGCGACGCGCGAACTTTTTATTTCAAAAGTCTCAGGTACGGAGATTATCGTTTACATTGAAATCATTTATGGTTGAGAGTAAAGGGATTGATTGTCCATATCAGTTGTCCTCTACTCGTACTCTTGTTTATCATTTTTCATCGTTACATGTTGTTTATATATTGAGTATAACTGTTGAACGACATTCAAATGGTTAATCGGGGGCAACTACTTTTGATTGCGTTATTCCGCGTGAGACAACGGAGGAGAAACTTATTTATCCAACAGTTGACATTACTTCGCAGTTTACTGGTAATACCGCAATTATTACAGCGAGCTGATAATCATGTAAGTGTGACAGTGGAATTTAATTATTGGAATTACCGATGTAAGTAGTAGAATAAAATTGTATTTTATTACTATTATCTTCATCATCATAATCCCCCAATGCCCTATGAAATTCCCAGTGATGAGATTTTTCAAATTACTCGCACTCTCGTATTTCAATTTAATTCAACAATATTTCAGCGTGGTAACCCTCTTCGAGGTAACCCTCGAACTTATTAATTTTTCGAGGAAGGTCTCAATCAATCAAGTCGAGTCAATTTTTCTTTTTTAGTCGTTTGCGATGACTTGACTGAGTCTGAATCGACTTGATTGACTGAGACCTTCCTCAAAAAATTACTAATTTCGAGGGTTACCTTTACGATGAATCATTCAATTTTTTATAATAATTTGAAAGGAATTTTTTATGCGGTCCGTTTTGCCCTCTCGGTCCGTTTTACCCTCCGGTCCGTTTTGCCCTCCCGATCCGTTTTGCCCTCCCGATCCGTTTTGCCCTACCTTCCCCTAATATTATCAAAGTACAGGGTGGCCAAAAGATCCTTAAAAAAATCCCTAAAATTTCCACAATCCTTATCAGCAGTTTGAAATTCAATGACATTTCCAGATTTCCCAGGTTTTTCCTGACCGTGGTCAACATAAATTGTTTCAGGTAATCGTTTTCCTATTTTGGATGGCGTGCGGTACTTCTTTTCGCGTCGTTTCAAAATGCTTTGACATCCCTCGATCAACTGTGCACAGAATCGTACACCGCATTCTCAATAGGATGGTTTCACTTCTACCAGAAATCGTCAGGTTACCATCTGAAAACGACCTCAATACGATCGGGTTAGGATTTGGGCGAAAGGCGCGAAGTGCTGTATTTCGTCAGTGCGTGGGTGCACTGGACGGTTGTCATGTTCGGATAGTCTGCCCACGAAATTTGCACGAGCAATACTTCAACCGGAAACAATTTTATTCGTTGAATTTACAAGCCCTTGTAGATGACTCCGGAAAATTCATCGATATCGTCAGCGGATATCCCGGTTCTGTCCATGACAGTAGAGTTCTCCGTAACAGCCGGCTCTACAACGAACAACTTTATCCACCTGAAGGATATTTCATAATTGGAGACGGCGGCTACCCTTGCCGGCGTAACCCTGTGACTATTCTCACGCCTTACAGAAATCCAGACACGCCTGAAAAACGTGCATTCAACAACGCACTTAGTAGAGCCAGGGTGGTCGTGGAACAGGCTTTTGGTAGGCTGAAGGTACGCTGGAGAATCATATACACAAAGGCGCTAGAAGTTTCCATTAATACTGCGATTAAAGTTATTGCGGCGTGCACCATGCTGCATAACATTTGTATATCCGAAGGCGATGTAATTCGGGTAGACGGTGATTTGCCGGATTTGCCTCCGCGTCGTAATCCACACGACGAAGAAGATGGTAACGGCATGCGTGATTTTTTTTTGTTCATGTTCACAATTGAGCAGAATAATAATGTTGTACGACCGCCGCCCAATGATATATGGTAGTCGATTTTGTATAAAAAAATGTGATTACTTTCGTAAATAAAATTACGTGAACAAATATTTATTTTAATGTACAAAATGCTATATCCTTATTTATTGATTCGTACTCTGTATCCATATTATGACATTAGCATATCTATTTTCAGATTTGGGACACATACAAAAAATGTTAAACCATTTATCTAAAAAAATAAAAAAAATAAAAATATAAAAAAAAAAAAAAAATATCAATAATATAATTTTATGTGGTAAAAATTATTAGAAAAAAAAATTTTTTCATGGCAGCTGAAAATTTTATTTATTTACTTTGATTACAATTAAACAAAGGAAGATTCAGCATATTTCAACTCCTGAAAACTTTATATTTTCTTAAGTACCCCGTTTTGCCCCTCCCTCCCCTCTATAATCAAATATAGTTTTGGTTATCTGGGAATATTAGGGGAGCGTGGGGTAATGAGAGCCGGCGGGTAGTGGTAGCTAGTACTAGATAAGTAAATAGGAACGCGTCAGTGATTCGGAAATCGTTCGGTAGTCTTTGGTAATGTTTGGTTACATCACGCGATCGCAGCCGGACACCACGGTAGTATCAGGAGGGTGACTACGAACGCGCGAATGTTTTGTGTGTTCCTGTAGTAACGAAAGTGTTTTTTGCGGATTCAAGGTAAGTGGCTTGGGTGATTATTTTTGATTTTTTTTTTGCGATTATCTTTTACCTTATTAAATGTATTTTAGTATAACATAGTGGAAACACGTTAATAGGAAGAATAACAAAATTACGTCGTGAATTCTTATTAATTCAAATAAGAAGCATTTCGGGTAATGAGAGCCATGGTTGCTCTCATTGCCCATTTGCAAATTATTGAATGCAATATTTCATCTCGCGTTTCAGATGACTAGAAACAGACAACGTACAACGTCAAAAGCCGTTTGGACATCGGATACTTTGGAAAAATGCTATAAAATCCATACAAAATGAAGGAAAATCAATATTATTATTATTCCATAGAATAATATCATTTTGTAATATCTAAGGGAATAAAGCTATATTTTTGTTGATTATTGGTTACTCAGTTAAGTAAAGCAGTACCAAATACATAAGTAAATCTGTTTTACGTATATGGGCAAGTTGTGGCTCTCATTACCCGACAGGTGGGCTAATGAGAGCGAAAGCAACATTTTTGTAATGTCAATTTTTTAAAGCCGTTCGTTGATTTCATAGAAAAATCCATTATAATTATTATAGATAAATAACCAAAGAAGTCAAAAAGTACGAAAAATAAATATGATTAGATCATTAGATTTATTTTTTTATTTATTTTTTTTTTATCTGAAAAAAAATGTGAACGCATTTTTCACTGAGTAGCATGTTGAAAAACAACCCGAGATGATTTCGAGATGGTCGGGGTTTAACACTGGTCAAGTTGGCGTGGAAAGCCCCATACGTAATATATTTTATTTAGATTTTAACGAATTTTAACCATGCGACCCCCTTGTTTATTTGGAAATAAATTTGAAAAATCTGTTACAATTGCAAGTACAATAGTGGTACTTTTGGTGAAAATTATTATGAGACTGTGGGACTGTATTTTCATGAACCAAATAATAATATTTTTCAGCAAAGAAATGCGGGAGTTTTCAATCATTTTTTTTCCATTTGAGCCGTCTAATGAAAAATTGAATACTGGAAGAGTATACTTACAACTGTAGGTCACTGAAGAATTCATTGCGCTCCAGCCGTCCTTTTTTAAATACAAACCGCGAAAATAGTAAAAGAATTACGGGCACTCGAATTGTGTCTTCAAACCAGGCAGATGGATCTCTAAACGATGTACTTCAAAACTCGCAAGGCGTCAGAAAGACGCATCAAATAGGGCGACCGAAAAGACGAGTGAATAAACAAACATTATATTGTTTTGAAACGAATAATCGCGCGTTGCATTTCCGGTTTATTGTGGTAGAGGGATGCAACGCCAGAGTGCGCTACAAGTGGTAGAGCGAGATACCGACCGAGTAGCAGTCGGATATCACGTAAAAGTATAAGGCCAAGGCAAATATGCGCATGCGCATAAGACCGAGACCAAGACCGAGGCCGAGATCGGCGAATTGGGACACAGCAAAAGTATACACGTTGCAATACATGAACCTATATTATCTTCATTTCGGAGCAGCTCTTTGCCTCACGCGTGGCAAAATAGACACAATTCAATTGCCTAGAGTAATTTATAGAACAATTGTGCCGAGGACTTATCTGGATCGTGAAATAACCATGGAAGACATTAACAGCGAAATTGCGGCAGTCAAAAAATTATCGGTAAGTTTGTTTAAAACTCACGGAAAAATCGTGTTATTCGAGACATTTCTCTCTTTTCTTTTCAGGACGAAGAAGGACTGGCAATGGATGAAAAGCAACAACTAGACTACATGCTCGAAAGAGCGATAAGTCGAAAAAAAGGAAGAAGAAGAAGAAGAAGAAAAGCAACAACTGGCGGAGGAGAAACAACGAGAAATGCAGAGAAAGAGCGAGAGGTACGTACGAATGAGTTACAAGATGGGTTGGTAGGTGGAATAATTCGTGGCCCCAGCTCTTTTTATTCACGCCAGTTATCAATGCTCGTGTGTAATGTAATTAGTCAATTGGCGTCTTACATGCAATATTTCATTATGATTCGAGAATTAAATGCCATCAGCAAGTAAAGAAAAGCCAAATAGTATGTGGGAGGTCAATAGTACACAGATACTTCTTGATTACTTGCAAATAACTTCAGATCACTGTTCAAAAAGCTCCACTGTAAATAATTTAATTCTATAGAGAAATTTATACAGATATCGTTGACATCAAGGATGACTATATTTCACTATAATCTCAATGCAAAATATAACATTTTAATGTGAATAACAATTTTTTTTATTTACCTACACTTTAAGTTGGTTCTACAACAAATGTCATTCCTATTAAGGCCGGCGCCTACTACACCACAGCGAACCGAACCGATCTGCACTAAATTTCTTTGTTTACATGCTTTTTGATGGTAAATCTTTCCAGCAGACTAGTGGGCATGCTCATAGAAAATTATGTAAACGAAAACATTCTGTGCAGATCGGTTTGGTACACTACGGTCTAGTCGGCACCAGCTTTTAGTAACTGAATGAACAGAAATACACGAACGAGGGAAAATTAAGAGTGATGTTACTTTGCTGACTGCTGGAATATTATAACTGAAAAACTACATGCAATGTAACACCTGGAGTAAATTCTTATAAATAAATATAATATTTTTGATATTTTCTTTTCCCGCCTTTCATTTTCTTCGTATGAAATGCCTGTTCCCCAACACTGTCCTGGACAATCAGTAACAAAAAATTGTAGCGTTGTTTTGAACCGCCCTAGTATACATATATGCAATAATCAAAAAAGGCGTTGTTTCATTACACTTCGTTTTGATTATTACAAATATGGATAAAATCCCGCCACCTACTAATTAAAATTATCAATTTCACCCAATAAAGAAAATGCCCGTACCAATATACCGGTTAAACAGCCCGCCATGAAGTTTAGTGTTTCGAGCAAACTACAGAGGCGCTCGTGCGGAGCGCCGCTGGCGCCCCTTCAGGTGGCACAAATCACTAGAATACCCTCAGTGCTTAGAGCATATACACATGGAGGAAGCATGAGATACCCTACAGCGTAAGTGGGAAACGGGCATGAGACAAACTACGGGACAGTATATGCCTTCTTTGTCTTGCAGACTCTGATTGGCCCTCACTATTCTCTGATTGGCCCTATGATCGAATAGAAAGAGAGAGCATGTACGGTCCCGACGTCCCTCTCTCTCGCCGCTCGACTCGGTTTCTCAGCGGCTATGCTTCCTCCATGGGAGCTTTCCATCTACAGACACAGTTCACACAGAGCGACACCGTGTCCGGCGCGGTGCTTTCCAACAACGACACGGTACGGCACAAATGAACACAGCTTAGCGGTGTGTTTCTGGCGCTGTGTCGCCGACACTGCTGCCAACTGTAGCATAGAGCTTGACGTTTTTTGTGTTGGGAGCAGTGAGTGATATGCCGCGAATGATTTGTTTTTGAAGGGAGCTTTCCATCTACAGACAAAAATCGACACAGTCAGACACACAGTATTATGATTGGCCGGATCTAACAGAAGGGACCAATCGTCATGCTGTGTGTCTGAGTGTGTCGATTTTTGTCTGTAGATGGAAAGCTCCCGAAGTATCAACAGCACAGGATGTTACTATAATATTTTTTAGTACCGTGCAATATATTTTTAATAGACAAAACTCACCTTTTACGCGATTGTCAAAATACCACTAAACTGTACTAGTGACAATTGAGCGCGGGAAAAAACGACAATCAAAAATCTAGTAAAAACTACATTAGCGCATTCTGGTGTCTTGGCCAAGGACTATACGACGTTCCAACAAGCACCGCACACAGTGTCGAAGTGTGTCGACACTGTGTCTATGCGTGTCGCATAGGTGGAAAGCTCCCCATGTCTACCGGGAAGAAATCTTGATAGTATTCGCTCCGTGCACAAAAGCGGTAGCGCCATAGGTGACGTTTTTAAGAACTTCATGCCCCATCAACCGCCAAATCAATCGCTTATTTAACACTCATACATATCCGTTTACATGTATTATATTATTGTTTCTATAGACTATTATATGGGTATGAAGTTCTTAAAAATGTCACCTATGGCGCTACCCCTGTTGTGCACGGAGCGAATACAGTCGATTGCGCATGCGCCAAATAATTTATTTTCATTGGTCGGTAAGGTCGTCCCGCGGCAGTATTATGACGTAGTCGATCTTACCGACCAATGAAAATAAATTATTTGGCGCATGCGCAATCGACTGTATACTATCAAGATTTCTTTCCGGTATATGCTCTAAGCCTCAGTGGTTACCTAGCACCGGAGCCGTCACGCTTAGCCTTATAGAGTTGCCGGGCCCTAAGGAAGAGGAAGAAGAAGAATCCTTTATAGAAGATAAGCCTAATGGAGTCGAATAAGTCAGCGCCCCAGGCATCGTCCACGCTGCTGGAAGGAGACATGTATGTGTATTTCTTATAAATTCTGCGAAAATCGCTTCCCGCTAAGATTTCTGCATCTGTAAAAATGAACTTTGGCAAGCTGTAGCTACCCAGATAACAATCGTGCGACTCACAATACCATCATCGCGTGATTATCATGCCATGATTGCGAGAACGCGTCACTCGTGCCTCACGAAGTGATGGGCACATATGCGCACATATGCGCGAGCGTAAGAAGCCGCACTATGATATCATACGTGCTATCACACCATGCCATGATTGTGCTACCACACTGTGCAGCGAATGTGCTGACACTTTGAAATCACGAGTCTGCTTCAATTGTGTATATGTGTTTACATTATAATTATATATAATGACATAACGATCGATATTTAAAGATACCCGTAAAAAAATGATTCTATATGTACCCAATATCAAAAAACCAAATTGTTTCGCCTCATTTTCTCAATTTGCCCCGGCTATTAGGAATTAGTAATAACCGATATTTGGATATATATTTTACCCCCAACGCACTTTCACAACGTGCAAGCAATATGCACGCACGCATGCGGCCACGCGTGCGAGCGAATTGAGCCTCAATTGAGGACGCATCTGTGTGGTGATATGAACTCACGCCATGCGGATTATTCCGCACAGTGTGCTCTCACAATGCTATCACTCTGCGCGCATTTTGTTATCTGGGTAGGGTTGCCAACGTTTTTTTTGAGAAAAATAACGTAACTGATTCTTTGTAGAGGGGAAAAAAAAGTATTTGTGAGAAAAAAAAAGGATTTTTCAAATTTCAGTTTTTATTGTCTTGAATACGTATTTTTTTGTCCTTTGGCACATGTTAACAATGTTTGGTTGTTGTTGAAAGTTGGATAGCTAGTTTTACAATCTAAGTCTAGATTCAAGTAAGTAAATAATTAATTTTTCATTGAATATGTGGATTATCTGTTTCTCTCTTCTCGCCACTTCATACAGTGGAACCCCGATTATTTACCACTTGGGGAGAGGACTGGTAAATAATCGGGGTTCAGCTGGGAGGTGTGGCTTGAACGTCGAGAGGGGGTACGGAATGGTGGGAGCATGCGCGTCGCGGAAACGCTTTGTGGTTGAAAGAACATGATTAACCTTAAAATTTCTGACGTCTTAGGTTATGTAACACATACCACGCGTACCACAGCGCCGGCGCGTCGGACGACGGTAGTAGGAATAACACGCCCACAGACACTATTCCCCTCGGCAAACCGAATTGAGTGGGGGCAAAAATTAAGGGGAATGGTAGAAAATCGAGGTGGTAAATAATCGGGGTTCCACTGTACTGCGTGTTGAAACATCAGAAGAATTAGAAGACTCGGCTACATTTTTCTTCGACAATAAATAAGGTAAAGGACCCAGTACCGGAACGAGACCCAATATCGGAACGATTTGACACTCAATAATTTATATTTAATCTCGTACGCGATGGAATTTTTCGAATCTTGATTCATTTCATACCTTAATCTTTTATTTATATAACATATATAAATGTGAATTGAAAGTATATTCAAAGTATGAAATAAAAATTGTCAAATATAGCAGTAGTCTCAGATGTACGACTTTTCCAAGTTCCTTAATGGTTTTGTTAAGAAATCAGTCGATGATCTTAAGTTTGTAGAAAGTGCAGAAAAAAACTTTTCGGATATTTTTTTTTTTCATGTGTTTATAGAAGTATTTTGAAATCAGAATAATTTATTTATAATATGAGCAAAATTCCCTTTTCATTTAAATTCTACCGTTCCTTTATTGGTCCCCTAAAAATGAGCTGTACCCAGTGTCGGAACAGCCATCCATGTTGCTTTTATCGCATGACACATGCGGGGCATTTTATTTAGTGTACAGATCGAGTGGGGCCAAAAAATTAATTTGTGATTGAATATTTAATGCAGTTAGTACGTTTATTATAAAAAATACATGAAATATGCATCAAATTTAATTTAGATGGTAAAAATTAATCTCTGTGTCAAATGTTTTATTCGGAAACTATTTAATTCTAGTATAACCTCAAAATCATTTGTTTCTATTTCATTATTATTTACTTGATAAAATGTTTATTTATTTTTTTTCTTATAAAATATTAAATCATTCAAAAATATAAAATGCATTTCATATTTGTACATATTAAATCATTATTGAAACTCACTATAATGGAGTACATGGCATTTATTTTATATATCAATTATTTACTTATTCACAGGTTGTAAATAAAAAGAAAAAAGAAAGAAAAAAAAAATTAATTTATTATAAAAGAATAATAAAACCCTTTTATAATAGAATTTTTCGATGTTAAATGCTTCTATCACTAATTATTATTGCCTTAACTCATTTATCATTAATTATTTCTTCTAATTAACTGCTATATTATTCAATCACTTTAAGGTAAGCATAATCCTTTCATTGAAATAAACTCATTTTATTGACCGTTCCGGTACTGGGTTAACTATGTTCCGATAGTGGGTCTGGGCTTTTTAGGTGTTCCGATACTGGGTCTTTTAGACTCATTCGTAAAACAAAATTTTAATATATTAAATTTTAGTAAAACTAATCAATGTAATTACGCCTGAATAGCTAAATGTCTATTCCATCCGGTGAATTAATTCATTTTTGTCCATCAGCTACTCAAGTATTTTGCAAATAAGAAAAATCAGTCATATACCCTTCGTCGTTCCGGTACTGGGTCCTTTACCTTATTCTTTTCAGCCGAAAATTTAAAGGTAAAAGGGCCTAAGCGCCGTGAATACGCCCTTTTGACATTAACTTTTCGAAAAAATCATACGACTTATATGCCAGAAGGGCGTATCCGCCATGAATTTTTTTTTTTTTTTTTCGCAGACGTCGAAAGCAATTTTGAAGACGTCGTCATTGACGCAGTCCGCAAGTTCGGGGCCAACCAAAGAGCCGAGGTCAGCTAACATCAATCATTATATTTTTTTTATTTTATTGTATTTTTATATCTTAACGCGCTGAAAAAGTAGGTTAACGGGAAACTTGGGTGCTGGTCAAAATTTGGAACGACCAAAATAAAGAAGGGCTCATACTTGGAATTTCAGAATTGCGGATTCTAAAATATTGAAAGATGAATTATTGGAAAAAAAATTGACGGACAGATCGTTAAGTTGAATAACTGTCTCAGCGAAAGTTGATTTATTGGAATGGTCATACAACGAAAATCTATTTTCACATAGATATCCCGTATCACGAAAGAAGAAAATACATAGATTTTATTTACGCGGAAAGGCGATAATTCTGGAATTGAACGTGGAGGCGGGTCAATATTCTTAATAGCTATAGTAAACTGAAAAGTAATATTTTGACAATACAAATTTGGAATGAAGCAAACTTGGATAGGTAAAATGGGGAAGGACCAGAATAGTGAAAGGCTAAACGCGACTAGCTCCATTTGCCATCTCCATTTGGTAACGTGAGGAACTAAAAATGTGTTTTCAACGTATTATGAGCCACATCGTTATTACGACCGTTCCAACTTCTGGTCTTTCCTTATTTTAACCGTTCGACTATTTGGCCTTCCTTTTTGATGAATTCCAATTAACGAACTCTATTGAAATTTGTAATTACACGATTGTAACACTCGAATTATGAAGAATCATCATCTTCGTGAATCTCAAATCTCGTCCCTCACAATTTTGCTAACTCTCATTCTTTGTGTTCAATGTAAGTTTTTCCCAATTTTTCGTTTTCCGAATTGTTTTATGACTACTTTAAAGGCTTTCGTAATATTGGTCTTTCTTTATCTTGAACTTTCATCAATTTTTGCATTCGATAATTCAGCCCTTCTTTATTGCCCTCATTCCAAATTTTAACCAGCACCCTGTTAAATTGAAGACCAACAAATAAACAAGTGTATTCAGTGCGTCGGCTCGGCCGAATGCCATAGGAAAAAAAAAAAAAAAACAGTATTGAATGAAAAGACTAATTATTACGATAATAAAACAAAAAATACTGGTCGCAGTGATTCTACCAAATCCCAAAATCAACAACAATTATTATTATTATTATTATTATTATTATTATTATTATTATTATTATTATTATTATTATGATTATTAATTAACAGTTTTCAGGAGGATTCATCCCTCGTTCAGCTACCTGAAGTCTGCTCAGCTCGTTCTGTAGCTCCAGAATCTGCTTCTTCTGGGCTATGTCGTTCCCGGCCGCTTTTCGTGACTCGAATAGCTCCAGCACCAACGAATTCTTCTCTTCCTCCAGCCGGGTTATTTGCAACAGTTTTCAGGAGGATTCATCCCTCGTTCAGCTACCTGAAGTCTGCTCAGCTCGTTCTGTAGCTCCAGAATCTGCTTCTTCTGGGCTATGTCGTTCCCGGCCGCTTTTCGTGACTCGAATAGCTCCAGCACCAACGAATTCTTCTCTTCCTCCAGCCGGGTTATTTGCAACAGTTTTCAGGAGGATTCATCCCTCGTTCAGCTACCTGAAGTCTGCTCAGCTCGTTCTGTAGCTCCAGAATCTGCTTCTTCTGGGCTATGTCGTTCCCGGCCGCTTTTCGTGACTCGAATAGCTCCAGCACCAACGAATTCTTCTCTTCCTCCAGCCGGGTTATTTGCAACAGTTTTCAGGAGGATTCATCCCTCGTTCAGCTACCTGAAGTCTGCTCAGCTCGTTCTGTAGCTCGTTCTGATTACGTTCTGTAATCTGCTTCTTCTGGGCTTCTCGTAACTCGAATAACTCCAGCACCGCCGAATTCCTCTCTTCCTCCAGCCGGGTTATTCGCTGGGCATTTTCTTCGTTTTTCTGAAAATGAATAATCAAGGAGTTTGCGTGTGATAATCATCTACGGAGTTTAACGTCGACGGACTACTTGGTGGCAAACAAGATTTCGTGAGAGGGTTGTTTTCAAACTATAAAGAAAATAAATTTTGTTAATCGAATGGAATATAATAAGTCAATCATTTTTTTAAAGGGTTGACGTACTAGTATTAGAGCCTGGCATTGTTTTTTTTTTCGGCGGCCATACGCCTCGAGTTCTGAATACGCCTCCTGTTTGACCCTCAATTGATATTTACTGGAGGAGGCAGCCTCCTCTTTCTCGGCCAATTCATCGCCGAGGCGCTGGCATCGTTTCTTCAGCGATGCCAGCTTACTCTGATATACCTCCATGCGGCCGCTACTCTCCTCCAAATCAGCTCGAAGTTGGTATTAGAGCCTGGCATTGTTTTTTTTTTCGGCGGCCATACGCCTCGAGTTCTGAATACGCCTCCTGTTTGACCCTCAATTGATATTTACTGGAGGAGGCAGCCTCCTCTTTCTCGGCCAATTCATCGCCGAGGCGCTGGCATCGTTTCTTCAGCGATGCCAGCTTACTCTGATATACCTCCATGCGGCCGCTACTCTCCTCCAAATCAGCTCGAAGTTGGTATTAGAGCCTGGCATTGTTTTTTTTTTCGGCGGCCATACGCCTCGAGTTCTGAATACGCCTCCTGTTTGACCCTCAATTGATATTTACTGGAGGAGGCAGCCTCCTCTTTCTCGGCCAATTCATCGCCGAGGCGCTGGCATCGTTTCTTCAGCGATGCCAGCTTACTCTGATATACCTCCATGCGGCCGCTACTCTCCTCCAAATCAGCTCGAAGTTGGTATTAGAGCCTGGCATTGTTTTTTTTTTCGGCGGCAATACGCCTCGAGCTCTGCATACGCCTCCTGTTTCACCCTTAATTGATATTTATTGGAGGAGGCAGCCTCCTCTTTCTAGGCCAATTCATCGCCGAGGCGCTGGCATCGTTTCTTCAGCGATGCCAGCTTACTCTGATATACCTCCATGCGGCCGCTACTCTCCTCCAAATCAGCTCGAAGTTGGTATTAGAGCCTGGCATTGTTTTTTTTTTCGGCGGCAATACGCCTCGAGCTCTGCATACGCCTCCTGTTTCACCCTTAATTGATATTTATTGGAGGAGGCAGCCTCCTCTTTCTCGGCCAATTCATCGCCGAGGCGCTGGCATCGTTTCTTCAGCGATGCCAGCTTACTCTGATATACCTCCATGCGGCCGCTACTCTCCTCCAAATCAGCTCGAAGTTGGTATTAGAGCCTGGCATTGTTTTTTTTTTCGGCGGCAATACGCCTCGAGCTCTGCATACGCCTCCTGTTTCACCCTTTATTGGAGGAGGCAGCCTCCTCTTTCTCGGCCAATTCATCGCCGAGGCGCTGGCATCGTTTCTTCAGCGATGCCAGCTTACTCTGATATACCTCCATGCGGCCGCTACTCTCCTCCAAATCAGCTCGAAGTTGGTCCGCCCTCCGTCGCTCCTCCTCATACTTCAATTTCATATGATGAACCTTTTAGGAGAATGAAAAACAAAGAACTTTTGTTTTTTGTTCACAAAACATGACGAAATTTTACGAATATGATGAAATGTGATTGAAACATTATTTTCGATCACTTTCTTACCTACACTGTAAAAAATTTCTTTGTAAATTTACTAAAATTGTATTGTAAGTTTTATGCATATACGGTGTTGTAAATTCACTACATATTTGTGAAGGTATTTTAAATACTTGCATCTTAAATTTACTGTACTTTTACAGCGAAGTTACTGAGCAATAGTTTAGTAATTTTAGCAAACCTGAGTATTATGAATCAACTCATGATTTGCAAATTTGAAATGTATTTGTCTATCAATTTTGATGTGCATGTATTTTGAGTATGTCACACTGATCACGCCATTTTACGAGGCATGTATACATTAAATTTAATTTACTCTCACAGTCAAGTTACTGAACATTGCGACGCCTCAACGTAGAATTATGATTTTTCTCAAATTGTGGTAGAAAATCATGATATCTCAAATTCTGGCTGAAAAATATATTATGTCAAATTCACATTGAAAAACATGATATCTCCAATTCTGGTTGAAGATATGTGCTGCAGTCATCAAGTCGGTCAAAAGAAACACATCCGGTAAAGAATGTGGTCTGACTCGGGAGCTGAGAGTGTCAGTATGAATTGGCGATGCATACTTCTAGTCAACGGGGCATAGATTTACTTGCGAGAGACAGGCAGGCTTTGAAGCATCTATCGGTATAAGGCAGTACCAATTACTGGGGCACTGACGTATATAAATGTTCCTCATCAAACATTGACGAATCGTTGAGAGTAAAATTCATAAACGTTTTGGTGATTCTGCTGTCCAGTTTTGTAAAATCGAAAACTTGGTTATGAAATTTAAATAAATGCTTACCAAATTTACTTTACTAGCCACATTCGTAATTTCAATATACTTGAGCTCAATTTTCTTCAACTTGTCTGTAGTGAATTTAGCAAACTGCTCAGTAAATTTCTAGTAATGTGTGGTGAATTTACAAAACAAATGAGATTACTATATACGTTTAGTGTATTTAAGATGATGTTACGTATTTCTCGTACTGAGTATAGTAAAATTAATTTTTTTTTTATGAATTTAATAAATATGCATAGTAATTGACTTTCCTACGTGAAATTAGTGATTTCGCAAGATTTTTGTACAGTAAATGTATTGCAAATTCACAATCATTTTTTATAGTGTATAATCCTTTGGAAAGTGATATGCATTTTTTTAAATCAAGAGACTCGGTAGAGTTTCGCGCTGAGTACAATAAAAAAAATAAAAAAAATATCACCAAATACTATATATGGGAAATTCCACCCCAACCCGACCTACGTCTGACCCTCACCCCTTCCGATTAAAGTCATAATTTTTTATGTTGTTCCACCTTTTCGAACAAACAACTGAATTTTTTTCCGATTTTTTGGAAACCGTCCGATTCACCTATGATTTTTGAAAATGAACACATCTATAGCCCGAATAGAAAAATCTGAATAAAATTGACGAAAATCCTGCTTTAGTTATCGAAATTTTGAGGCCCTTAGCCAAAGTGGGCAGACGCTTGCTTCTCATAAAATGCGATATTTTGTCGTTTTTCACGCTAAAGCAAGGCAATCGTGGCACACCCGTTGCCGTGTACAGTGTTTTTTTTCTTTCGGGAGTCGTTTTGATTGGCGTACAGCCATGGACATCTGAGAGATTTCAGGAGGGGTTGTAGCTCAACACTACCAACCCTCCCTATTAATTTCCCCTTACGCGCGAAGCTGATGTTCCTCCTTAAAAAATATCAATTCCTCTTTACATCTTGGAGCTACAGCTATCGGAACAACTTCCCCGCCGGGACTTTTAGCCCCGGTCTCCCCTATATAATAGTAGATATAATTCTTAAGGGGGCGGGGGTATACTCGAATTTTACCGACCGGTCTATTTCTCGATTTTCTCCCAAACGGGGCTATCAATCGACTTGTCCTTTTGGCAGCCGATGTCTAACGAGTAATGAGTTCGAACTGGTACGTTCGATCGGGTGAGATGCGGTATCTCCCAAACGTGGAAATCGCTAAAATTACCACAAAATCGTGGAATACGTCTTGCCCCTTCATCGTTGTCAAAAACAAAAATGTTTTTGGATGGTTGTATTCGGAATTCCATATAGAATTGAGGTACAGAAGCCGATTCTACATTTTTTATGTATAGGCTATGATATAAGTCGAAATAAATGGCATAAATGGCTTTTTTATCGAAAAGTGTCGGCGTGCCATTTATTTCGACTTATATCCAGGGCCGGCTTTAGCTCGATGGCGCCCCTAGGCCCATTACAAGGAGCCGCCCATGTCCCCATGTCTTTGTGATGAAAACTTGTCCGTAAGATACTCACATTGAGCGTTCGAAAATAAAAATGCTTGCAATATTTTTTCAAATTATTATATTTCAGCAGTACAGTATAATATTTCGTTACAGCATAACTCTACGAACTTTTTTGTTGGCAAATTCGGTTATGATATCATCATATTCTGCCGCAGTAGTCAATTCTGCTTCTATCGCCAATAGAGCTAAAGCGTTCAGTCTTTCTTGCCCTGTTGTCGATCTCAAATAATTTTTGACGCGCCGCAGTACGGAAAAAGAGCGTTCCCCAGAACAATTTGATGCCGGAATACATAAAAAAATTCGCAGTACAATATTTACGTTTGGATACACAGTTGAAAGATCCTTCTTGTACAACATACGGCACAGATCTGGAATGGAAATGTTCTCCATTCCGACAGAATTTAAGTGTGCACTGAGGTGTTGGAATTCAATATCTAATGTATCCTCTAAGTCACACGCATAATGTGATCGAAGATTGTGCGAACGTTCTGTGATCGCTTCTCCCGTCATTGCTGATAATTTCGTTATAAAGCCGAATTTATCACACAACGAAGTATAAGAGATGACTCTTTTATCAAGTTCAGCCCGCAAATTGTCTATTATCACGCGAAATGTATTTATTCTAAAGTTTTCCCTACCGGTCATTACAACTTCCCCGTCGTTGTTATCATCTAAATTAGCCTTACGTTTGCGCTGTCTCGATGTATCGTGGCGATAAGTTTCAACGTTACATTTTTGCACAGCTTTTAGTTCATATGAATCAAACATTTCGCGCATATTATCGACATATTTTGTCAAGGATCCATACAACTCCACGACCATACTTAAGTCTGTATTCGTGGCTTGCAAGACTTTGCTCACAGTATTGAATCTATTCAGCACATCATTCCACATGAGAGCTAATAAACAACTTTCGAGGCAGTTGAGTGAATTATAAATACCCAAAGCTTCCGACCGCGTAGCAGGTTTTTCGCGATTATCGTCTGATAGTTCTCGGAGAGCACACAGGATTTCAGACCATGACTGGCACAAACTTTTACAAGCATCATTACGTGCTGACCATCTGGTTTGAGAAAGACTTTTGATGACGTTAGCCCTAGAATCGAGATGAGTCATTAAAAACGCCCACCTGTGAGTCGATGCGGTGAAAAAATTGTAAATTTGCTGAACAACCGAAAAGAATCGTACAGCTTGTGAACAACATTCGGCTGCACACGTTCCGACGAGATTTAGGGAATGTGCAGCACACGGGACGAAGTGAGCTAAAGGATTGATTTGTTTAATTCGTGCCTGAACCCCCGAGTATATTCCTGCCATATTACTAGCGTTATCATACGACTGTCCACGACAGTTTTTTATATTGATATCATGCCTCTCGAGGGTGTTGATAATACAGGTAGTGAGTTCCTCAGCTTTATGGCCGGTGTTTGGAATAAATTTTAAAAATCTCTCTGTTGGATAACCTTCTTCCGACACGTAACGGATGATGAATGTCAATTGATCGACGTGAGAAATGTCAGGGGTCGAGTCAACGCTTACTGAGAAATATTTTGCCGTATTGACTTCACGCAATATTTTGCTTGTAACTTGCGTTGCCATCAAATGAACAAATTCGTCGCAAATCGTCGCAGAAAGATAAGAAGTAGACCCACTTCCCTTGGTGCCGTACACGGCAATCTGGAGCCTTATCAATGTGGGAATTGGGAACAGGTACTTCGTGGTTCGGACTTGTAGACTCACTGCGTGCGACTTCTCGAGATCCATTCTCATTTTCTGAATTTTTTTAAGGAGGATATTAGACAAATAAATATCACGTAATTTTCCCATGATGTAGGTAGGTCAATAGGTGTAAAGGAAAATAGCCTAGCAATTCTGATAATGGAATTACCATCAACGTGAGTATTGACTGGAACATTATTGGGATTAGGATTGATCGGGTTGACGTGGATGGTTATAGGATTAGCGCTGTCGTCATTCTCAGTGGTATCAAGATTATCAATGTTCTTCGCCGAGAAAAAATTCTGCAATTTTGGTACTTTCGCAAGAACTTCTCGCTCATTTTTGCACCGCTCCCTTGCTCTCTTCCTATATTCCGCACCACTTAACTTTCTACGTGAATCACACATAACCTATAGATGCATGAAATTCTGAATTAAAGTAAAAGATTTTCTTTCGATTGGTCATTGGTGATCTAATCCAAGTATGATCTGAAGCTTGAAGTTCAGGCTTACTTGTAAAAACCCTTGATATGTATTACGTATACACAATATTCTTCAATGCTGTCGATCCAAAAACTTTCTGAGATAGAATTTCTAATTTTAGCAACAAAGAGTGCACACAGGCCACTATGTGCACAGGCGCATAGTAGTTCGCATATAACGGTACAGATGTCACTTGTTTCATCAGTGGGCAATCAGTGGGCAAAGTAGGTATTGCTAGTTCGTTGAGTTAGTTCAGAAAAAAAAAAAAAAAAAATGAAACAGATCCACGTTATTTGAAACATCCGTGCTGGCGCCCGGTCTAAAAAATAGAGAATGGGCTATCAGTGGCCGCCCCTGAGTGACTGCCGCCCTAGGCCCGGGCCTTGCCGGCCTAGGCGGAAATACGGGCCTGCTTATATCACAGCCTATGCATCAAAAATGCAGAATCGGCTTCTGTACCTCCATTCTATATGGAATTCCGAACACAACCGTCCAAAAACTTTTTTGTTTTTGACAACGATGAAGGCCCGCATGGAAAAATATATATGTCAAAATTATATATCCAGAATATATATTCTTCGATATGGATTGTATGTGATATCTTATGACGTCCATAGGACGTCCTGAATATCCGTGCGGAGATTTGAGATATTGTGGGACATGTCGAGAAAGTCCGATGCAGTGCGAAGTCTTATGCGATATCCCATGGATATCCAGCCGATATTGGAGATATCTGTGGGATATGTGGGACATGATTGGGATATCCTGGGGATACCTTGTGCTGTGTGGGATATGTGCAATGTCTAAAACTTCCATGTAATAAATATAACATAGGTATATATAAAGTCTTCCATGAGTACATAAGCTTTTCTGCTGACTGCAGTATTTCTAACACTTTCACGTAATTTACCAGAAAAATAATGTTTCTATGCAATCGAATAAAAGTATAATATACTATTTATTCATCAGAAATCTTCGAAGTGACCATGAAATTTTGCTATCATTTATTTTTTTCAAGTACATATTAATGTAAATCCTCACAAATCAAAGTTCACCTATCGAGTCAAAAAGTGTTAAATATTGTGACAGGCGACGATTAGATCTAGACGAAAACCGGACATCAGTCGATCAACGAAGTTAAGCAACTTCAACTGCAGCCAGAATTTGGATGGGTGACCCTCACGAATAAAAAAAAAAAAAAAAAATTAATCTTTGATGAGATGATTTCTAATATCCAGGAAATATTAACTGCGTTCTCTACCGCTCGAAAACGAATCAACTGTCGGTGAAAAAAATATTTTTTGTCCGGATAATATCGAAAATAGGGTGCTGGTTAAAATTTGGAATGAGGGAAATAAAGAAGGGCTGAATTATCGAATGCAAAAATTGATGAAAGTTCAAGATAAAGAAAGACCAATATTACGAAAGCCTTTAAAGTAGTCATAAAACAATTCGGAAAACGAAAAATTGGGAAAAACTTATATTGAACACAAAGAATGAGAGTTAGCAAAATTGTGAGGGACGAGATTTGGGATTCACGAAGATGATGATTCTTCATAATTCGAGTGTTACAATCGTGTAATTACAAATTTCAATAGAGTTCGTTAATTGGAATTCATCAAAAAGGAAGGCCAAATAGTCGAACGGTTAAAATAAGGAAAGACCAGAAGTTGGAACGGTCGTAATAACGATGTGGCTCATAATACGTTGAAAACACATTTTTAGTTCCTCACGTTACCAAATGGAGATGGCAAATGGAGCTAGTCGCGTTTAGCCTTTCACTATTCTGGTCCTTCCCCATTTTACCTATCCAAGTTTGCTTCATTCCAAATTTGTATTGTCAAAATATTACTTTTCAGTTTACTATAGCTATTAAGAATATTGACCCGCCTCCACGTTCAATTCCAGAATTATCGACTTTCCGCGTAAATAAAATCTATGTATTTTCTTCTTTCGTGATACGGGATATCTATGTGAAAATAGATTTTCGTTGTATGACCATTCCAATAAATCAACTTTCGCTGAGACAGTTATTCAACTTAACGATCTGTCCGTCAATTTTTTTTCCAATAATTCATCTTTCAATATTTTAGAATCCGCAATTCTGAAATTCCAAGTATGAGCCCTTCTTTATTTTGGTCGTTCCAAATTTTGACCAGCACCCATTACCATGCCGCCCAATCTGCATTCATGGGAGCTGTGAATAAAGAGTTTTTATTTTTCTCATTCTCGACTCCCTGAATTCTCTGGTTTGTATCAGAATACTCCATGAAAATGCAATCAAATTTCTTCTTTCGATATAAAACGTATACGGAACTAATCTATTTTCGGGGCAATCCACATAGTTTCGTAGTTATTCGATATTTTTCAAGTCTATAGAGAAAGATTCTGAAAGCTGGTTTGGTGCCGATCGGTTCGGTGTTGGCCTCCGATCTCCCCGCCCTCGCAGAGTGATAATTGCACTTGACATTCAACTCGATCGCATTCAACCTGTAATCAACGTCGACTGACATAATTTGCCCGCGATATTGAGAGGCAGTGAAGTAACCCCATTATTGGACCTTGGACTGATCGCAGCCGGCGTTGTCAATATGCCGTTTCAGGATACCGACGTGGATGATATCGTGGACGGAAAACGCCGGCTGCCCCCATCACGCGGTGTAGAAATCAATGGTCAGTGTTAAGTGTAACGTTAGACGAGTGTAGTATATCTGCTGACCAATATTCTGCAGAGTCAGAGTCACAGTCTAGTGGCATGTATGTCGTACCTACGTACGTACACCAGCAGTAAACATACCAGCGTGTGCATACATAACGAAATGGGAAAGTTGGTCATCGCGGCTGCGCTCGTCGCCCTGTTATCGTTTCTGGTATACAACTGGTACTTTAACTTCGATTACGTACACGTTAAGCTCGACAAAGGCACTATACGCGGTTTTAATTCAACCGCTTTCAGAGGTGCCAATTATCACAGTTTCAAAGGCATTCCATACGCCAAACCTCCCATCGGTGATCTCAGGTTCAAGGTCAGTGGTGAAGAAAAAATATTTTTTCTACATTTTTCATTCATAGATTTTGGGAACGTTCATTCCATTTTCGCGCACATTATACGTACAATGAACAGATATAGGCAGTGGGTAGCGCATATTATAGCTTATTATACTCGAGGTCGCGAAGCCACCTAATACATACCATATATCATGTTCGTAATCATTTTTAAACCTGCGATGTCATCGCCAGTGATTCTCCGCTGCAGGATTACTCGTTCGTTTCCTCAGGTCGTTATAGGTACAATTATTTCATGCGTTACGCGTCACTGTGCGTATTTTTTTTCCTTCAATATTTCGTAGGAATTTATCAATTTTTATGAACAGTATACCAATATCGTGCACCGATCAGGTCGGGGGATTCGCTAGCCTTATTTATACAGACCCACGGAGTTCATCGTATTCATAGAAGTGAAAGGAAGTAACGGCGATCGTTCAGGAATTTCAAATCGTTGCTAGAGCTGTAATAGTAAAGGCGACGTATGTACGCGGCGTATAGCGTTAGTTTTCGTATTATTTCACACCAATATCTCGGATTCGAATTGGTATAAGATAACCCACACCGAGGAATCTTCCGATAAGCGTAGTATTGGAAATAATTATCAGCTGGGCGACCTTTGAATCTGAGGATTGACGCTTATCGCGGAGCGCGAAAAATTTTCATATCTGACTACGTGGTGGGCTTTCGATTGTCCCAGTAGCCCTGGGAGCAGGTGATTGGATTTTTATTATTTCGGGTGGGTCGGGGGTTCCCGCAGGGACCAGAAGAAGAAACTGCGTGGGAAGGAGTTCGGGATACATTATGGCACGGGGACGTATGCTCGCACTTGGATATCGCTACACGTTGGCTACGAGGTCGAGAGGACTGCCTCTTTCTCAACGTCTACACGCCGAGTATTGGGGCTGAACATCTGCCGGTTATGGTATGGATCCACGGAGGAGGCTTCACCCTGGGGTCTGCAAACGACGAAGTCTACGGTCCCGACTATTTCATGGAAGCCGGCATCGTCCTGGTCACGGTCAACTACCGCCTTGGCGCCCTTGGTACGTATATTCTTGCCGTAGGTATATGACCCGGGGAAAATGTGCGCGAAGATGTCATAGCAGCGACTGACTCGCGGCTCCCTCGGCCTAACGTCGTCTTCGATGCGCAAGGCGACCTTGAGATTAAGTTTTCTTTAAACTCGCGCAGGATTTCTGTCCACGGGAGACGACGCTGCGCCTGGAAACGCAGGATTGAAGGATCAAGTAGCAGCTCTGCGATGGGTTCGCAGGAATATAGCCAAGTTCGGTGGTGATCCAGAGAATGTGACTCTGTTCGGGGAAAGCGCGGGCGGTGCTTCGACGCATTATCACCTTCTGTCGCCCATGTCGTCGGGTGAGTTTCTCCACGGATTCGAAGACAGAGTTATCGATGCAGGAAGTATAACATCTTCCAGGTCTCTTCGCAAGAGCCATTATCCAGAGTGGTTCAGCGCTGAACTTATGGTCGCAGACCGATAATCCAGCCGCGTCAACGATCAGATTGGCCGAAGCTTTGGGCGCGAAAGATTTGGCCGGGGATACGGACAGAGCGTTGAAGTTCCTTAAGAGTGTACCGTACGGTGATATCGTCAGGATTCAAGGAACCCTGAGAACTGCAGCGGTAAATGCGACGCTGCTTACGAAGACCAGCACGTTTCGGCTTCTCACGAAGACTAGCATGTTTCGCCTTTCGCCGCGAAAACTAGCACGTTTCAGATTTCACCGCAAAGACTAGCACGTTTCGATATTTACCACGGAGACTAGCACGTTTCGATATTCACCACGAAGACTAGCACGTTTCAGTTATCCCCGCGAAGACCACCATGCTTTGATTATTGTAACAAGGATTTTCTGAAGATTTGTGCGGTGTACGATGGTCGAAATGAAAGTCAATTTGCGGATGTAGAAGTGCGTTTTTTGCATCAAAATAAACTTATGAATATTCTCGAAATTGTGTTGTCGTGGAAGGATTGGGAAAATCGATGCTGTGCTTTCACAGGTTCTTTACAGATGTTTTAAATTTCTGATTGATTCATTATGGAGCGCCCGAAAAAAATTATTCGAACATTTGTTAAATAACTTCAATAGGTCGTTTGTATATTTCACAGTACACAGTTAGAGAATGATAGAATGTTGCAAAATAGAAATAATATTCGTTTCAGTTCGACAAACATACTAATCTTCGCGGCGAAATCTGAAACGTGCTAGTCTTCGTGGTAAATATCGAAACGTGCTAGTCTTCGTGGTTACTATCGAAACGTGCTAGTCTTCGTGGTTACTATCGAAACGTGCTAGTCTTCGTGGTAAATATCGAAACGTGCTAGTCTTCGTGGTTAATATCGAAACGTGCTAGTCTTCGTGGTAAATATCGAAACGTGCTAGTCTTCGTGGTTAATATCGAAACGTACTAGTCTTCGTGGTGAATATCGAAACGTGCTAGTCTTCGTGGTTAATATCGAAACGTGCTAGTCTTCGTGGTTAATATCGAAATGTGCTAGTCTTCGTGGTTAATATCGAAACGTGCTAGTCTTCGTGGTAAATATCGAAACGTGCTAGTCTTCGTGGTTACTATTGAAACGTGCTAGTCTTCGTGGTTACTATCGAAACGTGCTAGTCTTCGTGGTTAATATCGAAACGTACTAGTCTTCGTGGTGAATATCGAAACGTGCTAGTCTTCGTGGTTAATATCGAAACGTGCTAGTCTTCGTGGTTAATATCGAAATGTGCTAGTCTTCGTGGTTAATATCGAAACGTGCTAGTCTTCGTGGTAAATATCGAAACGTGCTAGTCTTCGTGGTTACTATTGAAACGTGCTAGTCTTCGTGGTTACTATCGAAACGTGCTAGTCTTCGTGGTTAATATCGAAACGTACTAGTCTTCGTGGTGAATATCGAAACGTGCTAGTCTTCGTGGTTAATATCGAAACGTGCTAGTCTTCGTGGTTAATATCGAAACGTACTAGTCTTCGTGGTGAATATCGAAACGTGCTAGTCTTCGTGGTTAATATCGAAACGTGCTAGTCTTCGTGGTGAATATCGAAACGTGCTAGTCTTCGTGGTTAATATCGAAACGTGCTAGCTTTCGTAAGAAATCTGAAACGTGCTAGTCTTCGTAAGCAGCGTCGAATTATTATTCATTTAAATATATGCCGCAGAAATTTTGAATCACAGTAGTGATTTTTGTTCTTCAGGAGGAGAGAATACGCGTTGCCTTCATGTTCACACCGGTAGTAGAGAAGGGTGTTGAATCGGAGGAAGTTTTTCTGCCCGATACGCCTGTGAATATACTAGAGTCTGGAAACTACAACAAAGTCCCTTGCATCACTGGCTACAACAGTCACGAAGGCTACTTGTTCTACAGAGGTATAGGATCATGAATCGCGAGCGGCTAAAAGATCAGTTTATGCAGGTTACCAGTTTAGTGACGATCGGATATTTTCAGAGATAATAAAGCCGGAAATCATGAGAGGGGCCATCGAAGACACCGAACGCTTTGTTCCACGTGATATTACTGACAAACAGCTGAGAAACGAACTGGCCGCATCAATCCGCGATTTGTATTTCGACGGAAAACCAATCGGAAATGAAAATATCAGCAACTTCGTTGACGTTAGTATATTGTATTTTTTTATTTTTTTTCTATCAACTGTTTGTCGGCCCAGATCGTAGCCCCGTCATTAATTTTCATCCGCAGCTCTACACGGACACCACTTTTCTTTCCGGCATTCAAAGAGCGACAAAATTGCAGCTAGAATCTAGCGAAACTCCGATATACTTTTACGTATTCTCGTACGACGGCGGACTCAACCTCCTCAAGTACTTCTTCAATATAAATCTTCCAGGTATTAACCGCGTCGATTGTTAACTCATCATGAAATTCATGCATGCATGGTCACATTAAAATTTGATGTATTTCAGGGACATCTCAGTACTGCAAGTCTCCGACCGTCAGGCGGCTGATAAATATGTGCGCGAAATCGTCAGGTTCGCCGCTCGACTATTAGGTAGCTATAGCATGGTCGAAATTCGATCAACGCGATCGTAGCCGTGGATTTTTCTTCCCTTTTATTTCTCATCCACGATCGGTGGCTACGATCGCGTTGATCGAATTTTGACTATACTATAGCCACCCAATAGTCGAGCGGCGAATCTGACTATTTCGCGCACATATTTATCAGCCGCCTGACGGTCCGGGACATGCAGTACTGAGATGTCCCTGGAAACTCACCCTGTATATTGCGCCGCAGGTGCTGCGCATGGTGACGAGTTGGGATATTTGTTCAATCACAAGTTACTGTTCTGGAGAACGCCGGCGATTGGTTCGGAAGATGAGCATGTTGTCGATACGATGATTCGGTTGTGGACAAACTTCGCTAAATACGGGTAAGCGTAATGAAGAGTTGCTAGCATCTTTTTTCATCGATCACAATTCAATTTATTTTAACCGAACTTTATCCTCGAATCAGTAATCCAACTCCGGCCGGTGATCCCCTCACCTGGAAACCTCTCAGTATCGACGAATCAAATTACCTCGATATTTCTGGACGGGATACGAAGCTCGGGGTAAACCCTGACGCGAAACGTTCCACATTTTGGGAAAATGCTTACGAAAAAGACGCGGCACTTCGGCAGTGACGTCTGCGCTTACGACAGACGACAACAGTCAGGTCTTATTCATCGATTTTGTAGGTCTTTTGTAGATCGAAATTTTGTAAATGATCAATTTGTAAATATAAATAAATAAAATGCGAATCGCGATCTGGTTGCGTTCTGTCGATTTTCAAAACCTCTTGCGTCTTCATTTATACTCGCACGAACATTCTTCACCGCGATATTTCCTCCACTAAGAAACACACGCATCGCATGATCAAAATTCCGTATTAATTCGAACGAATGAATTGCGATGTTACTGACATGAAAATAAATAAAAAAAAACAAAAAATCGGTGCATCCATCCGTCTCGTTACACGCAACCCACATATCATTCCTGTATATCTTGATCGTTCCGTAAAACTTTTTTGCCGATCGGTCCGCGAGATGGAGCCACCGTTAACGATCTTTCCCGCCTTCCAAGGACCACCTCTCTAAATGAATAAGAAACGACATTTCTAATAACTAATATCGTGAACAGGATGAGAATGACGGCCAGGAATTTGAAAATGGGATAGAAAAAGAGCGAAAAATTAATTATCGGTTGTAATTTGCCGATCTTAAAACCCCGCCTCAACGTATCGTCTTTATTCGTTCACATGTACAACTTTTTGTAATTTTGTACATGGTACACAGCGATATGGATCGGTTATAGTTCGATCAGTATCGTAAGGATAGAATCCTTTCTCATACACTATACATATATAAGTATTAGTTCATTTTAATCACTATTTCTATCAATCCATCGCGTCAATCAATAAAAAAAAATTCAACAGATAAATATCTCGAGTATTTATTATAATCATTATTGTAGTATACAAAGAAGGAGCTGATGGAGTGAGACGAAATCTTTTGACTTCGTCGATTTACCTATACTACTATATTAGTACTTATTTACGTAATGAATAAAATTAAAAACGCTATTACTTCATTATTATACGAGAATAATTAGGTACACATATTGTAGAAATATTAATAATATATATCTATATATGTATGTATATATGTAGAGAGAGAGAGAGACCATATAACTCGGTAACTTAACGGTTTAATGAATTACATAATGATTCTTTTGCCAGGAGGCAATGACCCTGAATCAAGCTGAGACGTTTTGCGTTCGGTCATATATCTAATACAAGAGAATCATTGTGGGATAGATTTTTTATTTTTTGCGTTTTTTTTTTTTCTCAATCATTAATGTTGATGAAATCATCGGGCTTCAGGATCGAATTGATAAGTTCGAAATTTTTTAAGCTCCTGTGCTTCAATCGATATAACTTCACGCGATATGGCATAAAATATAAATGATTGATAGGATTTTGAAGTTATTTTTATTCTCTCTTCTTCTTCGTATCGAAGTACATATATTCCGAATTTGAAAGTTTCGAGTAGAACAAATTTCGATTGATTTTTCTCAGAGTTGCTATAAACATGATTTCGATAATAAATAAATATGATATATGAAATAAGTTGATACTAGGAATACCGATTGGTACTATAACGAATAAACATTATCTGTATAAGCAATACAGTATATAACGTCTTCGACGTTGAAGAAATTCTTGGTAATGTAGTAGCTTTTAAATCGGACGTATTTATTCTTATGAAATAATAAATAGTTTATACGTATAGGTACGTAGGTAGCATCTCGGTTCGAAGAAAATATTACATACATACGTTTTTAGAAATGGCAAAAAATAAATAAAAATAAAAATACTCAACAGCTGAATAGTTATTTCATATGCGAGGTAAATAAAAACGTTTTTATTAATACGACTTTGTATGTTCGTATGGAGAAATGTTGTTTACTCGAGTGATTGACAGATAATATATCTGATTTATTTAAGAAATGATGTAGTATTCAAAAAAGATGAAGTAGGTATGTGTTTAGATGTGTCTGATATCCATTATTATTATTATTATTATTTATTAATAGGAATTATATATTGCTATGACCCTGCAGACTTACCGGTTATAGTATGTGATTATCCGAGCTAAACATACATTATTATATATATATATACGGGAAGATTATTATATATTAATTTACATAAATATGTATAATGCAATTGCAGTGAGATAGCGATCATTCAGAACTGTTAATAATAATCGTACAGATTATATGATATTGTAATTAGCATATTTATCATCTCGAAAGAGCGATGTAGAGAGGAGATATACCTAATACCGTATTCTATTGTATTCAGAACTCGTTACGTTCTAGCCTTCGTGGTATTATGTATATATAAGGTATAGACAATCGTCAAGGAAGTAGGCTAAAACTTCTGTTAATTAATTGAACTTATGATATAGAATGTTATATTCAATCGAAACATGAGTTTTCCTAATGAAATTGTTTTTCTATTTTTTATTTTACATTTATTTTTCAACTGGTATCACTATGTGATACGAAATTTTCTCAGAATGCCATTTTACAGGGAATCAAATTCACCGCAAAAAGTGCCCTTGTCATTGTAATTATCAAAAAGTCAATAGCTTAGCCGTGGTAATTGTTTGAAGGTAACCGCATACTTTCAACCGCTGACAATTTGTACGATACAAATACCCACCGTTTTCATTTACAGAAGCTTTGTATTCCTGGGGTCGATTTATTTCGGCGAATTTTCAACTTCTGTAAAATCGAAATCCGCGAAATTGATTTATTCACGAGTGAAAAAAACGCTCGAAAATAGTCCGATCATAGGTAAATCGTTTGGCAAAACTATGATTGACAGATTTTAGCGAGAAATAGAAAAATGAGAGACAACGATCGATTCATTATCAGCTCACGGTCTTCCCCGAAGACATGATCGAACTAGCTGTTGTTGTTTAGCATGAGAGGCTGTTAAGATCAATCAGCGCGACTATCTGGCACATGTCCTTTCACTGGTGGGAGAGGCTGGCCAAGATCGGTATATAAGCATCATGGAGTCAAGATCGGATTATCACATCTCACATTTTGCGCCGAACGCGAATCTAAGAACAAGGACGACCAAACATGCAGACCAAGATAATCCTCGGGGTAGCTGCATTTCTGCTTGTAACAGCCCAGGCTCGACCAGGTCAGACATTTTTTCACTAAATTTTACCGTAATGTGATCGAGTTGTGAAATTTTTCAGCATCCCGAGTGCACTGTCATCTCTCATTGTCACCTCTTATTGTATTTATTCTGTTCTTTGTTCAAGGTGGATACGGCGTGAAGGGAGGAGCCGGAAGTCACGGTGGTGCTCATGGTGAGTTCAGCGAATTATTTATACCATTGTTCAATCAGCCGCGCCACTCATACCCGTACAGATAATTTCGGATTGAAAACTCCGACATTTGACAGTCCATTCTGCACCACCGACGGAGAAGCCATGGCGCTCATTCCGCAATCATTCATCGTTCCTTTTTTACACACCCTTCTATACGCCAGCAATTCTCGCCACCCGGAGATCCTCGTTGATAACAGTAAGAGAAAATGGCATTTTTCACATCCAAAATTGGGTGAAGAGGGCACAGCACTCTCGTCATGTACCGAAAAACTTCAGTTCTGGGTCATTCCGGCTTTAACTTCTCTCTCTGCGATGATCGAAGCCCGTGAAAATCAGGCCTTTGTAATCCTGGAATCATTTTCAATCCTGGTGTCCATTTCCTGTTTCCAAAAATCACCGAATCTCACATTACCACTCGATTTCTCTTCAGCTGGTGCGTCAGCAAACGCTGCTGCTAGTGCAGGATCAGGCTCTGGTCCTGGTGCAGGATTCGCCGGGAGTGGATCAAACGCAGACGCTCAATCCGGAGGGTTTGGTTCAGGCAGTGGTAGCAAAAGCGACGCTAGTGCCAGCGCGGGAGCCGGGGGTGGACATGGTGGACATGGGGAAAATGTGGATCTAGGAGCCCCGAGTGTTCCTGCTCCAGCTATACCCTCAGAACACGGACACAGCCATGGCCACGGAGGAGGAGGACCGGGAGCCGCGATCGGCGAAGGATCTTCAGGATTCGGTGCCGGAAGTATCGAGTCAGGAGTCAATGGACAGCACAACCATGGATCAGGGGGCCCAGGCTCGATAGGTGAAGGTGAATATCCCATTCCGAAATTCCACAACGTGAATAGGAGCAGAAATTACCCCATGGTCATAATTGCGCCATAACTCGCCAGACTATGTCTTAACCAATGTTCCTCATCGTTTGATTGCTCGTCAGGACTAGGAGAGGGATCTCTTCACCACGGTCACGACCATCAGCACGGATCCCATGGAGGAATCCATGGAGGTCTGGAATCCGGCTCTCAAATATCTGGAGGATCGAATCTGGGACATGGGGTATCCCAGGGAACCGGATCCGGGCATTCAGGTAGTTCGACAGGTGGACACTCTTCGGAATCCGGACACGGCGACGGCTTAGGACCTATAGAGCACTCTCATCTCCTTATCGATCTGCCATTCTTAGTCAATCCTGGAGTCGGTTCATCAAACGGCGGCGGAGCGCATGGCGGATCAGGCGGCGGATCAGGCGGCGGTCATAACGTCGGATCTTCAGGATCAGGAGGGTTCCACGGGCAGGGAGGATCCCAAGACGGTGCAGGTATCAGTTCCCACGGAGTAATTCACCCGGCAGGAAGTGGTTCTTCAGAGTCTGCGGTCGGCGCAGGAGGAGCCGGAGGATCCGGAAGTCATGGTGGCATCGGCGCGACCGGAGAACACGGGAAGAACACTGGCTCTGGAGTTTCGGGAGGAGGAATTGGAGGTGGTAGTGGTTTTGAGTCTGGTTCCAGTTCTGGATCGAAGAGCGAATCGTCGAGCTCCGGTTTCGGGGGTTCAAGCGGAGCTGGAAGCGGTTCACAGTCTGGTTCCTCGTCCGGAGCCCACGGAGGTGATTATTATCTTGTGTTAACGACGGGTTATCATCGATTTTCCGTAGTCATATGACATGTGAAACGAGGCTTTATTCGTTTCATCGTATAGGAAGCGAAAGCGGATCCAGCAGCTACAGCCAAGCTTCAAGCGGGAATTCGGGGCGCGGCGGAAGCGATAGCAGCAGTGGTAGCAAGTCATGGACTTCTGGAAATGGCAATGGTGCCTCATCCTACTCCAGCAGCAGCTCTAACAGTGAGTTATTGAAATTGTTCATTTTCAGGAATCGAATCTGGGTTTAATTCTGGACGCTACGAGAATCAGATTTGACACTCTTTCTTCTCGTTTATTTCTAGGCTGGTCGGGAGCTCGACCGGTTGGAGTCAAGGGCCACTAAAAAGAAGAAGAAGAAGAAGAAGGAGATGAAGATGAAGATGAAGAGTCGGTTGAATAGATCGTTGCAAGTTATCAAGACACACGACGTGGATAACAATGAATTGTATAAATTAGCAAGAAAGAGATTCACATCATATGTATACGATGCAGAATTAATACTCGATATTAATCGATTACCGTTCACTATAATGATATACTCTGAGTACATTATAGTCGTAATAGCTAGAACAATTCTAATTTTATACACGTAATTATGATCCGCAATGTTATGCGAGTATGTAATTATTTCCTTTGAGCGGAACTACAGTTCACATGACCGTATTGTGATGAATAAACACGTTTTGAATTAATTACCTGGCTATACGTTTGTTCTTATAATAATTTATAGGATCAGAAAAATCAGGAATTGGAACGGAAACGGCGTATTTCAATAACATATTTATGGTCAGTTGTTGAATACTTACCTTCGAAATTGGAATCGACCGTTCAATCATTGTTTGAGAATATAATGATGAGATAAGTTACTGAACTTTCCACGACCTGTGCGATAGAAAATAGTTAAGTTAAATTAGAACAAAATATGTTGTCGATTATGGATCACTTTTGAACGTATTGAAAATCTTGGACTCGAAGTGCGGGGCCGAAAACCAGTTTTTCGATGATATTTCGAGGTCAGGCTATAATTTAACATGGAATGTGTGTAATCAATTTATTATAACGATCGTTCCAGGCATTTCTGAAATTCAATTTTTTCAGCCTGGAAATACAGCGAAACCAATCGAGATACAGGAAAAATGTGTTGCATCTTTATCATAGACAATTTAAGTAGCTTCATTTTCTATCTCCACTGTCTGATCGATATCATTCACGGTTCGCGAGATATCGTCGAAAAACTGGTTCCGAGTACTTTTTTCTTTTTGTCTCGAGGTGGAATATCAGTGTATGCTACCAGAAAGGCTGCGAAATCGATTGACATGCGTTTCATATTCACCGAAAGTAACAGCGTGGAGTCCAATGCGAAAATTCCATAGGCCGTGTAAGTGAGATCTTCGTGTAGCAGCTGAAGTAAGAATTCTTGAAGCTGAAACGAGCCGATAAATGAACATTTTCGTATCTCTTGATGGAATGAGAGAAAATTTTTCGAATTCAATCTTACCTCTGCCTTGGTATCTGATCTCTTCACTGTTATCAGTAATTTTTCAACTATTCGTCTGGTCAGTTGAGCCTGCATAGTGTGAATTTTCGTAACAAAACAGGTGAGTGGTTATACGAAAAATGTGCGGAAAGTATATTTTCATCACGCCGTGCGTAAAGTTCGATTTTACGAACGCTTCGCGCGCTTGAAATCCAACTTAACGCGCGTTGTGGTTGAAAAAGAGGTCCCGATACACGTGCGAAAGATGATTCTCTTTCGCACTGGTATTGAAAAGTGCTATTCTGTACCTCGTCCGCAGCCTTCGAGACGTTCAGAGCAAGCAGTACGGTAGGATAAACGATAACGAGGACCTGACTTAGGGCGAAGGCGTAGGCCACCGGCCTGGGCTTCGAGTGAGTTACTGCATACTCCACGAATTGAGTGATCTGTACAACGAATGCGCACAAGCAACGAGTAACGCAGATGGTTATCGGGAATGAAAAAAACTCCGCTACGTCTCTAGACACCTCGTATAGCCTCGTGCGAATTGTTATGAATAATTTTAGAGAATCGAGCTGACTTTCCGTCGAAGAATGAAATCCGTCGGTGAACGGTTCGGGGGATAAATCACACGGGTGTTCGACCTTAAGTTTCAGTTTCAATAAAGCATCGTTGCCTCGTCCGAGTTCCCGGACCAGGAGTCCTAAGACTAAGGAATATTCGAGGGTGAAACAATGGGTAACCAAACTTGTTACAATTACGAATGTCCATATCAGAGATGTTTGAGAATGGACGATTACTTGGTAGACGTAAATTGTCCATAATGACGCGTAGAAAATTATGTACGAAACAAGGAATGCGAACGTCGCTTTATTATACCGCGAGTTATTCTCTGTACCGGAAAGCAGACGATCTATTTCTAAGAGTTTGTTCATAACAGATATAGCCTCGTTTTGTCTAAGAGTACAGAAAACTACGAGGACGTTTGTCGTAAGACATTGGACAATCATCTCCACTTTATGCAGACCGTCGATTATTTTCTCCACCAGGTCGGACAACCTATATGGGAATCCATATACAGTAAGGACTTGATAGATTATGATAAACAGGATATTGTACACAATACCGATTTTAGAAAAGTAAAAACCCCTGAGGACACAGGATTTATCAGACTTTTTTGAAGACCTACTGATCCGGTAAGAGAATGGAGCTAAACCGAGGATCTTCATGCAGTAGACGATCATTGTCACGAACCAATGGAAATTCGTTTCTGACTTGTTCGAAAGCAGAATCATTATTGATCTTTATTGATCTGGTAATCGACGGAAGATCGGTATCGTATTTATCTCGGGCGAACGGACACACACACACGTCGATGTTATATTGTGACTCGTGATGTTCGCAATGACCACTAAATTTATTAGGAGCGTTACCGATCATCGAGAAATTTCAGCAAGGACTGGACGATCCCGTCGAATATCGAACTGGGAATTTTAAAAGCTCGGAACATTTCCTCATCATATATAGGTTCACGGGGATGTTGCGAATTGATAAATAATCAACGACTATTAAATGTTATCAAGTAATTGCCGGTCAAACGCGCGTCGCATGTCGTTAGGAAATTATCACGATGCTTTTAAACACGATCCGATCATCCAACGATCGTTATCACCGATCTGTGACCCAGGCTTTTAAGATATCGGATGATACTAGTACCGTTTTACACAGTGCAATGATAATGAAATAGCGAATGCAATGGATTATTTCTATCTGAACTTTTGCGAGTAAAAATCGGTATCTCGATATGCTCGAGTAAAAAGTGACCGGAATTCATTCGCACCATGAATTCGCGTTATCTTACGGAGTGAAAAGCGATGCGCATCGTATCATTCGACGAAGGATTAAATTTCGTAAAATTTCTCGACTCGGCGCAACGAAATTACATAGAACAGGCCAGATATTCATTTATATCAACGATTCTCCGAATGTTAGTGCAGGGATTCGGGGTCTCGGGGTTTAACTCGTAAATTCACAAACCCACCATTTTCGCTAACTATGATAATTAAATTTCGGACGTTATCTCATCCGCGTTTACTATACGGCCTCGACTCAACCCTTCGGCGCAAGTTAATACATAGTTGAATAATTACTAGGCTTGGTCGGATCTGCAGTCACATGGACCTTGCCAATGAACCCGTGATGGCCGTCAGTGAGCAGGATGATAAACCAGTTGGAGGACAATTGTCCATCATGGCAGCTCACCAATACACTCATCATAGCTTGATGATATGTTTACTTAATATTATTGTCTCTTTTTTTTCTTTCGTTTTTTTTTTGTTTTCAAACGAACGGCCACTGGTCAATCAGCAGAATAAGGTCGTACATGCCTCCCATCACACGCAGCTTGCAGATACCTTACCGTTTATAGTTTTCTGTACAGTGTGTAATGTACATACGCGGCTATAGGTATTTCCCGCGTGAATAACGTCTGTTATTTGGACAGGCCTAGTACCTACTATCGCTTTCGAAATCCGGTATAAAACTGGAGACGAAAGCCGATGGTCATTCAGTCACATGACAAACGTCCAGAACGACCAACCAAGAGGAGTCATATCATATATCATATACGTTATATCAGCGTAAAGTTGGAATTTGAAGAAAGGAAAAAACGAGAAGTACCACTCGTTTTAGATTCATTTATTTATTTAATCATTCAGTTGATTTTGTTCTAGTTTTTTTCTTTCATTTCTTTACCCTTTTCTTCTTCTCCAACCATCGAAATGAAGACGGTACTTGTCTTCTCCGCGCTGTTCATCGTATCTGGTGAGTATAATCCTTTCCATTTTGTAGGTACATTATTTATAATTGCTTACTACTCGTTCATATTGAAATAGTTGATATAATAGTGAAGAAAAACTGGTAATTTATTACGTATTACGTAATTCTTTTCATAATCGCACTGACGAGTGCTATTAGCGCGGTCTCTCGCTACTCGCGCTTAGCGACCGCGACCTAAGTTTACACTAAATTTGAATTTCAAATGAGGTAGAGGCTGAACGCGCATCAAGAACTCGAATGAGACCTGTTATACAAAGGATTATCAATTCCATATCAGTTTCCGCCAATTTTCTATATATCGACGCTGCTTACGAAGACTGGCACGTTTCAGATTTCTTACGAAAACTAGCAGGTTTCGATATTTACCACGAAGACTAGCACGTTTCAGTTATCCCCGCGAAAACCACCATGCTTTGATTATTGTAACGAGGATTTTCTGAAGATTTGTGCGGTGTGCGATGATCGAAATGAAAGTCAATTTGCGGATGTAGAAGTGCGTTTTTTGCATCAAAATAAACTTATGAATATGCTCGAAATTGTGTTGTCGTGGAGTGATTGGGAAAATTGATGCTGTTTTCACAGGTTCTTGACAGATGTTTTAAATTTCTGATTGATTCGTTATGGAGCACCCGAAAAAATTATTCGAACATTTGTTAAATAACTTTAATAGGTCGATTGTATATTTTACAGTACACAGTTAGAGAATGATAAAATGTTGCAAAATAGAAATAATATTCGTTTCAGTTCGACAAACATACTAATCTTCGCGGCGAAATCCGAAACGTGCTAGTCTTCGTGGTAAATATCAAAACGTGCTAGTCTTCGTGGTAAATATCGAAACGTGCTGGTCTTCGTGGTTAATATCGAAACGTGCTAGTCTTCGTGGTAAGTATCGAAACGTGCTAGTCTATGTGGTTAATATCGAAACGCGCTAGTCTTCGTGGTAAATATCGAAACGTGCTAGTCTTCGTGGTTAATATCGAAACGTGCTAGTCTTCGTGGTTGATATCGAAACGTGCTAGTCTTCGTGGTTAATATCGAAACGTGCTAGTCTTCGTGGTTAATATCGAAATGGCTAGTCTTCGTGGTAAGTATCGAAACGTGCTAGTCTTCGTGGTTAATATCGAAACGTGCTAGTCTTCGTGGTAAATATCGAAACGTGCTAGTCTTCGTGGTTAATATCGAAACGTGCTAGTCTTCGTGGTAAATATCGAAACGTGCTAGTCTTCGTGGTTAATATCGAAACGTGCTAGTCTTCGTGGTTAATATCAAAACGTGCTAGTTTTCGTAAGAAATTTTAAACGTGCTAGTTTTCGTAAGCAGCGTCGTTAACTGCATTTGGATAAACATTAAACATGTCATATCCGCGAACAAGAAACGTTTATGCAGCTCTCCATCGAGTATAATGACGATTTCCCACGTAATCTATGCATCAAATTTTCAAAAACTATAAACAAAAATGAATTGGACGGTTTTTTTTACTTTTTTTTTATTTGTTCTTCTCCAGCTATTTCGGACTCTGGTTTCTACTTCCCTGACCAGATAGCAGCGCACGCTGATAGCCAGAGCGGGGCTGGGGTCGACGGCTATGGAAATTCACAGTCAAATAGTCAGGGTCATGCTTACGCCCAGGGAAATTCAGCTGATTCCAACGATGATTTTCTGTACGGGCAACAAGGCCAGGGTCATGGCGCGGGTGGATCTGCAGCTAACGCCAACAGCCAATCCAGTGCTCAGGGGAATGCGTATGGGAATAATAATTACCAAGAAACTGGACCGGGGTAAATGAGAAATAAAATTAACAAACGCGCGAGCGGAGATTAAAAACCGCATTTTAAACAGGTACGCTAATCAAGGAGGTCAACATTCAAACGCTCAAAGCCAGTCGTCAGCCCAAAGCCAGGGAAACGGCGTGCTGACTAATTCCCAGAGTAATTCTCAGGCCCAGGGTTACGGCGGTAATTCGCAAAGCCAGAGTGCGTCGCAGTCCCAATCAAGCGGATTCAACAACGAGATTCCGGGTAATCCCTTCAGCTCCGTATCCGGTTCAACTTCAAATAGCCAATCAAGTGGACTGTGGGGTTCGAGTGCTGCCAGCGCCGCCAGTGTCGCATCGACCAGTTTCGTAGGGGGAATACCCGTTGCTAGTGCAAGCGCTGCTGCTGCCTCAGCGGCGTCCGGTCCGGGCGGTTCGTCGGCCAGCAGCGCCAGCAGTGGTTCTACTTCCGGCGGATCTAGGGGCATACAAACGCACCCTGGTAGCTGGTACCCAGGATTACGGATGGGAGAAGATGTCGCTACCGGCGGGGATTCCCTTAGCAGTGAAACCAGCAGCAGCAGCAGTGAGGAGAGTTTGATTCCTTAGGAAAACGAAGAATATATTACACCGTTTGCTCAATATATTTTCAAGTTATAAGGCTTAAAGCGAAAGTTTCGGCGATTGCGTAACGGGGATTGATAATATCGACGTGTTTATATTGGACTTAATGGGAATTCCTTCCGAGGATCCTCTACCGATTGTTAATTGAATACGAGTCTATTTTTTCTCCTCTTTTTTGTTACCTAGAATAAAAGGGATAAGAGGAATCGTTCGTAAATCATAAAGTTTATCATTATTTTCGTTATTCTTTAGAGGCTGGTTAATTTTATGAATAATAAAACCGACTAGGAGATATTACACGCACACTATACATAATATGCAAATTCTATATTCAAAAGAGAAGCACTTAAATCGTTATGGAATAATATAGTAATTATTGACGAATGGTTTACGAGACTATCGAACTATAGGCCCGAGGCGATTTCGTCGAAAGTTGAAACGATAATTCATATTTTTGTTAGTACGAGTTTATTATTTATTGTAATCAGCAAGTTTTTATATGTTTAATTTTAAGATATTTTAAGATGTATGAACGCATCGTGAAATACATACGAAAATGTTTTATTTATAAACTACAATAGAATGGTTCATGTTTATCCCCATTCACATTCACATTTTTTTTCTTTTTTTTTTCCGATTGGGTTTCTACATCCTATTCAATCTATATGCAGTGGTTAAGTAATTCTTATTTCATTCTCGGAATAACAAACGATTACTATACTACACAAATGTGCAAGACACAATCACGTCTGCGCTGCATACGTGGACGTACGCTTCAACTACATCATAGATTTGATTTTAATGTCATTGTCACTCAGTCAAGGATCGCGAGGATCCAAAGTGTTGAACAATTTGATTTTTTGTACACTTGTGCCCAAAATCGCAGATTCTTGATGATCTTGCAGAGTGTGCGGGAATCAACATTCCCGCACGATTTAGCCATGCGGAGTGTACACAAAGTGCGAACCTCCACACAGTGTTACAAAAAATGGTATATATGCACCAGTGCGGGTTGGTGATTTCCGCACTAGTATCATAATATACTATTTTCCTTTTTCTTTTCACTTTTATACGTCCTGCATTTTGGAGATTCGTTAAAAAATCCTTTAGAATATAATACGTAGGTATGTATATAATAATAATTATAGAGAATTGTGGAATAATAGCGTGATAGATTAAAGATCGTCGATTATAGACGTATATCACGCGATTTAATAAGTAAGAAGAGATGGAAAGATATAATGAGATGAAAGAAGAAGAAAAAAAATTAAAAAAATTAAAAATTAAGATATTATCCACGACTCGACGGTAAAAATAATAAATAATCGCACATAAACGTACGTATGCACGTATTGCAGTGTACTACTGGTACACGCGTTTTGTACAGAATCACGACCTTTGATCGCCTTTCGCGTATGCGCGGAGAATTTCAACATTTATAGTAAATATGTTTAAGATGATAAGAAAGATGAGAAGAAAAAAGAAAAAAATCATAAAAGCAAGCTAAGAAAAGACTCGATGAAGGAGATCGTGATCTTTAACCCTGAGACGAGATTTAACTAGGGTCTACTACGTATATAGAAACACGGGCATATACTACATAATATACGCGGGTACCTATTCAATTATATATATAAAAAAAAAGGTCAAACGATTAAATAGCGAATATATACTAAATGATATATAGAAATATAAAAAAAGTGGTGGGAAAAATAGAGAGAGCGAGAGAGCGAGAGGGGAGCCTTCAAATCTCATTTATGCAATATACCTATATATAGTGAGTGAAGGTAATAGTAATATACAAATGTATACATAGGTATAGGTATATGGCCTATATATATATATATGTATATGGATGTTTGTGATAATTCATTCTTATAACAAGATAATCACTTATATTTAAATAAATCACGTAACTTAAATCACTTAAATCACTTAAATCACTTAAATCACGTAACAAGGCACACAATAATCCACACGATGAATCATATACCAATATCGGTCATAACTTCATCAAATTTATCATGTGATTAATTAGGTAACTTTCTATCGCGATTATCACATGATCTTTTTCGGTAGGGTAGGTATTACATAGGTGTTATTATATACCTGTCTAGCCATTATACATATACTATCTATAGTAGGTGGAAACGGATTTAGGCCATCTTTTGTACCTGGTAACTGAACCGAAACCATTACATACTATTACTATATATATATCCATACCGCGTATTGTTTTTTTATACACTGATTTTAGTCTAGTGTCATTGATTGATGGTACAGTACACCTATGTACTCCATATATTATTTTTTCTCGTTTCTCTTTTTTTTTTTACATATATATATACTTGACTGAACGTGCATATGATATTAAACATATACATAGGTATATTATATAGTATATTATATCGCGTGACTAATGCCATGTAAGGTCACTGCAGCGAACAAAACGGCAATTTTTAGGCCAAAGGGTCGTAAATTTTTTTCATGTTATGATATTCTTTTCGAAAATGGCTAGACATGCACGAAACAGAGAGAAGAAGAAAAAACAAATTAAATTCTTTGATTCACAAAAATGAAAATTTCCGATGCCAAAAGGGGCGTATAATGTCACTTACGACCTTATTATACTATTACATCGCAATATACCTTATTGTCTTATATTATCATTTATTCAAATTATATATGTATGTATATGTGTCGTGTATACTGTATGTACGAAGGTCATCATTTTCTGTATATTATATACTACCTATGTGCACATAGGTATACTTATTACTATTTATATATTTACCTGTTTCATTTGCCGCAAGCATATACGTATGCAAAGGCGTAGCTGGACAGATCGGTCATTTTTCTTTCAACATATTATCACTATATGCGTTAACATCGATAATAAATAATAATACATATATACAGGGTGAGTTTTCTCTGGTATCGCATGAGGGAGGGGCTTATGATCGCAAACGCTCCGCCCCTTTCTATGTTAATACTCATTATCGTTGTATCGTTCCGAGAAACCCGACTTTTATTTTTACGCACCGTAAAAACTGATGATATTAACAATTATGCTCGCAAGTATGTAGAGAAATGGGCGGACCGTTTACGATGATAAGCCCCTCCCTCATGCGGTACCAGAGGGAACTCACCCTGTATACATGATTACCATTATTATTTTCTCATATTGTTCAATATATAATAACGAATACTCTGATTTATATGCTATACATGGGACATTTCATACCAATTCGATTTGATCCGCGATTTGCTCACGATTCTTCTGACTCTAAATAGCAATAATTAATAGAAACAAAATCTTAGCCATTTGAATTTGATAAATAGACAAACAGTCATAACTACGCCAATGAAAAAAAAAATCGTACAGTACCTATATATTACTTGTCTATCTGCTACCTGCTCACTTAATTGACACGTAAATCCTCATCACTGTTTACACCGAATGGAAATTACAGCATTGGAAATCCCTGAAGGAATATCATGGCATCACTATTGTTATTATTATTATTATAAATAGCTATTAATAATTGTTTATAATGATAATAATAATAATAACAGTACGCATGTATATGATATTTATGATCATTGATTTATCCATTTAATTATATAGACTATAGGAATAGTACAAGCTCGTAAAGAAGAGATGAAAAGAGAAATAAAAAATAAATTATTTATTATATCCTTCGTGTGTATAGTTATGTATATATCACATCGTTTTATTCAGATCAATAATGACAATAATAATAATAATATTAATAATATGTAAAAAAATTTATCTACCATATGAAATATTACATTATTTATTGTATAACTAATTAACTAATTAATCAATTATTTAATAAACATATATATGTATAGTTTCTTCGTTCCTTGATCTATGCATGTATATATTTATTATATGTACTTATATCGTGATTCTTAATGACGTTCCTCGATCGTTACATTATATTGAAATTATAATTATTCACGATAATGGAAAAAGGGATCTATTAGCTTTTAAGGGATTTTTCCCGCTGTAACTTTGTAAGATCCTTTTCCGGCCGAGTCTATGTTTACGGCACTGCTACTGTATACACCCTTAGCACCTTCTACGGTACCACTTTCGTTTGCACCCTCATCGGCGTCTCCGATACGAGAGAAGATACTGAAAATTGATAAAAAATACACATTTTTTTGAGCGTTTGTTTAAAAAACAAACGCTGACCGGAAGCGAAAAGAACAAAACGTTACAATTTGAAAAGAGGAATGGAGGTTCAGGTATCAACTTACTTGAATCCATGGTCACCACCGGCTCCCGCTCCAGCATTAGCACTTGCGCTACTTTCAGCTTTGGCGCCTCCGGATCCTCCATGGCTCCCGGATCCTCCATGGCTTCCGGATCCTCCGTGACCGCCTGATCCATAGCCACCCTGACCTCCGTAGCCTCCTTGACCTCCGTACCCTCCTTGACCTCCGTAACCGCCCCCGATACCTCCTTGACCTCCGTAACCACTGTTACCCCCGTAGCCTCCATTGCCTCCACCACTTCCGCTGCCACCTGCGTTTGCTCCTGCGGCTGCATTTGCATTTGCATTTGCGTTTGCGTTTGCGCCACTGGAACCGGATCCGCCGCCTCCATGACCTGATCCTCCGTTAGAACCGCCATATCCTCCTCCTAGACTTCCAGATCCGCCGAAACCACTGCCTAGACCTCCGGAACCTCCGGAACCTCCGTAACCTCCGGAACCCCCGCCTAGACCTCCGGAACCTCCGTAACCGCCGGAACCCCCGCCTAGACCTCCGGAACTTCCGTAACCCCCGGAACCCCCGCCTAGGCCTCCGGAACCTCCATAACCCCCGCCTAGACCTCCGGAACCGCCATACGCTCCTCCTTGACTTCCAGAACTACCATGAGCACCGCTGTGGCCTCCGGCACCGCCAAAACCGCCGCCTTGACCTCCGGAACCTCCGAAACCGCCTTGACCTCCGGATCCTCCGAAACCATGACTTCCTGAACCACCGAATCCTCCGGCACCAGAGCCGCCGTGGCCGCCGCCAAGGCCTGCACCTTGACCTAAGCTTCCGCCGTAACCTCCGGCACCAGTTTCACCGAAACTTCCGCTATGACCGCCTCCCGAACCGCCTCCCAAACCACCTCCCAAACCGCCTTTGTAACCACCGCTTCCGCCTGCTGTATTTAAGGAACTCCGTGATTAGTATTGATTGAAAATTGCAAATCAAGGTCTTCGAAGATGTAAACAAGCTTCTTTTTTTACCTCCAGCATTTGCTCCGGCTTGAGAACTGCTTCCAGCACCACCACCTCCGAATCCTCCACCACCATTTCCGCCCCCGTATCCTCCGCCGAGATTTCCGCCACCGAATCCACCATTTCCACTACCGCCACCGCCGCCGCCGCCGCTGTAGCCTAGACCTGAGGATCCCGAATGGCCTCCACCGAATCCTCCACTTCCGCCTCCACCACTTCCAAATCCACCGCCGAATTGTCCTTCATCAAAGACGAGGCCCCCGGCATTAGCATTTGCTGATGCAGCGGCTTTCGCCCCTCCGGTAGCCTGAGAGTTCGAAGTCGAGAAGGCCTTACTGCCTCCTGCACCACCGAAGGAACTTGAACTTGCTGAACTACTGGAGCTACTGAACGCTTGGGAACCTCCACCTCCGTATCCTCCACCACCTCGTCTTTGACGGTGATGAAAATCTGAGGAGGAATACATGTTTTCGTGACAAAGAATTCAGCGTACATTGTTCTCTATGCAATGGAATCGAGTGTTTCTGTTTCTTTTTTTTTTTTTTTTGCCCCGCACAAACGAATTTAAGCGCGTTTCCGGTTCGGGGACGACTCTATCGCGTTCGTTTCATCACGTACAACGCTTCATTCTGACAATAAGAAGAAACGAAAGTAAAAAAAACAAAAAAAAATGAATAGTAAACGGGCGGATTCTATGCGATGATCGAGTGTTACCTTGAGCTTGAGCGGTGAGGGCCAGGAAGGCCAGAAGGCCGAAGATAGCTTGATGCCGACGCATGACTGACTGTGATCATCGCTCTGTTGGGTTCTGGTTATATAGAGAGGATCTCCCCACATTCCCCTTCTTAATTGTTGCAGAGGTAGTCAAGCTCTACTCTTTAGAATCATATTCATATATATTATGTTGTTTTAACTATATGACTGACTGACTGACCCAACAGTGAGCATCAAGGCTGGGAAGCGAGCCGTTTGATGATATCCTAGGACTGAAGATACTCGGCGTGTTATTACTTTTCGAAAAAATACCATGTTTTTTTTACTAGATTGTAACTCTTGGGTTGATAAAACAATAATGGTTATATTGATCGATGGATTTGATCATCGTCAGATATAACGAAGCGATAGAAACCGTTATGATCGCAAAACAGGCGATATATTCGATTCTATAAGCAGCTAAAGACGCGAGGCGTGATTCAAGGTTAGGTAGTTCAAAGAGATTGCAGATCTAGGGGTCAGACTGTAGGCTAGATACATACATACATACAGTATCATCATCACAATGGATTTCTGTGAAGATCAGCAAGTCTTCAAGTGTTTTTTTTTTTTCATATTTTGATTGATTACCGATTAGTATAGATCGATGCAGATTCTGCAATCGCGGATATCGCGCCAGAGGTTCGAAATTGAAATATAAGGTGTTTCTGTCTTCCTCAAAACGTCTGAATCTTTTCGTTAGACTATTAAAGACGCATTGAATGGTGCTAATTGTGATTGAAAAAATTACGTATATTCTTATCGTCGAATTTTTTCGACGAACACGATAAATGAACGAATCAACATCTGCATAATATCATCCGGCATGGATAACGATAACAAGATGATAATTACCTTATGTACAGCGAAACGGAATTGCCGAATGATATAATTGTAAATCCCAGGTATAGGTGCGATTCTACGAACATTTTATTGCCTTTAATTTTATTTTTCTTTAGTCAAAGTCTCTTAAATTAATGCGAACAGGCAAAGCAGCACATACAGCGAACAGTTGTGTACCTACTACTCTTTCGAATTACTACGAACTGCGATATCAATCTCGGTTACGGGGACTTACCTTCGTAATTAACACAAGTATGTATATTATATACCTAGTATGTACTAATTACGCCGTGATTAATATCAGGATATAGATGATAAACTGTTTAGTATCAGTGCTGAAATTGCATTAGTAATTTTGTGGCAGGATTTTCCTAATCGACAAATAAATTAACAATGATACACATAAAATAATGAGAAATTTATTAAACGCTTAAGCAATGATTGTATAATTGCTGGTTAAGATAAATTATGCGGGTAAAGTCGATCGTGTTTATATAGTAAATAATATACGTATTATTATCACGCACATTTAAAGAATAATAATTTTTGAGATTAGAACCGAGTACATATGATAGAGGAGAGCCTTGGCTGCCTTCGGGAAGTTCTATAATTTTAAGTCTAATTTCAAATTCATTGTCAGTCAAGTTCACTATACTTTCAAGTACACTAACTGAATATAGTAGGTATATGGCTACTGAATTGATTTTCTTGATTATCAAATAAACATAGAAATGAAGCAGGTATATGCTGCTAGGCGTAATACGTATTACATACATACATAGGTACACACATGTATCAGTCGAGTAGCTCGCTCTATGTGAGAGTATAATTAACTGTAGAAACTTTATACCGCAAACTATATACTACCTGCGCGATGTGTGTATACATCGTTTTAATTTGAATATAGTATACGTGTGTATTTCAAAGCCGGATTTCTACCACGTATTACGGTTTTTACCCAATCTTCTTATTTTTTTTCCTTGCCCCCTTCGGGCTTGCTTTGATCATATACGCAATGACATCATGCTGGAATGACTCCGAGGATTTGATCTTAGACATGATAACATACGTGTCTCTTTCTTTTTGTTTGGCTGATATTTTGCGATTATCTCACGTTGTCTAAATGCGTTTAGTATGTTTAGACAGTTCCTCGAATTTTGAAGAAAAACAACCTTTCTGAGTGATCATTGATTGATGGATTTGTGACAATGAATCATAAAACTCAAAGGTTTCAGAAATTTAAACTAATTGCCGCCACAATGCCTGCGGCTGAAGTAGTTTGCGGAATTGACACCGTAACGACGGACTAGACGGAACGGCGCCACTTGATGAACCGTCCTATGAAAATCTACGGCTAATGTTGATGTGCTTCTTCGAAGTGGGAGGAAAATTTTCGGTCCTCTTGACGGACGGCAACAGATCTTAGGCTGGCGTAATGCAGGATTCTGGATTGCTGCAGGCGTTGGATTCGTCGTTCAGGTCCTCCAGGTTATCGTTTTGCAGTCGTTCGTTCCTGTATTGGTAACTGGGATCCTATACATTAGCATGACCCGGTTTCAGTAGTCAAATTTTTGAACAGCAGATGGCGAGTACGTCACCGCCATAAGAATACATGACCCGGTTTGAGTAGTGCTCTCTTCGACCACGAGGTGGTGTCGTGCAATTGCCAGTTACCAATAAAGGCTCGCTTCTCGTTTTGGCAGGCGTTCGTTAATGAATCGGGATCAGGATAGTGGTACACTTGTCCACAGAGCAGCGATGAACTGGAAAAACTTAGAGATACTGAAATAGGTACCTCGACGAAAAACTCGCACTTCGCTGCGGAATATACTGCAAAATGGGTTTTATCGAGTACATCGTCAACGAAGGGGTGAACCTCAACCCTGAAGACAGTAAAGGATGGACTCCGCTGCATAAAGGTTCGGGAGGCGTTTGGGAATCTGGACGATGATCAGTGCCCAGAGGATGAAAGGATCGAGTTGAATATACCATAATTCAGAAATAACGCTTTTACTCTGACTTATTAAATGCGATGATTATTGGGAATTGTTTTGTACATGAAGAAGAATATTATATCTGAGGAAATAATTTATTCATCAATATTAATTAATATCTATAATATAATAATAATTAGGTGATACAACAATGTTAAACAATAATTATAATAATAATCATTATTATTTTATAATAATTCAATTATTATATATGCGCAGTTTGATAATCGCGTGATTGTGATATTATTTATAGTAATACATAGTATAATATGTCGACGCTGCTTACGAAAACTAGCACGTTTCGATATTAACCACGAAAACTAGCACGTTTCGATATTTACCACGAAGACTAGCACGTTTCGATATTTACCACGAAGACTAGCACGCTTCGATATTAACCACGAAGACTAGCAAGTTTCGATATTTACCACGAAGACTAGCACGTTTCGATATTTACCACGAAGACTAGCAAGTTTCGATATTTACCACGAAGACTAGCACGTTTCGATAGTAACCACGAAGACTAGCACGTTTCGATATTTACCACGAAGACTAGCACGTTTCGATATTAACCACGAAGACTAGCACGTTTCGATATTTACCACGAAGACTAGCACGTTTCGGATTTCGCCGCGAAGATTAGTATGTTTGTCGAACTGAAACGAATATTATTTCTATTTTGCAACATTCTATCATTCTCTAACTGTGTACTGTAAAATATACAAACGACCTATTGAAGTTATTTAACAAATGTTCGAATAATTTTTTCGGATGCTCCATAATGGATCAATCAGAAATTTAAAACATCTGTAAAGAACCTGTGAAAGCACAGCATCAATTTTCCTAATCCCTCCACGATAACACAATTTCGAGAATATTTATAAGTTTATTCTGATGCAAAAAGACGCACTTCTACATCCGCAAATTGACTTTCATTTCGACCATCGCCCACCGCACAAATCTTCAGAAAATCCTTGTTACAATAATCAAAGCATGGTGGTTTTTGCGGAGATAACTGAAACGTGCTAGTCTTCGTGGTGAATATCGAAACGTGCTAGTCTTCGTGGTAAATATCGAAACGTGCTAGTCTTCGCGGTTAAATCTGAAACGTGCTAGTTTTCGCGGCGATAGCCGAAACATGCTAGTCTTCGTGAGAAGCCGAAACGTGCTAGTTTTCGTAATAAATCTGAAACGTGCTAGTCTTCGTAAGCAGCGTCGATGTAGTGTTATATATATATATCTATATGCAGTTGGGCGTACATAATAATTATCGTTATCATTATCAACTAATCAATTGATTATTAGAAAGATGGAATTTGAAATTGTGTATCGCTAATTCGGGTTAAAAATATTAATTTTCGTTTCTTTCGCCACCGCTAAGAAAACCTTTAGAATAGAATGAAAAAATCATATTTTTTTCTTTTTTTTTCAACTGTCATCAGGTATTCAGCCTGTTATTTCAAATAATACCAAAAGACTATCCAGTGCAGGGTTGTAAAAAAAAGGAATTAACATTTCCCTGAATAGTCACACCCTGATATGGAATGAGTATATGTGTGTGTATATGCGTATGTAATGTGTGTGAATAAAGGCTGCGGAAATGGAAATATAGCAACAAAAAAAAATAATAAATAGTAACAAAGAAAAAGTAATCAATAAGCTTTAGTTTATTATTTGAATAACTTTTTTTAAGCTCATTAACTCGACATATTATTAATATCATTATAACTATGTACGTAGGGTTTACACTCAGATATTATTATTTAATAATCATCATAAATACAATAATAATAATAATAATAATATTGATAACATTAACAATAAGCAAAATGCCAGCCACCGAAATTTCGCATTTTAAGGTAATAATCATAATAACAACGGATTGAGAAACGATAATTATTATACAGAAAATGGAAAAAAGAAATACTATTTCGAATAGGTAGATAATTATTATTATTATATTTAATTAATATAATATACTATAAGCTTCAGATTGTAGAAAATAGATCGTCACAAACTACTATAGTGTTATACCGTGCGTTTTCGTTAAAGCGCAACGTGCCTAAATCCGAAGATAGACGAACGTAAGCCGTATTATATGCAACCGTCAACGAGTGGCATGTCGGGCTTTCGCGAAAACACACGGTATATGTGATAATATGGTTTTAGTCATTATTTATATGATATATTCGGTTTTATAGGTGATCGAAAATAGGAAAATATTTCTTCTTAGTTTTTTTTTCTTTTTTTCTTATTTATCATCGTATCAAGCTCGGCTATGTATTTATTAACTAGGTATATATATTTTTCTTAGATGCCTCGAGGAGTATCGAATCAACGATTCATTGGAATTTAGTTTCAAGCCTGTCGTAATAAAGAAACAAAAATAATTCTAAAAACAAAAAACAAAAAAAACAAAAATTTATTCATGGAAATAAAACACAAAAGAGAATCTCCTGATCATTCGAATAAATACCGAGATTCTGGATTCGTAATATTTATTGTTGCTATTATTTGAAACTAAATAATCGTTGTTGAATTTAATTGATTCTCAGATATTCCTCGAAGTTGAAGAGCGAAAAGACGCTTTATTATTATTAATAGTGTTTTAAACCGACCGCTGCTTGAACGCTTCTTTCTCCGTTAATCATAATCTCTGAATCAGTTTTTCGATCATATCCGAAAAACCGTGAATTATGTAAAGTTCAAAGAAATTTTGCTATCAAAAAGTCAGAATACACCTTGCCTGTGTTCTCGATTGGTTTCGCCATATTTTAAAGCTCAAAATATAAAATTTCAATAGAGTTTTGATTAAACGTTGAATTATAGCTGAACGAATCAAGATACGGGTAAAATGTGTTCCACCTTTTTCATGGAGAATTTAATTTACTTCATTTTCGATATTCACCTTCATCGTCATATCGGTCACGGCTATCGAGATATCGTAGAAAAACTAATTTTGCTACATTTTCTTTGTAAGAGAGAACTTAATATGTTCAAATGCAAGTTCTTGTCACTTTTTGAATATTTTATCTTTTTTTTTTTTTGGAAATTATGTGATTTGCTATCAAGCAGCAGTGATAATAATTAATAATTAGGTATAAGTAGTAGTGACGCTATGCCACTTGGGTTTTTAACTATTTTTTCTCTTTTTTTTTTTTTTTTAACAATTATCATAATAATATGCGTATTTTGTGATTCAGGATTCATATAGGATTCAAGGATAATTGTAATATTGTCTCAGGACGGTGCCCCCTGCTTCACAGCAACAGCGAATCAGGATTTCTTTCCTCTTCCAGAAATCTTTCGATTTTATATTCCTTCTATTTTTTTTCCCGGTTCTTAAGCTTTGCTCTCATCGATTCTATCCGATTTTGAATCATACTGGAGTTCAGGGTTGGATAGTAAAATGAACAATACGCTTTTTGGACGATTATTATTATTATTCAAACACAAAAAAGAAAAATTTAGGTCTTTAGTAAATTAACGAGAATAACTCAAGAGGCTTTCGTAAACATATGTATATACCGTGACAATCTCAGGATGCGGAACGCCGGGGATACCAATCCAAAAATCGTTGGCAGCAGTTTAGTAACTCATTAGATGTTTCTAGTAAAATTACTAAAAATCACTAGACTTTTAGTGATTTTACTAGGAAAATCTAGTAAGTTACGGAACTGCTGCCAAAGAATTTTGGATTGGTATCCCTGGCGTTCCGCATCCTGAGATTGTCACGGTATACATAGAAAAAAAAAGCTCCAAGTTATTGAAAATAACAAATCAATTCCGATTAGTTTAAAATATAGGAAAAAAAGATTGTGGAAAACTATTTAATCGAACATTTCTTTTTTTCTTGTTATTTCTTACCATTTTTATCTAAGCATATTAGTATTAGGGGGCGGACACGAGTTAGGGACGCACAAAAGATCGAATGATATTTGTGTAGTTCTCTTATTTTTTTTTTCTTTTCTTTTTTTTTAAGTATCTAGACTCTAAGAATGGATTAATTTCTCCTCTGGGATTGTCGGGCTTGTAGCAGACGGTGCAGCTGAGGCTCGTCTCGTTGCTTCAGCTTCTCTCAATGCCTCGTCGAAACTTTGGGTCGAGTTTGACCTCGATGGCACGACTTTGGTCTTTAATTATAATCAACGAAAACGACCAAATTAATTTATCGGTGGGATCTGTCCGGGGTCGAGTTTTAGCACGGTGAGGAAATTCTCTCTTTCATTTTCTCGCAGTTTTTGAACGAGAAAAATTCGAGGGATCTGAATTTTTGCAAGAATTTATGGAAATGAAAAATCGAACATAGGTACCTTGACGTTTTCGTAAGCAGATCCAACCCGCTCTTCCAGGGATCGGAAACTCTCCGAGTTACGCATCTGTCCCAACTTCATGGTAAGACCGCTGCTGAATCCCCCTAAAATGCTTGTAGTCTTTTCGGCCGTAGTTTTGATCACCGATTCTGTTTTCTGGAATCTGTGGAAACGGAACAGAGAGAAAAATTAGTAAATGAAAACGATCGTTACGTCGGATCGATTTTTTCGTTTTCTTTCCATTTTTTTTTTATCAAAACTTACACTTGGCTCTCTTTGACGTTCCGCAGACCCTGATTAACGTCGTCTGTTAATTCCTTCCAGGCTCCGATTCCAAGTTTTCGTTTCAACTCTTGTGAAACTTTGACTTTACTCGCCAACACGTGTCTCAGAGTTTGGATCTCCTCCTCGACCTGTGAAACATCGAGAGTAAAAATTTTTTGAAATTCGATAAAAAAAAATTATTGTATTTTTCAAACTCGCCTTCGCCAATTCCGCGGTCCATTCTTCACGGCGAAGTTCCCGTTCAGCGAGGAAATCTTCGGTCGGTGATAGGGGGTCCCCGACGGAATGGGGGGACGCCTCTTCTCCTGTATAAGAATAGAAAAAATGAAAGGGGGACGGAAGAAAAATGAGAGCTATATATTTGTTTTTGATGAGAAATAAAAGGCTCCTTATTATTCTTTCTTTCTCAATTTACGTAACGATTATCCGGGAATCGATATCTTATACCTATCATGTGTGTAATGTGCGTGCAGCGTATACCCCCAAGTCTTATTATAAACTTGGAAATCGATATTTATTAATATTTTATGACCCCCGAACCACGTCGTGGTCGTGGTACCGCGTTTTCATTCCTCGAAGAGGGCGATTTATTAATTTATAGATTGAAAAATGGTAAAAAAGAAAGAAACGAATGAAAGGAGAATGATTTTCGTATACGAAAACGGAACGGGATTAGATTTTACGCCGATATGTTCGTTCGTTCATCTTTCAAACCTTTCGATCGGTTAATTTTTACCAATTTCTTTCGGTATTCTCAAATTTAGATTCGCGGATCCAAAGCGGCCGACAAAAATTGCAAAAATTGTTCGATTCTTTGGGAAAATCGATTCCCAACGGTTTGCGGAATCGCTGATGACGAATCTTGTAAGTAAAAATCAAAAAATTCCTGAATCTTGGATAACAATTTACGAATCGATCCGATTTCTATAAAAATCGATTTCCAACGGTTTCCGGAATCGCTGATCACGAATTTCACCTCGAAATAAAAGAAATTCTTAAATCTCGGACAAAAATTCATGAATCGATCCGATTTTCAACGGTTTTTCGGATCGTTGATTGCGAATCCGATAGCTAAAACCTCTAAATTTCACAATACGTCGAAAAAAGTACCTTTAACAATCTCAAGAAACTTTTTGTAGTTCTGGCTGCTGCTAATCTTGGCCAGATAGGGTTTAGACAAATCCTGAAAAATGACCCTAACAGATCTCTTCTTTTTCTTCGTCGTGGCATTACTACCGCTTGAACTATTGCTAAATTTAAAATGTCTGCTAATAATTCCGTTACTATTGTTTTTCGTCCCTAAACCATCTCTCGCCCCTAATAAGTCCCTCGACTTATTTCCCTCCTCATCCTCGTTTTTAGAATCTTCAAAATCTGTCTCAACCGATAAACAGTACATCGAATCATCGACAACTATTTCTTCAATATCACCGCTCGATCCTCGCCAACAATGAACAACTATTTCATCGCTGTCACTGAGCTCGTCAATATCGTCAAAACTCGGTGTAGCTGCTACGTCACGGTAATAAACGTCCTCTTCGTACTCCAGCGATTCGAAATCGTTATCGTTCGCATTATCACTCGTTGCTGTTGCTGTTGCTGTTGCATCCGCGACACACGACGTCGTAGAAGAGTTAAAACTACCGTTATTATTACTATTGCTATCATTATTATTGTTACGATTATTGTTAAGAACAGAAGAAGAGGAATTTGAAGAAGAGGGAAACGAGAGATTATTCGCCCGCTCTTCTTTACCGACAATTTCGATTTTCTCCTTCTCGGACATTATTATTAACTATAACTAACACAATATGGTTAATTCTGTTTTTTTTCTTCTTCCAACACAAATTCAATCGTTTATCGACATAGGAAAATAAAATCTTTTTCTTTGTTTCTCTATTTCTTTTTTTTTGTATTCAGATCAGTACAACCGTGTTTATATACATATGGCTATGTAATACATATACATATCGAGTTCAATACGATGTAATATAGTGGCGACTGGCTAAAACCGATCCGGACTACTGTCCCCCGCGCGAAAAGGTATATGACTGCAGCAGTTAAAAAGAAAGAGAATGTCCAGATATTGGTAGGTATACTATGCCTCGTTCAGGCAGGCAACCAGCTCGACTTCTTTTGCTGCTGTTCGTCACGACTGGTTTATAGGTACAGGTATACCAGCTCGGTAACCGTAACACCGTAACACTAGTTGTAACGACTACCATTTCGACTTCTTCACTTCTTCTTATTCTTCTTATTCTTATTCTTATTCTTCTTTCTCGAAATGATGGAACAGAAGTAGAAGAATAAGAATATCTTCTTTCCCTCCTTTCTCGCTCACTCTCTGTCTCTCTCGCTGTTCATGTACCGTAAGTTTCACGGTATACGATATCATGTTATAGCCGAGTCTCGACTCTAGTCTATTTTATACATACTGTATAGAAACTTACAGAGTATAGATATACAGCTATGTGTGCGATAGTGTATATAACAAAAACTCTATCTATTAGAAACTATCATTCTATAACGGGCTCAACCCCTTCCTTAATCCCATAAACAATCACTGTTATACGTGATTACCGACCGAGTAAAAGAATGACTAACAAAAAAATCATAGAATTAGTATAGAATGTATGTTTGTGATTTTTGTACATTTTTTAAAGCATGTTATCATATTTCCGGATATTTCAACTATACTTTCTCCCTATACAGCGGTTTCATAAGTATGTATTTCGCATCTTAAAAGACACTATACATATACCTACTGCAGTTTTTGTAGGCAGTTATTTTTTCGTCCTTTTTTCAACTGCCGAGTGAATTGGACTGACAATAAACTGGACCGGATTGGAGTTGACGCAGGAACAGGCAATAAGAAGAAGAATAAAAAGAAGAAGAGAAATCGGTATGTATGTATAACTATAGAGTACAGTGTAGCGTGCAGGCAGGCTATACTTTCAGTTGCGAAATTAACAAAACGGTATAGGTATCCGTATGCAAGTAGGTATGTACATGTGAATTGTGATAATTGCAGTATTACATATCCATACGTATACTTGCGGGTTCGCAGCGAAAAAAATGAACGAATAGGAGGGAGAGAGGAAAATTAAACAGTATAGTATGTTCAAGTCTACAGGGTGATTCATATTTTCAGGATAGATTACCCGCGATGATCTAAGATTAAATTTTCTTCACCTAATAGTTTCTAAGCTACCGAAGATCTTAGTCGACTAATCGCGCGGAGCGTATAGATCGCATGTTATACGCAGGGTACCCCATACCGCGCAGCTCAAACTCATGGCTAGCCCTGTTGCGTCATCTATAGGTACTTTTGTGATTGTTTAACTAAGATCTTCCGTAGCTCGGGAGCTATTGTACCCTCGAACTTTTGTCAAAGAGAACTTTGTCTTAGAATTCGACAAGGCATCTACCCTCAAAATTTGTACAATGTGGAAAAATTTTATCTTTGTATGTAGGTACTTGGCGATGTTATAATGTATAAAATAACAACGATGATTGTTAAATGAATAAATAAATGAATAAATGAATGAATCGGGAATGCGGAAGATCAAGGAGGAAGTGGTTCGAAATTTTATTCGCGTATAAACACGCGATTGTTGCAACAGCAATCGAGCAACAGTGGAGAAACTGTATGCATGTGTGTACAATGTACATACATGTGAAATACATATGGAGACAAGATTTGAGTGCTATGAGTCACCAACTCGCTCTCTATATCTATCCGTCTATATGGTATTGGTATATCTGTGTAATACGAGTAGTTGTTGGGGTAGCGTATGAATGTATGATGTACGCGCGTTGATGATCGGTCGCAGAATTCAATACACCGATAGACAGACAAATAGATATGAATAGCAGGCAGACAAAAATCTGCACTACAACATAATGTAGTACATAGTAACCAGGATCGGCGATAACCACCGCTGTTGGAGTTACTGAACCGTGAAAAATTCACCGAACTGCGTTTCCCTATTTCATTTAGAATTTCTTTTTCTGTGTATATGAGAATATCATAACACATTTCTTTGAAATTTATGCAACGTAGTAGCATACATTCGTCAAATAATGTAATACTACGTTCGCGTTTGTCAAAGTAATGTGGAAAGAAAAAAAAGCTTTTCTCTCGCTGACTTATTATAGTTAACGCTGTTACGTATATCGATACTAATTTCTTGCTTCACTCTTCAAACGACAATAAGTGGTGTGAACGATTTCACATAAGTTTGCAAAAAACGGAAGAGGGAAGAAAACGAAGATGAATAAAAGAACTAACGGTTATTCTTATTATTCTTCTATTTTTTGTTCTCATTTCCTCCATTATTCTTTTTGTATAAGTTAAAACATTCGCCAAACAATTTCAGAGCGGAACTTTGTGTTGAAACAAAACAAGAGAAAAGAAAAACGATGATATGTATTTAAAACAACAGAACCATATTCGGAAAGAGAGAGAATTAGGACGACGTATACAAACTATTCACAAATAAACAGAATAATTGTAAATAATTGTGTAGCGTCCATAAACTCGTCGCGAAATGGTCGCCAGTTGTTTATTACATCTACTATATACAATACCTTTCTACACTATGGTGTATTCTAGCTCTATCTGTCACTCTCACTCCTTTATGATAGAGAGAGAGATGAAGGCAGCAAAATTTCTGCACGAGTGCAACCTTAATATGTGCAACCAAAAAGGCTATTATTCTCGTGTTAGTTTTCACCGGTCTGGTTTTGTAGGTTATATTTTTGGTCAAATACATATCTTAGATGGTTGATTAGGTAGGAATTCTACTACTAATCGTTTTATGGAAATGTAACTCGATGCAACGAGATTATACAAATCGTATAATCTTAAACGTCGTGGGAGTTAGAAAGTAAAACAGTAATACGTAATGCGAAGGAAGGAAGGAAGGAATGAATGGGAATTAGGAACTTTTTGGTATCGTTATGAGAGGCGGTGGTTGAAATGTGCAATGACAGATTCTATCTACAACAATATGCGTGTGATATTATATTCTTTATTTCATATTTTAGTATCGGTATTATTAATGAATGATATTTATAACTAACCTGTAGGTACGGCGTTCATATTTATCGAACGATTATTTTCTTCTTCTTCTTCTTCTTCTTTTTCTTCAGTCTTCAGTCTTCTACGATCTTCTGGTCAACGTCTTTCCTACTATTCTTTGAATTCTAACAGTTGATTGCAAGAATTTCAGACTAGAGGGAACAAATCGAGAGAGGAAATTATTAATCACGATGACACTGACGCGATAGTGCGCGAAATTATAACATACAGATTATTATTATATTATAGATTGATGTGTTAGGCTAGATTTTCTGTAAAACTAACGACGTGACGTGTTATAAAGGGTATCGATGATACCCACTCAATGCTCCGTTTTTCTCTCTTTCTTTATCTTCTACCAAATCACGAGTTTTCTCTCTTTCTTTCTCGCTCTCTCTCTCTCTCTCGTCGCGATATCACTGCCGCCAACTGCGCACTGCAGTACTACAAGATCAATGCCTTCCGGGTTAAATTCACTAACGCAATGGTGATGGCGACGCACCCTACGTCGCGCGGCAATTTTTCAAACTTAGTTTATTCCTAGGAGGCAGTGACGGAAAATGATGCGAGATGGCAGCGCGGATCGGCGCGCTAAGATGCGGTGTTCGAATCCCGGGTTTTTTTATATTGGAAACGATTTTTATACGAGAGATAGAATGCTGGTCATCTTCTCGATCCAGAAAGCAGAATCACATGATAATTGAACGTGTGATTTCGTTTCTGCCCAATTCAGACGATCGAGACTCTGGAATTGTTTGAATTGAGAAATCGCATGCATTAAGATTGTTCATCCAATAGACATGTATTATTATAGTAAACTTGCGCATTCTTCGTTAATTATCAATTATAGATCCGTAGAAATCGGGGTTTCCATCGGTTCACGTTGATTTTTGATTATTTTTTTGCATTCCTGTGCGAGACAGAAAATAATTTCAAAAAGGCAGGAGCTGGCCATATGTATAGATGACTTATGCTGCTATCGAAGCAAGCCTGCAAGCGAACGAGTTTATATTGAAAAATAGTAACGAACGCAAATGGAAAACGAAAAAAAAATTAAAAAGTAGTATATTAGTTCAAGGAGAGAGTTGATGAGTATACAAGTGGCACCCTGCAAACGAGGCAGAGGCAGTCATTCGATGATCCAATTCGGTGACCTTCTTCGATATGTCTTGCTAATAATTGGTATTTTGCGATTTCAGACATATCATTGTCGCTGGAATATCGCAATCGAACCATGATGGTATGATTTAGGGATGCATATGGACACCACAATTGAAATCTTTTGGAATCCCATTGAATGATTAGAAATGGGTAACTCGAAGCTCTGGCGATAGCAACTTAGGGAAAAAAAAAATTAAGACTTCATTCGAATTATATCGATTCAGGGTATTCATAGTTTGAATAGTAATATCGATTCCATAAACCATCTGTGTCAACTCTTCATCAAACGACAAGACTCATGATCATATTGAACGCATAGTGGCCTCGTTTCTCCACCTATTTTATCATGGCTATCTAGTATGTACCAAAAAGTTGTATAATTATGAATTTGTGCAAATACTGATGATTGCAAGGGGGCCAATCCCGCGTATATAAACCCAGGAGGTTTGAGGGAGAAGCACAGTCGTCGTACATCATGATCAAGTGCAAAGTACTATTCTGCTTTTTGGTCTTCGTGGCCTTTCTGGCCCTCAATACTCAGACTCTGGTCCAAGCCCAAGGTAATTATATTCACTCTCCAAAGATATTGTTAAATGATTATAATGTCGAACGTCATCGAAAGTGGTGGGATTTTATTCACCTAGCACGCTTAAAGACACCGTAATGGGGTTTCAGGTAATCCGGACATCCCTAACGGAGACGGAGTGATCATCCTACCTCGTGGTCCGGGATAGGAGTTGGAGCCAGGTATATAAAAATTCTCAAATAATTCTACCATCGCGATCTATTCATTGTTTTCGCATATTCTAACTTCGAAGCTAATGATCTTCAAGGAATTTATTAAATTCGATGAGCTTTGTTGCGAAATGCGAATGGTTATGAACAATCATTGATTATATGGTCATTTCCTATAGGATATACGACTGGATTTCATATCTTAGCTCAGAAAGGACCATTTCTTCCAGACTAATAGAACTCAACGTATCCTTCGACACCGTGCCTTCAAGAAGCGGCATCCCAGCTCTCATCACTTAATTTTCCTCACGTTTTTTGGGAACGATCGAATAGTTCTTCAGTGGATCAATCAGAATATAAACTCCTACCGATTTTCAATCAATAGCTAAACGATATGGACATCCGAACTCCATCAACTTTCCTTCAACTACATTTTATCTTGACTTATGACTTGTTAAACAGATTTTGCGTCGTAATAAATTGAAATAAATTGGTCTAAATCAATGCATTGCTTTCACTCGGCAAGATACAAAAAATCCATCTACACCCGAATCCCGATCTGTGAATAATTGCAAGCGATATTAAATATTATATCCTTTTCGCAGAAATAAAAATGCGTCAATAGGATCTTGTTCCGGTATCGACAAATTTCTCTGAATTACAATCAACGAAAAATCTGCACAGCAAACGACATAAATCGACTCTAAAAAAAAAAAAGAAAAAAAAAACTCCAACAGATCGTCCACCTCATCCTTCGTCGGTAACATTTCCTCCAATTTCTATCATTTCTTCGTTCTCTAAGTTCTGCTGCGTGGGCAAATCGTCTGGATCTTGAACGCGGGGTTCCCCGTCTTCGAGGCGTTCCTCATCCCCGACAAAATCTTCCTCCTCTTTCTCTTCGTCCTCATCAACTGTTGCAAATCCTTTTTCTTTATCGGGCGCTATTATCTCGTCCTGCGATCTTTCCCTGATAGTAACACCGACCGATTTACCTTTACCCTCGTGTTTCACAGCGGAAAGAGAGTTCCGAGGCTCAGAGTCCGATCTACGTCTCGTTTCGGACATTCGCTGACCGGTTTCGAACCGATCTTGCGGATTTTCAGGGCCTAATTCTCCCCTTAGATTATTTCCCGCTCCAGATTCCAGTCTTTTGGACTCTTCGCCGGCTGGTTGAGTCGCGAATTGCGGAGGTTCGCCGGCTAGTCGCTCATCTTCAATTTTCTTGTTGTTGTTTGATACTGTTATACTCGTTCTACCGTCCCGGGTCGATCCACGTCTCCGAATGGGCAGAAAGAGCTTAAATTCTTCTGGCATTTCGTCCTCAGAGTACAATCTAAAGATTCGAACAGTTATGACTATGCCGGTGAAACAGAGTCATTCAACCTTGTCAGTAAAACAGAATCAGTGAACTTCTCGGTAAAGCAGAGCATGGAAAGTAGTGTTCAATGTGAAAAATTACCTGTCCGCGTAATAAATCCTCCGAATTCTACAGTTGGCGTGTATTTGCATTCGCGTTGTCTCTATGTAGTTGCTACCGTAAGCTCGCCTCGTAAAATCGGCGAGATTAAATTGTATCTGATTCCAACCGCCAGACAACCCGATCGGCATTGTAGTACAGAATGGTCTCACTCTAGTGGTGCTTTGGAAATTACTGACACGAAATCGCCTGTGCATGTTCTTGTCGTCGAAGATCTATTTCAACGTATATTTGTAGAAAAAATGAATAAAATTTATCTACGAATATCGAATGAATAGAATTTTTACACACATTTTATGTTACGCACTGTTATCTCAAACGTGAAGTACTTCTTCATATTCTTTATTATCATTATAAGAAATGGTAGCTTTATTCCTAAAACTTTCTTCGGGTCTTGGGGACAGGATATAAAGGTCGTCGCTACGTTAGTACCGGCTATTTCTAAGACCAGGGATTTCACCTCGTCATCCGTAACGCGTTTGATGTACCCATTTTTCACCTGGCAAAGTTTAACGAATTTAAATTCTTATTATTTTATGGTGGGAAATAATTTTTTTTTCCTTCAAATTCCAATGACTCAGAACTGTAGCGAAAAGTACAGAGATCGGAGTTCCGCACTGTTCTAATCGAAAGGGATGAAAGAACTCATGAAATTCTGGAAAATATATGGTTTTCTTTTTTCGATCATTTAATTTACTTGTTTGTCCCAAATAGCCAGAGGCGAGGAACCACAGCTGTAAAGAATGGATAGAAATCCGTTTTGATAAGCGCTGCGGAACATATCCCGACCTTTTCTCCTTCAGTCAGATTGAAAAACACTTCATTTCCGAAGAGACGTCAAAACTCTTACCACCAAATCCTATAATCAATCTGAAATTGCCTTTTCTATCGTCTCTCCCTCTGTTGTTTTTGCGAAATCGCTTCTTTGAGGGAATAAAACCATTCGCTCGAATCGATCAGTCGCATAAATAATTCCATAAATAACAACAGTACAATCCTTTTTATTCATAAACGTAAGCTAATTCCGTCTTAAAAATCGGAACAACTCTCCTTCAATCTATTCGAAAATATTTCTGCTCCCCAGACTCCTTATCTTTCGCAAAGCAGTTGATTGAGCCTGACTCGTTCCTTAGGGGTGGCAAAATCTCGTAAAATTGTTTCCTTCGGATGGAATCCCACAGTGAAAATCCTCCCTACTCTAACGCCGTCCAAAGCTACAGTCTGCATCATGGTAATGCTTGCTATCTCTCTATTCAGCTGCCGATTGATCTTGGATTTGTTCTTATGGAATCTCCGACGACAAACGACGTTGCTGTGAACAAACGGTCCAAGTATCACCTAGATATTTCAATCCGTCTCATCCCCTCCCTTCTCTTAATCGACGGTCAAATAAACTTACTAGGGGAAGTTTCTGAGACCAGTATAACTCGGGTTGATGCTAACGTCGTCTCTGAACAGCTCAGGATACTTCCGCATAAATTTATTGGCTCTCCTTTTGCTCACCAAGGATTTTCCGGTCTTTGAATCTGCGATGGATATAGTTATCTCCCTCTCTGCAACGTCCTCGGAGGCGTTCAACGAGTCCACATCTTTCCCGGAGAGCTTCGATTCCATCCTTGGAATTTTTCCAATCAACTCTTTAGGAGCCGCTGGGTCGCCGTCTACGATACTCACTGACTTCTGGATCGACCGAGGGGACTGGGAACCACTACGGGGATTCGTTAACAGTGATTTTCTAGGACCCAAACTGCCCAGGGATTTCAGAATCGACGACGCTGCTTTTAGGCTGCGCGGATGAACCGGGGAAACTGATTTCTCTCCCATTTGAAAGATGCGGAAAGAAATGGATGAAAAGCAGGAAAATAATTTTCCTGGTCACTATATGCACAGAAATCTTTGAAGATTGTTTAGAATTGTGAATTATGTGATTTTCATAATATTTATCGTTTTTCTGTATTCTTTTTTATCTATATTTCTTTGTTTCTGAATCTTTTCACGATTACGGTCTGTACATTCAGTCACACGTGTTTATACAGGACAGATCGACCTCCGCGATGGTAAAATACTCTCTGCGTCTCCCAGAATATTGTTGAGCCAATAAATTCGTAATAGCTACTGATTATACGGAGTGAGTTAACAGAGTTAAGGGCTGGTACCTTGCGCTGATATTGATATTCCGTTTCTAGGACAATCAATAAATACGGTTTATATCCTCTATTCATACTCTTAGCTGGAGTAACAACTTGTTGCTTTAAAACTTTGATTAAGCATGCGATATACGACTCTACACAGGCAGACTCATGTCCCAGTGTATAGGAATCCCTAAATTATAGATTCCCAGACAGCACAATGTCATCCACAGGACATCCACTGTACATCTCTTACGTCCGTCGCGGATATCCCTAAAACATCCCATTATATACATAGGACGTGCCCAGGATGTCCCGTGAACATCCAAATGTCCGCTTTCAAGATATCGTTGGGGTCCCCAACGCAGATATCCTATATTATATATAATATAGGATATCTGTATCCCCAACTCGATATTTATATCATATATAATATTGTATATTCATATCTTCAACTCAATATTTATATAATGATTCATATCTTCGGAAAAAATCTCTGAATATCAATATTTTCACCATACACAGAAAAAAAGATTAAATTGGTAAAAAAAAATTTTTGTTCCAATAAAATTTTCTGCAATTCGCATTGTAAACCGAAATTTCCTTCAGTCAATGAAAAAATTTGCTTGAGCCAAGACAATTCTCTTGGTTTGAAAAAATTTTGACTTGGCTCGGGAGACTTTTCGGTCTTCAATATAATTTTCTTGGCCCAAGTGAACCTTTTTTTCTGTGTATGATCGAATGGGGATATCCCCAGGACGTCAGATATATCTTGGTAATGTGATGGAATATCCTATGGATGTTTCGATGATCCTGGACATATACAGAATATCCATAGGATATCCGAATGATCCTGGATATATGTAGGCTGTATAAGACATAAAAAGGACATTCGATGGACGTCCTGTGCTGTGTGGGATTTTAGTACGATATACGAAGCTATTTGATCATAGATCTTCTTCCTCTTCCTTTTTTCGACTTATCGCTCTTTCGAGCATGCAGTCCCCTGCCGGAAAAATCCGATGGAATCCAGTTCATTCGAATAGAAATAATGACTAACTCCAATCAGTTTCTATGCGGTCCATCCAGAACCGCAAAGTTGCGAATACAACACTAATCAGATCGTATACGATTCAATCAGGTAACGGTCTCTATCAGGAAATACCGATAGAATTTCTTTCCGTTCTTATCAGATTCTATACGATGTGAATTCCACATGTGATTCATTCCGATTTTTAATATGAAAAATGTATCCGATTGTATTCGAACCATCAAGAGTCTCATTCTATTTGATTTTATAGGGTCTGACCTAAATCAATTTCGATCGATTTCATTTCGGACTTACAGCTTATCGTTCCGAAATTGAAAAAACCGATTTACGTTCTATCCGGTTTCCGTGTGATCTCTTACATTCTTGTGGCTTCTCGATTCGATCCGGATTTCCAGATACCTTGCCTATCCGTCTGCTTCCGATCCATTTACCTATCCGAGCTCTTCCGAAAGTCGAGTTTCTCATTTCATCCGAATCCCACCTGCTCTTGTATGTTCCTGGCGCTATACGATTTAATACAGATTTCCAGATACCTTTCCTATTCGTTTCCTTCCGTTCCATCCACCAATCCTACTTTATCCGGAAGCCGAGATCCTCGTTTTATCCGGATTCCATGTGATCTTGTACATTACTGGCGCTATAAGATTCAATCCAAATTTCCAGATACGTTGCTTATCCGTCTGCATTCGATCGATCCGCCTATCCGAGTCTATTCGGGAGCTAAAATCCCCGATCCATCCGTGATCGTGTACGTTTCTAGCGCTATTCGCTTCAATCGGAGTGTCCAGATACATTTCCTATCAGTTTCCTTCCGATCCATCCACCTATCCTACTTTATCCGGAAGCCGAGATCCTCGTTTTATCCGGATTGCATATGATCTTGTACGTTACTGTCGCTATAAGATTCAATCCGAATTTCCAAATACGTTGCTTATCCGTCTGCCTCAGATCCATCCGCCTATCCGAGTCTATTCGGGAGCCAAAATCGCCAATTTCCGTCCTCTAGGTCGACCGCTACGTAGTTTGCGTCCTCCAGGTCCACCGCTACGTAGTTTTCGTCCTCCAGGTCAACCGCACCGTAGTTTTCGTCCTCCAGGTCGACCGCACCGTAGTTTTCGTCTTCCAGGTCCACCGCACCGTAGTTTTCGTCCTCCAGGTCCACCTCACCGTAGTTAATAATTTACCGAATAATGATGCATGAATTATCAACGTGTACAACATCAATTGTTCATCAATAATTACTTACAATCGGTCGACCTGGAGGACGAAAACTATGTAGCGGTGAACCTGGAGGACGGAAACTACGTAGCGGTGGACCTGGAGGATGGAAACTATGTAGCGGTGGACCTGGAGGACAAAAACTACGTAGCGGTGAACCTGGAGGACGGAAACTACGTAGCGGTGGACCTAGAGCATGAAAGCTACGTAGCGGTGAACCTGGAGGACGGAAACTATGTAGCGGTGGACCTGGAGGACGATAACTATGTAGCGGTGGACCTGGAGGACGGAAACTACGTAGCGGTGGACCTGGAGGACGAAAACTACGTAGCGGTGGACCTGGAGGACGGAAACTACGATGCGGTCGACCTAGAGGATGAAAACCACGTAGCCGTGGACCTGGAGGACGGAAACCACGTAGCGGTCGACCTAGAGGACGAAAACCACTTAGCGGTGGACCTGGAGGACAGAAACTACGTAGCGGTCGACCTGGAGGACGGAAACTATGATGCGGTCGACCTAGAGGACGAAACACAGATAACGAAAGCGTATGTTGTACGAAGACAACCCCCGGCGCCGACGTCGTTAACACTCCTAATTATCTGTAACTTGAATGCCATATGGTGACAGAATTTATCACTAGATTTAATCATTTATTTTCATTTCACTGAAAATTAACCCGCCACGGGTCAACAGTTACATACATATTGATGTAAATCCTCACGAATCAAAGTTTACCTATTGAGTCGAAAAGTGTTAGAGATTGTAACAGGCGACGATTAGATCCAGATCAACACCGGACGTCAGTTGATCAACGAAGTTAAGCAATTTCATCTGTGACCAGAATTTGGATGGGTGACCCACATGAAAACAAAATGAAAAACAAAAAACAAGATGAAAAAGTGGATTGGGTAACACCGATACAAACGAATTCACAATTGGAATCACAAACTGGTATTGTATCATGATAATCTGTTTACATATCCGAAAATCCGGAACCAGAAACCTAGTTAAAACGGATACACTCTTTTTCTATCCGTTCCTATCGTGCACGGCTGCCAGGTCAAACCAGAATATGTGCTGATATAAACCTATACAGGCCATGCCTGTCATAGGATACATCCGGATTGATTCTAATTCGGAACGACGGAGCGGTAAGGCAGTAACAGACGGATAGAGTCGTATTGGATTCGAATGGATAGCATCTGATAAGCAGCATACGTTAAATTGCGGAAGAAACGTATAAAACGGATACATAACGATAAGTATTGTTTCACGCTAGCACACGGGGTAATGCATGCGGATAGACACCTATACGGACCATTCCCGTTGTAGGATACATACGAATCGATACCTATTGCAGTTATGACGATTCGATTTTGTTCATAGTCTATACGAATCTCACAATAAAAACGAATTGATATTCTATCCTGATAATCTGATTACATATCCGAAAATCCGGAACCAGAAACCTAGTTGAAACGGATACACTCTTTTTGTATCCGTTTCTATTCGGAACTTCCAGCAGGGTCTCTTTGATCATGGATCAAGATCAGTTTTTCGAATTTGACGCATCGAAAACGGTGATTCTGGGTCTGGTGTTTATAGATTGGGGTATTTTCGCCTTTACGGATTATTTTCGGTTCGTTTCGCTGATTCGATTTAAGGGAGAGATTAGACCTCAGGGATTATCGATCGAAGTATATTTCATATATATTATTTACACATAGTATATTAACACATAGATACATTAAAAACGTGATGAAATAATGGAATTTTGAACATCTATGAGAACAAAGATTTGAGGAATTCAGTTCTGTCTTCAATTCCGCGGTGATTTTCGTCCTTCTTCGATCTGATTTCGGCGTCTGTATCGCGCTGTTTGATGTCAGGAATTTGGAAGCCAGAAGCTCCAGTATCTCCGCCTTCTTTTCTATTCTTCATAAGTTTTTTGCTTCTGTCTACATTGTAGGAGAAGAAATTCGCCTCTCTTTTAGCCTGTGATATCTCCGTTCTAAGACGCTGCTTGTGCACAGCTCGTTCATAAGCCAGTCTCTCGCTTAAATGAACCCATTTAAATCTGTGAAACAAAATATAAGATTATACACAAGATGTGATCGTGAACAGGATCATTGTCTTCCATTTGTTTCATTTTATACCTTGGAAGGTATTTTATGTTCCACATAAGGTCGTAAAACTTGCTTTTCTTCCTAGTAGCTATTTGCTTGTTATTCAAAGTAGCAGCTACGTGTTTTGCAACCTTTTTGCTCTCAAACTCTACCCAACCTTCTGTAAAATGTTGCGCCGGTGTTTTTTTCTTCTTCTGTTTTTTCCCCTCTTCGATTTCTAAAAAAATAACTGAATTTCTTTCTTTCCCTATTTAGGTTAGGTTCCGTTAATCCATTTGAGGTTAGGTTAGGTTCCGTTGATCTATTTGAGGTTAGGTTAGCAATTTTACACTTTTCGACTCTACCCCACACAGCACTGAATATTTCATGTAATATTCAAATTGAATTATTACATGGAAACATTTCAGAAATATCCACTCAAATATTTTCTTAACATTTTGTGAATTGTTTCCGCGGAGTATTTGTGAAATATTTCACGAATATAACATGAAATAATGCAATGCAATGTTCACAAATATTTCAAGAAATGTCTCATAAACATCCCAGGATTATTCCATGGAATATTTCGGAAAATGTTTCAGAAATCTTTCAAAAATACTTCATGAAATATTATAAATACATGGGATAACGGACATAGGAACATTTCAGAAATATTTCCTCGTAATATTTCTGAAATATTTCAATCTTTCACTGAAATATTTCTGAAATATTTCTGAAATATTCAATGCTGTGTGGGACCGTATTAAAATTGATACTCACTTGGGACTGCAATTTGTAGATATACTCTACCTAGTGTACCATAGTCCGAAAATATCTCCCTAACCTTGGTGACGTTCATGTATTTAGGTATAGTAGATAAATAAACGATTCCACGTTTCGTCTTCTTGTTGTTATTAACTCGCGATTTCAATTCCGAATTCTCATCATTCTCATCATCGTCGATCATATCCTCGGAGAATTTTTCATCCTCGTCGCTAGCCATTTCTAACAAAAATTCTAGTTTACAAGTTTACTACTTTCACAACATGTAACACGTGTATACTGCCGTGCTAAGCACAAAGGTGGTAACTGCATTTTCGGCCATCTTGAGATATTGACAGTTTTCAATTTTTAATTTTCACAGTAATTAAGAATTATATTCAAAGTCGAACGATTTTAAAATTTGATTTGAATCGAAAAGATGAAAACTCATGTTATTCGTTACTGTTGTATCAATATTACTGATAAATATGGCTAATTGTTCTAGTAATTGACAACTTTAACGAAGATACGGCAACTTTAATAGAGTAATTTTATTATGAAAAAATGAATTAGAATGTTTAATAATATGATGAAAATATTCATCGATTGTTATTGTACCATCTCAGAGTCATAACTCGTTTTTGACGAAAAAGTCAGTTACCACCTTGTGCTTAGCACGGCAGTATACTCTTGAAACGTTGTCGTTAAGTTGCCTGTGATCAGGCGTTTGCTGCACGGGTTGAGTGTATATTGTTCACAGGTTGTATACATCGTCCGCAAGATGGCGGCTGCAAATATTGATAAATCAAAGTAGCGCTGCGAGGTTGAATATTTGGAACTATACCGAACCCCGACAACGAGAGCGATATTCTTTTATTTTAGGTTAAGTTAGGTTAGGTTAAGTTTTCAGATAAACTAAAATGCACCGAATGATAGTGAAGAAAGATTCATATTATCACACCGTAATCGTATCGCGTGAAACTTATTGATTAAAGTGATGTAAATTCCTGATCAAGCGATGGGTTGAATGAGTTATTTCATCGTTCATCAAATCCAGACGCTAGTAAGAAAGAAAAAAGACTAAAAGAACAAAAAAAAACACAACATCTACCTCTACTCTCTAGTCGAAACTTAAACATATTCGGTTGCCATATTCAACCTCAGTATTTAAAGTGTTAGGTTATGTTATATTAGGTTATGTAATCCCTCGGACAGTTATACTTAGATATTGTAATACATACCCGAAATTTTCTACTCTGACAATAGAAAGATAGTAATAAAAGTAAATAAGATAAAAAAAAAAACAAAAAAAACGAAAAACAGCCTTGAGCATCACGAAAATTTTCATTTTATATCAATGTCTGTGTCATTATTTATCCGAACATATCCCCACATCCTCATCCCAATTGTCCTCTCCTCTATTATCCAAACTGTCAAATATCTATTGCTATATAAAAACATGTTGATTAATAAAATGAAAAACGGATCCTTGACTTGGAATTGACGATTGTACGCGCTCATTAATTCCCCATTTTCTTTTTGCTCCTCTGTAAAGACGATGATTGTAACAATGGCGATAATAGGGAGAAATCTGTTAATCTTATTCTTGTTTTTTTCTCGTTCCAAAAGCGAGAGAGGATCATCAACAGAGACCCAGAGAAGATGAGATTAAATGAAAATTTGGAATCTAGACTGTTACCAGCGGTCTTGGCCAATCCCCCTAATTCTGGAGTCGAGGGAGAGGCTTACCACGAAAATATACAACTAATGTCTATAATGAAAATAACTACAAACGATACTAGGGAGTTCATTTGCGGATGGGGTGCTGCGGTCATAAATGTCACAGTCACTTATCCCATCAACAAAATAATATTTCGTCAGGTAAATGTGAAGTAGTAATTTAAGAATTTTTCCCAAATTTTTCAACCGCAATGTCGTATTCGTCGTCAGGGAACGAAGATACCTTCTAGTACCAATTTTCGCCGAAATCTAAACGTTTTCGGGGTTTTCTTGCAGCAGCGTATCGAATTTTGCAAATCTGACTTTAGATTCGTGATCAAGGAGCCAAATAATCTTGTGGTACCAATTTTCATTCGAATCCGTTCATCCGGTACTAAGATATCATTTTTATTCAATTTTTTCGAATAATTCGAAAAGGAATAAAAAAATCTGGAGGTGATTGGAGGTGATTCTGCTGACTAAAAAATGAGATCTAGAATGGCTTGATTTTTTTTATGGAAACAGACACGGGAAGTCGATGAATAGCGTGCAGAGTTCGAGGAGAGAATAGGAAGATCACGAAATCTAGATGCGTGATGATATTCTGATTGAAATTCTTCTCCTCTTTACCAGATCCTGGAAGGCATGCCTGCAGGGGCAGCAGTGAAGCAGTTATCTCGGGAAGGTGTGCGACTCCTATATCGCGGAATCCTGCCTCCATTATGCCAGAAGACAATGTCGCTAAGTATAATGTTTGGGGTGTATGAGGGTAGCAGAAAGCGTATATGTTTATTAACGAATGAGAAAATCCTGTCTAAAATGATAGCAGCAAACGTGGCTGGAACAGCCGAGGCGATATTAATGCCTTTGGAAAGAGTCCAGACCTTGTTACAAGACTGGCGTTATCACGACAAGTTCAAAAACACCTCTCACGCGTTCAAACACCTCCTAAATCACCACGGAATAGCGGAATGCTACCGGGGATTGGTACCGATACTTTTTCGAAACGGATTATCAAACCTGATGTTTTTCACGCTTAGAGATCAGTCGAAATTATTAATGGAAGGCCGCGACACGTTGATAAATAATTTCATAAGCGGTGCGTTGATAGGCGGTTTTACAAGCACCGTTTTTTACCCAATGAACGTTATTAAAATTCACATGCAGACTAAGATCGGCGGTGATTTCGACAAGTTTTTTATTGTCGTTAAAGAAATTTACGTATCTAGAGACAAGAATTTAGCACATTTTTACAAGGGTGTTCACCTCAATTATATTAGGTCGTTTATCAGCTGGGGCGTTATAAACGCCGCTTATGATTTCCTGAAGAAGATTATACTAGCATAATAAAGTAATTTTTAATATTTCTTCATCATTGTTTTTCATTTTTATTAGGTCAATTATTTTACGTTCTTTCGCCTTTCGAATTTCGAATGGTATTATCATATGAACGATACGATGGTAGAAAAGAATATTATTCTGATTCAATATCCTCGCATTTATAGTGTATATATAGATTTTTTTTTCATTCGATAAGGTTTTTCAAATTTCAGTTCAAATATTATTATCTTAAATTTGATTTCAGCTAGGGGAATGAAGATAACTTAAACATTGAATCAGATTACTCAAGATGTAGAATTTTAGTTCGATATTAATTGAGGATAAAGTAGGATAACTGTAGAGAAAATATTGAAGAATTATGTAGAAAAGAACGTTTAGTATAAATCTGTATGTTATATACGCGTATATTTTTAATTAGGCTGCTGGTTGGCGACACGTATAATTATTTCACGTTTTTCTTGTATCAATATAAACTATACCTTACATATTATATTACCTTATGTTATACATAAGTTTTATTATTATTCACTAAAATATACGAAGAGCAATGTATAATATATAAATAGCTATATAATATATGTCCGTGTGTATGAATGTCTGTTATTATATTATATTATATTATGTTATGTTATGTTATGTTATGTTATGTATGTATCTATTTTGAACAGTAAAGATATTATTTATTTAAATTTACATCATTTCAAACAATAAGCGTGAATAATGAATTAAGAAAAATTCAAATATACGGAGAATTCATGCGGTTCCCCCCCACGTATACGTTTTGCGGCAAAAGTAGTTCGTAGTTCCAACCGCGAGACAGTGATACCATTTAGCGCGGGCGCGTCTAAGGGTGTTTGAATTTGAAAAACGATTATACGCATGGCTTATCGGGATATTGAAAGCGGAAAAGGTAAGGAAAAACTGAATTCGATTGATTAATTGAAAACCCATCAGACTTATGAACTTTAAATATATCAATTTATTAGCTACTACAATATTTATTGGTCATTAAATAAAATTTCATATATTATATATTATACGCGCTGCTACTGCATGCTGCTGCCGAAGTATCGAATTACATTTATATTAGTATAATTATATAATCAGAACATCAGTTATTATCTAAAAATAATATAATAATTAATAAAACTGTGAATATTTGCTCATACTAATTTACAAACTGTTTTCAGATTAATTATTTACTTTGCACAAATCAAACAGTTGGTTTAGTTAATCAATTATCATTATTATTATCATCAACTGTATTATGATCGTGCTATTAATTAATGAAAAATCGTTTATAAGATGTTGATATACGATTTACCAGATAAATTATAAACTTTCCTAAATGAGAATAGAATAGAAATGATTAAAAAACTAATATACCCAATGTGTAGAAATTTTCACAGCTATAAAAAATATAGCTCGTTAGTGTTCATATATAGTTATACCTATAGTTATTAATACCAATGTTATATCATCTCTGTGTTCAAAAGTATAATATTGTATCTAGATTTATAAGTATAATCATTAGCATGTGAAAATAAAGAAAATAAAACAAGGAATACAATCATACGTGTTTGTTTATTTATTTATTTATTTTTTATTTTTTATTTTTTTATTTTTAATATTAATAATAATAATAATAATATTATATAATATAATAATATAGTTTTTTTTTCGTATCTTTTATCCAAGAATATTATTATTATTATTTAATTCTAACTTCAGCTTTAGGTATTGCTATGTTAATATATTTATATACTTACGTTGTATATTAAATACATACGTTCGTATATCACTCGAGTGATACGATATAATCATTTCAAATCAATTTATTAAAGTCTAATATGTAATTTACGACATAACAGTAGATGAATGAGAATCGTTCGTTTTACTCGAGTCGTCGACCCTGTATATTATAATAATTTATATTAAATGTATTATATATGTAGTATGTATAATATTTATATTTATATTTATATTTATTATATTCAAACTATCGACAATAACACCGGTTCACATAACGCTTATTTAAAATCGCATTCTCTCACTATTCGTACGCTCAAGATTATAATATTACGTGACAACGTAATCATATTTTCGTTACTTTTCTTCTATCTTGCTTTTCCTCTCTTCTTTATTCTTCATTATTATCTTAAATTGGGCACTTTCAAATTTTTGCGTTTAATTAACAATTTTTAAAACCGTCCATCTAAAACCAAAATCTCAAATATAGTATTATTATTTCTTATAAGAAATGACGAAAATCAAAACGCTGTGAGACAAAATTTAAAAAAAAATACAATTTTTTTTATTAAAAGACAGAAGGACGAGACAATTTTAGAAATGTTATTCAATTGCAAAAGATCACGTAAATAGACTCGGATATAGTTTCTTTCTTTCTTTTTATGCATTTCTGAAGATTATTTATTTCTTTTATTAACTTATAATTCAGTTTTTATTATTATTATTATTATTATTATTATTATTATTACTATTATATTTATTTATTTATTTTCTGTATATAGTATAATTACAATAATACAATAATAATCAAAAGACTCGCATTTTTCAAAAATCTATAATATTTCTTCTTTCTGTCTTTCTTTCTTTCTTTCTTTATCTTTTGTCCTCTAGTATAGTATATTATTATACCTATTTCAATTGAATTTGTTATATCTTTTTATTTTTTATCATAATATATCATATCATTTGAAAATAAATGTTTTATCTATTCAATTAAATTAATAGTATATTGTGTGCCAAGGGCGTAAAGTGGGCTTTTTTAGACCGAGTGTGGAGTTTGCAGTACGAGCCGAAGACGAGTACTGCAACCACACAAGGTCAAAAAGCCCACTTAGCCTTGGTACACACCATATTTTATATAACAAAGCCATGTTTAGCGACTTTTTGATGTTTCTGTATAGGATCTAAAGTAGTACTTTTAAGTCCTATGACTTAAATGTGGCGTATTTAAGTCCTGTATAGGACCTAAAGTAGTATTTTTAAGTCCCAGGACCTAAATGTGGCACGAAAAGTCCTAGGACTTAAGCCCACTTAGCCTTGGTACACACCATATTTTATATAACAAAGCCATGTTTAGCGACTTTTTGATGTTTCTGTATAGGACCTAAAGTAGTACTTTTAAGTCCTAGGACCTAAATGTGGCACGAAAAGTCCTAGGACTTAAAAGTACTACTTTAGGTCCCATACAGAGGCATCAAAAAGCGAGGAAAACATGCATTCGTTATACAAATTATATTAAATTAGAATGAAATTATAGACATAATATTGATAATAAAAATAATTAGAGATATTATCAGAGTCGGTTGTTTTTTTTACTTTTCTTTTCTTTTCTCTTTATCTTCTTAAATATACATATTACATATACATACACACACATACACATACGCACACGCACGCACACACACATACATACATACATAATATAATAATTAAAATATTGAATTTTATATTAATTTCGTAATATAATATTGTATGCATAAAATCATAATAATAATAATGATGATAATATTAATAATATTTCACTAGATAAATTTGTAAAATGAAAAAAAAAAAAGTTGAAAAAATTAAAAAAATAAAGATAGAGAAATATTGAGAGAATTTACAATTAATTATTATTAAGAAAAGTCTATTCTCGCAGTTATAATAGTATATATACCATATGAATATTAATAAGTAGCGGTGATTAATAAAACTTCTTGCATATGCTTCTTTTTTTTTTTTTTTTTTCTTCTTCTTCTTTTATATCACAGGAGTCCATTTTTGACCGCGGTTTTACCACTACTCAATTAATTACCTAATTACTTATAATATAAAGACACGCTCGCTCAATAACATATACACACACACACACACATACATACAGATCATACATACATACAATTTGAAATTTGACACACAATAATAGTATAATATATACCTGTATATATATATTATATCAGACAAGCTATACGGCAGAGAAATATTCTCTAATTTCTCAATCATAGCTGCATAATATAGATTTCAATATTATCAATATAATAACATAAGCTTTACTGATCCGCGCGCGTATTGTTCGGAGATAATGTTATTTATTTATTTTACTATATTTATTTGCTTATTATTGAGACTGCGGATCATCGCTTTGATCATCAATCACTAACGCCTGATCATACGCTAGGCACGTACAATTCCAGTACGCTACTGGTGTGTGTAGAATTCGTGCATGTATACGACCGCCAGCGCCGCCTAACTTGTGTGCTAGGCAACTCTGGGGTGAAAATCGCATGCATGTATACGAAAACACAAGCTTGTTCATACGAGTGTAGTAGTACGAGCCTAGCGTATAGTCATAGTCATAGTCATAGTCATAGTCATAGTCATAGTCATAGTCATAGTTTATCAATTCAGTTATTATTATATTTTATAAAAATATTATAATTCCGATAGAAGTTTTTCTCTTTTAATTCTGAATTTTACTTGTACTTCTGTTTGTTTGTTCATTCTTTCTTTCTTTCTTTCGATTATCTTTATCCCACACAATATTGTTTATATTTAAACACGTAGCGCAGCCTTACATCAGAATAATTTCTTTATTTAACTTTATTTAAATAAGTTAGGAATTCTCTTTTCTTTTCATTTATCCTTCTATATAGTCCTTCGTAAATGCAATTCAGTCTGTTCGGTAATGTTGAAACGCTCATTTATTTCATTCTTCTATTACTTCACTCCTCGTATACTCACGTAGTTGCTATTTTTACTTAAAATTTCTTTATTACGTATATCTGGGTTTCGCTAGATTCCGAATCTATATATTATATATAATATAATCGTCAGAATTATACTTCAATTATTCATCATTTCTATAATCTATAACTACATAAATTACATATACAACGAATAAACGAACAACAATAATCGTCGCCTAGAATATTGTCTGCCCTTCGGTCTCTCCCCTCTTTTTATCTATATAGCTATCCAGCGATTTGTGTCACCAATTGATCCGATACTGAGAAATAAAATTCCTCTCATCTCTCCGCAGCTCATTTCTAGATCGAATCAATATTCCGTATAGTAAGATTCGATGACTGAGTAAATCAGTGGTTCGAAAAAAGGGATTATTTCCAATAAAGACAGTCTGCGAGGGTGTGAGAACGTGTTTATCATTCTAAACGATATCTATTCGATAATATACGAGCAAACGATCTTATATATTAATGATTTCGCATTAAATCATCGGATCGTAGTCGAATATAATTATAATAATAATAATGATGATAATAAAATATATACACTTAATTAATCAATCAATCAATAAATCAATTGATTGTTTGTCATCAATTCAAAACACAGTTATTATAGCTAAACCGGTGGATCACAGCCACTCTGTTAGGCATCCTCCGAACCACATAACTGCTATAGGGAAAAGATAAGTGGTTAGCGCCCTGGACAAAGACATTTGTTGTCTAGCGGCGGCGCCTCCTCCTTCGCTCTCGGATCCTGGTGATGTTTTGTTATTTTTATTATCGTTGTTGTTGTTGTCCGGTATCTCGACTCCAGGAGTTAGGGGAATATCTATTTTACGAATGCCCGGTAGACCAGGCCTTGGAATGTCTGGTATAGGCCCTGAATTCGATGACTGATCGTAGCCTGAACCTTCCTCTGTAACTCCCTCTGTTTCATCGTCCTCCTTCTCCTCGCTTGTCTCTCCGTTGTAAGACGGCTGGTCGTCGTCTCTCTCGCCTGAACCGCTGCCTGAACTGTACCATCCGTCCTCTGGAAATGGGAAAGTTTTGTGATACATTTTGAACAGTCCTAGATTGTTCATCCATAAATCAACAAGATATCCATAAATCTTAGTGATAATCACCTGAATCCTGCCACTCTACGTCCTGTCCGTTGAAAGCCGATCTCAACCTATTGCTGATGGTAGAAAGAGCGAAGAGTTGTTCTTTGACAATAGTTGGCTTGATTCCCATCGCTCGTACCTCGGGATTGAGAATCTGGGATTCTCCGTTGGCAGAGACGGGGTAAATGTATCTGTAACAGAAGGCGAAGGTCAGGATCTCTTCAGCATCGATACGTATCTAAAATTTTCCCCAAAAGTTTGACTTACTGATCGACGTGCGTCCCGTTCCAACACTCTTTGGTATTACTAGGCGGCACGACTAATCCGTTATTGCAAAGTTGATAGGGGAGATAGACCCAGTATTGTTTTGAGTCTCTTATTTTCTGCCTGATTTCCTTCACCAATTTTTCGAGCATAGCAGCGGTCGGTGCTCTGTCCTCCGGGGATGAACCCTGGTTGAAATTAAGCGACTCTAAATGAAGCTCCCTGTTGTCTCGCCTCCGCCTTTTACCAAGCAGCGGTTTACCGCAGCCAGAAAATACCCGCTGTGATACGTCTGCGCCGTTTTCTTGAAAGTTCATTATCGCTTCTGATATTTTAATGTCTATCGGCTCGACCACCATCTCGATATTGAACGGACCCAGCAGACGGTCGGCCACCTTGTCTACGGCCTCTGCAAATATTAAATAGAAACGAATTCAGCGGTTTCTTTAGATTCTGGGAAATCCTTGGTAACGTTCAAAGGCGGGAGGACTTACACGAGGAGAAATTACTACCTACACTTATTTGCGTCGGTGAATTAGTCACCGTTTAAACTATGGAGAAGTTTAAGAGCGTCTAATTATCCAGTTGAAGGTTTAAGCGCGACTAATTCTACCCAAGGTTAATAAACTACCAGAATAAGAATGAGAAGAAGAAAGAAGGGAGGGCTTCTTCTCAATCAGAACAATCGGATTACTACTACGACTTCTTTTTATTTTTTGAGATGGAATAGGCGTTTGAAAAATGAGGGAGTAAACTGACCAACAAAATGATTCCAGTCAGCGTCCAGAGCTGCGTGTTGAGCCAAGCAGCCCTTCATAACATTCGCACACATGTCGACACATGCGAGTACATTTCCTGGTATTCCACTGCAAGATGGACATGCGGTCATCCTCATTAAGGCTGCTGCACACTCCGGGGATGATCTGAGCTGTATGAATGACGTGGTCTTTTGATTAAGAGTGTCTGAGGTATTGTAAGACATAAATTCTTGCTTATCTATCAACGATTCTCCAAGTCATAATCCAGAATGGTAGGAAAAAAAAAAATGGCGCGCGTTATATACGGTTCGACTTTTCATTCCATGAATTCTCGGAATTCGGACTGTCTGTCAGTTTGGGATTATGTTCGATGTATTCCTGCCGTTGTATTGTTCTGTTTGAAATCGTTCCAGGCACCCGGCGAGTGCGGGTAATTATTATATTGCCGAAATACGATTCCAGGCGGGTGACGCGGCGGCCATGTTTGATTGGTCAGTGATCTATGTCCGTGAATAGCAACCGTTCATCACGATCACAGGATAATTTTGGTTTATTCTCGAGAATGTAAGGGGGCGAAATTAATTACAATGCGTCATATTTTTTATACTCACATTCTGCATGTTCTTTAAAACGTCTGCGGCCACAGTTAGGGACTGACTAAATGCTCGAGTGGCTACAAAAGACCGTTTTATCTGCACGCTAAGCTTCTGGGGTACGTCTCCGAAGGGACTCATCTCTTTCATGTGGTCCCCAACACACTCTAGATACTTGTCGTCGAATTCGTACTGGCTGTTCATAACTGTGAACATCTTTTGGTAAAGGGTGTTGAAGAAGTTGTCCATAGCGTCTTCGAGGTTCACCTGAAAGATGATTGATTGGCATTGATCGGCTGCGATGATGCAAGTATTTTTTCGTGTTTGTTTTTTTTAAGCTCTTGATGGTTTTCGGGAATTGGAAGATCGGGAGATTTCGCTGGAGCGAAGGAAGGAGCTGGTTCAGGTCAGAGAACGGAGACGATGCTATTTTTGGATTACGCTGCAGGAATGGGAGAGGAAAATAAAGAGTAAGAACGACGGATATGGAGGGAGAGAAAAGTTCGTTGTTCCAGACGGCGATTTGCCAGTAATCATGCATAGGGCATTGGCACAGGCTAAAATAGATCTGGTTGGGCATATAGTGGTCGGTTTTATTTCAATGTAATATGTGAAGTTCGCCTTGAATTAAAATTGAGAGAAGATCAAGCAGACGCGGGGTTGAAATTTTTCGGAATTCATTATGATCGCGGAAAACATGCCGAACATAGTGAAGAAGAAGATGAAGTTGAAGAAGAGGCTGAGGAAGGATGAAAAAGCAAAAAGGAGAAAAATATGCTGAAGAACGGATAAAAAACTGAAGAAGATGCTGAAGAATGAAGGAATTGAAATGAAGCTGAAGAGCAGAAGTGAGAATCTGAAGGATGACTTGAATAAGATCTTGAAGAGTTGAGAGAGGAAAAAAAAAAAGAAAAAATCAGAAAAATTCGGAACGGCGAAAAGAAGATTAAAAGATCCGTTCTTCGTGATAACAGCATTTCAAAGACTTGAAATTCGAAACTTGAAATGCCGGTATAATATAATGAGGGAAGCGTCGATTCAGAGTTTGCGTTTGCGCCGCTGCCGTTTACGTTAGTTCCGGGCGTCAAAACCATCGATTGAATCTCGGGCAAGGGTCACGCGACACCCGCTTCACTTTTCTTCTAACCGTCTGACGCCATCGCAGACCCTTGAACGCCGGAGGAAAGGAACAACGAACTCTACCATCCGGCGCCCTCGCGTTTTCGTGTGGCAAATATATTCCGCACGCGTTTTTTTTTCAATTATATTAAAATTCTTGATGGAAAAAAAACTGAAAAAATTAATAATAATAATAATAATAAATGATTCCCATAATGACTCTTACCGTTCCTCGGGCGTAGTAGTTCTCGAGTTCTTTGAATAGATCGGTGAATAGGTAGGCGTTCTGTTCATAAATGACACCGTAAGTCCGCTTGAACATTTCGTGGAATCCTTTTTTACTAGCGGCAAGTAGCTCCTTGAAGAAGTCTGCAGTAAACCAAGAAATATTAAATATATTAGTAGGTATAGTATATAGGTATGTACATACCTACGTAGTGGTAAAAAAAAATTAAGAAAAATAATTATACACGATAATAAAACTCTCAAATTGATAGAGATATATGGCAATTTGTCATTAGCATCCAGAAAATTGGAGGTCCGAAAACGTTAAGGTGGTTCCCTACCCAATTCAACCTGTTCTAAAAACATTGGGCTGTAGCGCAATTCTATTAGAGATTTCGAAAAACATGTTCGTTTCACGCGAAAATAGATAAATGGCGTTAGATAAAAATAGCGTTTAAATAAAAAAATATCCAAAGGTACGTGTACCTATGTAGGTACACGTACACCATTCGTTTGAATCTAGATGTTAATGGGTTTCGGTCTGCCAAGGCGTGTTTATGCTGTTTGTTACTGCAGCCTGCAGTTCATTCAGTCATTGAGTCAGTCGAGTACGAGTAGGAGAATAATAATAATAATAATAATAATTGTGGAATTCTTTCCTCGCGACTCGCAATTTGCAAGCTTTGAAAGAACCCCTTTAATTTTAAATAGTATTCATTTTTATATTTCATTTTGCGTAATCATGTTTATATTCACGGGCTGTTGAAAATTCTCATAATCAGAAAACTGAAAATATTTGTTCGTGAATTTATTGTGATTTCGTTAATCGTTATACTTTCATTTTTATTTCTTCTAAATTGATCATTCCTTCTCTGATTTTCGCGAAAACAAAAATTGAGAATAAAAAATATGTAGGTACAGGGTGAATTCTCTCCGGGGTCCTGAGAGGGAGTGGCTTAAATCGGCTGAGACTCCGCCTCCTTTTACCCCGAAGAAAACTCACCCTGTATACACAGTTCGTTTAACCCTGAAGTTGCGGGACATGTTACCTATATACCCAGCAAATAACAATGATTATTCAGTCAGACCAAATCGTGGTAGCCGCCGAAGCCCTTCTTCGGGCTTCCGCAGGTTTGAGGTTTGGAGGAATAGATTTCAATCTCATTGCCCCGCTTCCTGTCCACGTATATCTCTCTCTCTCTCTCTCAGACGAGGGTATAATACATATAACGACAGGCAAGACTGAAGGGGTAGAGGAAAGCGAAAGAGAGAGAGACAGAGAGAGAGAGAGAGAGAGAAGGCGGGGGTTTCATCAGCTTTGTACTTTGTGCCACTTGCGCTCTCTCATAGTAGGTACGTAGCGGCGGTTCCTCACTCACATAGCCTTGCCTCACCTCGCCTCACTTATGCTCCAGACTCGCTCTTCAGAGCCTTTGGGGTGTCGCGGCAGACATTGTAATTGCTCTCAGACCGACTTCCCTGTCCCAACCCACTCTCCGAGTCTCCAGGTCGCGGAGTGTAGTTATACACGTACGTGTGTCTATCATATCTATGTAGATATGTAGGTATAGGAGGCGAGGGACGTCTGAAATGCACTTGCAACTTCTAACTAATATATACGTGCACTGTGCAAGTCTGATGAAATGTGTTTTTCTTTTCTAATCTAGAGGTAGTAAAATAAAGAAGTGGGTCTTACCGTGAAACTTGGTCGCCCTTATGGAAAATGTTTGATGCCATCGTTGGAGGCTGTCTTTGGTTGCTTTGTCGTGTTTGTCACGTGCTCGTGCCTGGAGTCTTAATTCCATATCGGCTGAACAGCAGACTTCACTACCGCTGCTTATTCCGCCACAGGTTTTCAGCTCTCGGGCTGTAACAAAAGATCCATTAAATGGTTTTATCGTATTCTTGTTAGAATGGGCTCTTCGAATCTCGTTTCATCTCGGTTTTAGATTGCTCAAGTTGTACAGCTCGTCGAGACGCGTCCAACGATACCCGACAACATACTTTCACCGTAACTCGATCTCGAGATAACGCCGGTCGACGCACAGTTAGGGCAGTGCAAAAACGGTTTTTGGAATTTGAGAAGCGATGTACGCTATCGATTGAATAATCGGAATGGTACGTTGTTGGGTATCGTTGGATTCGTCTTAAAGCCGGCAAGAATTTGGTCATGATTATGACAGCGTGGGATGAGATTAGAAATATAGCATTAGTTATAAGAAGGCTTTAGCGCCGTTTTTCACCCGCTATATCCGTGTTGCGGATAAACAGATTTAATATTAACCTCTATGAAGGGTCGCTCGTTCGGTTAGTGAATCGCGGAACGACTATGAAGAGGGATGGAAAATTGGGAATTGGGAATTGAGGGTTAACGCCGGTATAGATCCGGTGGGCTGGTGAAGTGTGCAACTGGAAGTGTAATTTGAGGGTTGCTCAATGCACACTGGGATTCGGTGGGCACCCGGTGGAAAACGACCCGAGGCTTCCCCGAAGTGACACATACATAGATAATTGCATATAGAAGGCGTGCGCGAAAGCGATAAAAAATAAATAATAAAATGTGAAACAAAAGACGTACGTAACCATTAAGGGATTAAATTTCTCTATAAAAAGCAGCTCTAATTTTCTATCCTTCATCAAATTAAATGAAATGGAACTTGAATGTTTCAGGATTGATATAAACAACGATGGGGAATCATTTTTTCGCCCCCTTCTTCATCGTTATTATTTTTATCATTTAGCCATACACATACATATCGTATGACTGAGTATTTCCACCGGCATAACGAAGTTGCTCTATGAGTCTGGCTCCCAAAATCAATATTTACGCTAGTATGGGGGGAGAGAGAGAAGCATGTCGCGCCCCAAGTCTAGAAAATTTGAGTCTCTACTATATAGTGAGAAAATAAAAAAATAAAAGTAGCCATATTATAAAACACAAGAACTACATATATAGCTGAATTAAAAATGGGAAAAAAGTTCTCCGAATTTTCAGAAAAAAAAAGATGTATTCAATTTCATATTTTTTAATATACACCCATTCAATATCCGAAATTCCATCTCCACAGAGTATATATAGGTATATAATTAAAATTCATCGATTTCCCGAGATATTGTTTTTGTCTTTTTTTGTTCCGTTTAAATTAAGTGAAATTTCATGAAATTTCATGAAAAAAAAATGAAGAAAATGACACGAAAAAATTTAACAATGTATTTATTAGCAAGTGCGATTCTTCCGGCTTTTCTTTACATGCACATATATATTTATGTAATATACATAAATGGGTGTATATATATACTATAAGTGTATGAAAAAATAGTATAGAACATGAGGGTTGCTAGGAAACACCCCCCTAGTATATATACATATATACATTTATACACATACACATGTATACAGAGTTACACCTATACTGTGCACGTCTGTCTATCTGTCTGCCTGTCTCCCTACATAGAGGGTGAAAGCTGCAGGGCGAGTAGGCGTTTGGTGTGTGTATATATATAATACATACATACATACATGCATGCATTCATACCTTCGCCCTTATCCCTGCAGCCTATTTGCCTATGTATACGTACACATAAATGAAAGGGCTTTAGGAGAGAAATAGATGGATGGATAGATAGATATGGAGAGGATGACGAGCTAGGGATGCACAATAACCCCATAACCGTGAATTTTAATAAATTTCGTAAGCGAACAAGGGATGACAAATTTCCTCCCTCTTAGATCAGTGCTTATATGTATAAAGTCGAGAAAGAGAACGGAAGAGAAAAATTAAAGAAATTCCAAAAAGTTGAGAATGATAAATCTCTCCTTTTCTCTTCTTCATCAGTATCAGTTATGGTGACGCGGTGATGGTAATTTCTTTGGTATAATACACACGTATTGTATGTATGCGGTAACATACATATGTTACATCTAGACATAATATAATATACAGTATTATACCGGATGTCAGACTAAACTGTCACTTCCGTGGAACAATAGTTATTGTCGTAGTATACGACGTACGTGGTGGTGGTGATAGTTATGCATGTATGTATGTATGTATCTACCTATGTATGATGTATGAATATAAATTGATGATTTTTCAGTTTCTTTATTTATTTCTTACTTTGTTCTTTTACAGAGGTATGTAGTAAGGAAATAGAAATATAGAGGAGAAGGTGGTGGTATATACACGCATACGATATATGTACAAACACCATATGCATGTATAACGAGCAGCTGCCTTAGAGGATGGCGTTGGACCCGGTCGTCGAAAATAAGGTGCAGGTGATGCCCTTTCTTATACCTATATGCGTATAACTCAAGTCTTTGAAGATAAATTCAATAATTTAATGAACACACACAGACGCACACACACACATATGTTTGTATGTATGTTATGTATGTACAGAGAAAAAAGGGAAACATGAATTGTTGAAAAAAAGAAAAATTGTATTCCTTTTTTTCATCTCATTACGTATAATTAGAGTTCATAGAATTTGCCCCAAGTAAAGTTCCTCAATCAGCTTTAAGGCTGTTAGTCATGTACATACATACCTAGGTATGGTATACCGTACTGCTGCATGAGCAATTAACTTTTTAACCCGAGTTAATTGCGTGGCGTAATTTTACCTTTGACCGTCAATTAAGTTGGTCTGAAGGAAGGTAAAATTATGTTAGCTAAGGTACCTTCGAGTTAGGTGCCTAGTAGGTAGTGCTGCTGCTGCTTTTGTAGACCCGTTATCTAAATGGCAGAGGTCCCAGGTCGGTCGGTCTCCGTCCTACAGCAGCGAACGCGGGTGGTCATTCTCCGACCTTATTAAATCCTTACTTATTTCTATACCCTCTGATTGATATCCTTTTTTCATTAATTTTTTTCGTTTGTCAAAAAGAGAAAGAAAAAACAAAAAGTAACAACAAACCATATACCAATGACGATTGATCGTTAGATTAGTAGGTATATGCCCGCTTTGTAACGTCATAATGATGAAATTGTCATATGGGAGCCGCATTCTCTGGTTCGTTAATATTTATTGATATAAATTAGATTTTCGATGGGTGCAGCAGCTGCTGCATGGCTGCAGTGACCGAAACATAAATTAAACGCGTATAAACCCACACGGGGAGTCTAATAACGATGTAAAAGTCAGATAGTCGGTTAGCTGGGTTGAAATGGCGGCGATATTCCCTTAGCAAAAATTACGAGAGTCTAATCGTTTTTGAATTAGACCGATTTCAGGGCCCGACGAATGAGCGGTGAGCTTCTTCTAACGGTCGGAGTGACGCGGGCGGTAGCTATTGGCCGATCTTTAACTGGTTCTAATTCGAAAACTATGAGAGTCTCGAATTCATCGCTGGGACAAAATCTTTTCAGTTTTTTCTTGGGAATGCATACGCCGTGGAAAAAAATCGTTTTCTTTTATAACTCAATTGGAATTCGACGGTGTGAAGGGCGGCCAAAACCGAATCGACGATGCTCGAGGAGTAGGAGGTGGAGGTGGTTGCCGACTCCGAACCGACGAGCCAAACCTGCAGCTACTAAACTTGGGTCAAATAATACGCCCTGTACTGGTGCCCTCCGCGATGTTGAGTCGCCCAAACCAGTTTTATAACTCGTATGCGCCATACGACTAATACTAATACTACCACCACCTCATCATCGTCTTCCCATCTGACGAGGCGAAATATATTTTACAATTCCCTTTCGAAAGGGTAGCAGTGGAGCATAAGAAGAAATAAGTACATCATAAACGTGTTCGAAAAAAAAAGAAGAAAGAAAAAAAAAGAAAAAGACGAAAAATCGTGTATTTTTCTCCTTCTTCTTCATTCATTGATTATTATCATACACTACTTAGATGAAAGGAGTATTTTTGTTCCGGTACTATTTTTAATCTCTGGCGTATGTATGTAGTAACCGCACGGCAATGAGTATAAACGTCAGAGTAAAACTGTTGCTTACTTTTGTTCATTTATTTTCTTTTTTTTTTTTGTTTTCTTTTCTTTCGAGTTCTTTAGTAGCTATACATACATATGAAAACAAACAACAATTCGAAGCCATGTGTAATTCATTTAAAATCATAGAGATACACCTATGTACAGTCAAACCCAAGAAATTCCTATTTTTTTGTTTTTTTTCCACCTCTTTCCTCACGATTTTAATAATGTTCGAACCAAATCGGCTATTTCATGTTTCCAATTTGGTATATAGGTATTAGGTGATCTCTAACGGAATATAACATGACCTTTATATACACACACACGCGTAGTTATATATATATGTGTATATACCTTTGAATATAATGATCGTTGAGGAGGGTCCAATATATTATCAATAGTATATATGTATACGTCATGATGAATAAAAAAAATATTATATACATACTATAGAGATTTATTTATTCGTATATAATATGCATGTTTATCATCTCCGTCTATGTGACTGAAACCTAGCTACATATATACATATACCTAGGCAAGCAGTCATATCTTGCGCAAATATAAACCTTTCCTTCCTCGACTATACTATACTTATACTCGCTGCATATGTGTGTATGTGTGTATAATATCTAATAAGAAGTAGAAGAAGCGTGACCGCACGAAATCTTCGCGGTCGACCACTCATCTGTCACTATAATCGCTGTTCAAGGGTCAAAGACCACTTTGATGATGAATATTTTCACTCTTAATTGATAACCGAGCCTCATTATTTTTTTATTTTTTTTGAACATCGTGATAATGATATGTTATCAATTAAAAGAAAAAAAAGATTTTATTAATCAGTATCACCCGTATCGTCTAAAACATATATTCGGGGCACCTGACCCTCAGCGATCAGCTGTTTCATAGGTGAACCCGTCCCATCCGAGTTGGGTTATCTCGGTTTGGACTTGGCGCGGATCGGACCGCGCCTTATTCTCAGATGGCGGCAACTTTAAAGGCATACCGCGAGGCAGCGAGAGAAAGAGTCGGAGAGAAAAAGAAAGAAAGAAAGAAAGAAAGCGGGGGGAAATTGGGGGGGAAGTCGCGTGGGAGAGCCTGCAGCAGGCCGGCCAACCGACCACTAGGAAGTGTTTCTCAACCCGAGTGAGCCTGAAGGCAGGTGCAAATGCGTGGGGCCAACGACAACGACGACGACGAAAAAAAGAGAAATTTTTTCGAAGTTATAAAGGCCGGAAAAGGTATTGAACAAGTCGCGTGTACTACGGTAGACCGGGTGTATAGAATCCCAACACATTTTCTAAGAGCTTGAAAAGAAATTCTCATCCATTATTTGGAATGAAATTGATTCTTTTATAGTCAGATTGATCGTACTCGCCGAGCCGAGTCCGACGACACCCAACAAGACGACATTCCGGATAATGAATAACGAGATATCCCGGGTTCAAATGGGACGAGCGCGCGCTAGTAGCGCTTGAACTGCGCTAATATCTCGCGTTTGAGTGATCGTAACGATAGGCATATACTTTGTGGGGTATCGTTGGATTCGTATTGATCTCTGCTACAATATCCAGGCGATAAGGAAAGCGTCAAGTGAAATTGAAGAATGAATGAATAAATAAACTGTCATAAAAATTGAATAATAATCTCCCACTTATGCGGGTTGAGGTGAATGTTTATCACGGTGACTCTCGGTTCTTCGCCGGGCCCGAGCTAAGAGGTTCGATAAGGTAGAAACGGCGGTTGATTAGCGCGCGCGCTCACCGCTATGCAACGCCGCGCGGTCTCAATCAACGAAATAATTAAAAGACTTATGATAATTGGATTTTAATTTATGCAGGAATCTAACCGACGACGAATCAATATCAAGCGACTACTACCAGTGTGCTGGGACGATGCACGCCCACGAACTAAACACATGTCAGTTATAACAAGCTGCGCAGGAATAACGGAAATATGAAAAAGAGACGACGAAGAAAAGCGATTTGTGCTTCCGTAGTTATTTTTTCTTGTTATTTTTTTCGCTTCTTCTTTTTTTCTTCTTTTGTAGAGAGTAGTCGCGAATTAAAACCAATTGCAGAGGAAAGAGGAAGCCACGCGTAAAAATGAATCGATAAATGATGATGGTGGAAGGTTTCCGCTGTTTTTCTATCTCGCGGAGAATTAACCGTATACTAGTAGGTATAGCAGATGAATGAATGGTTTATAGGAGTTTCATTTGCAGGAGGTACATACACCACTTGACCCAGAAAGTCGACCGAGGAAGATACAATCTCTCGAGTGCCTTGAAAGGCATCAAAAAGGATCCCGAATTGAATGCCCACTCGAGTCGGCCCGCCACAGCCACTACATGCGCGGCTTAAAAAACCCGCGTGTTGCGAGTAACAGACTGACTGACTGAGTTGCGGGTAGTAGGTGAGGAGGCGGTGGCGTTAGGCGCTATGAAAAACGATGTGTGATAACATCGGTGGTAGAAAATCCGTTTTGTATGAAATGAGTATGAATCTTGCATAGACTGCTGGATTCTTTGGAAAAACCCGAGTCGATATCGTCTAATGAAATATGTTGAGGGTTGAACGGTTTTCAAACTAGAGCGATTTCAATTTTCGACCAATCACCGTGCGCGGATTAAAGTAACGGTCGCGCGCTGCGCGCTGCAGTAGCGCGCGGCACGCGACGATTGGTCAATTTTCAATTCGCTATAACTCGATTACTATTCGACCCTCGAAATTTTAGTTGGGACAAAATCGTCGCAGTTTTTCACAAGGTATCCGAGCATCGCTACATGAATAAGCTTCCTGAAGGTATAATATGAGCCGATGAAATAAAGCTGGAAAGAAGGAAGAGTGTTCAACAGGAAGTCGGTAGTTAGATATCCACCGTTGTGTATACGCCGGTACACACATCTCACACATGTGTCTATTATTTTATGTTTTTTTTGTTGTCTTTTTGTTGTTTTTCTTCATCTTATTTCTTGGTTTAAAAAATCCTGTCAAAATAATTTAGGCCTTGGGTTTGGGCAACTGCTAAGTGTTTCGTGTCAGCGTTCGAGCCTCTATGTTGCTTCTGCTGCTTTTGCTGCTAACGTGTAAACTTACTAAATAGTAAAACACACGTGGGGGGTTACTGGTGAGCGAGAAAACGACCGCGACCGCAACGCTGATAGGCGATGCCATAATTTTAACCGACGTCATAAACAAATCATATATAGGGTATACACGGGCAATTCTAGAGGAATAGGAAGAAAGGGACGGCTGATTTTTGGCAAATTTTCGATTTACACTCGCGAGTATACGAGGGATCTTTATGGTAGGTACAGCGCGTTCTTTATGCACCTTGGATTCCTCTTTTCAGTTTTTCGCGCAAAACGGACCAGAAAAATAATAATAATACTAAATAAACAGGAGAGAAAAGATTGCAGAAAAAAGGACTGGCCTGTAGTTAACTGCTGCAATATAGTGCAGCGGAGATGACGTCGAAAAGCTAACAGTGTGGAAAGATATTTCCCGATAAAACTGTACCGAGTGGTGGATATTGCTACATAAATAAACACAAATATTCCTGTCTAGACGTCCAGACCGAAACTTTATCGGTTCTCGATTCCGCCTTGCATATGGGGTGTCCCAGAGACCATAAATCGAAAAACCATAACGCAAAGAAAGAAGAAGGATATTTTTTTCCGATTTGATTTTAAATTGACAAAAAACTTCTACAACCCTGTTTTGTCGTTTCTTCTTTTTTCTTTTCTCTTGTTTGTTTTTCTTTTTCTAGTCGTCGCGTCAAAGCTTTTCAATTACAATTTAATATTTATGTGTAAAAGTAAATATGTCGTCGTTTATCGCGGTTAGAGATTTAATTTAATTTAATTAGATGACCAAAAAAAAAAAAAAGCGACGCGCGGCGTGCTATAGTTGATTGATAGGCTTGAGTAGCGAGGTCGGAGTCGTTAGCCTATTGACCTTTTTCTCTCTCTCGATCTCTCAATATCGCATCTTTTTCTCGGTTTTTAGTAAACAGCTGGTTTGTAAAAGATACGATACGATAGATTTTATCGGACACATTATTGCAATGACACAAATGTCTTATTTAAATATAAGATAAGCGATTTCATGTAGTGTCAATCTTTTTATTTTCCGTGATAATATATGTATAATACGTTTCATTCATGTTACAGAGTTCATAATTAAATAAAATTTTGAATAATTTTCAAATATTTTCAAAAAGCAGCTCAACTTTTTCATTTGCCAACCCTCGTTGAGCGTCGCGTTGCTGCAGTTGCAAGGGCGCCACGTGATGCAGTTCTCACGCCCGGACAATGCTGTGCTAAAATGATGATGGCGGGTAGCGCGGATCAGAACGAGTGAACCCACTACGCACGCATATGCCCTATAGACGAAAGAGAACGGTAGTAAAAAAAAGGGTTAGGGGGTATAGGAAGCCCGTGAAACACTGGTTACGTGCGAAAATACGAAACGGAAGGGGTCCTCCTCGTCCACTTAGGTATATTGTGTACCCTGCACTGTTAGTCGCGTTATAGTACATGCGAGAATCAACCTCGTCCCTAAATGTAAGTGGATATCGTAGGTGCGAAAGAGGTGTAAATAGCTTTATAGAGACTTTTCATTTTCTGATTTGATTTGACGTTGTTATAATTAAGGGCATTTTGTAGCGCTAATGAAGGCGAATCCAACGACATCCAACAACGCGTTATTACACCCAGTAAATCCCGAGATACAGAGTTTTTGAATAAAACAACGAGAGTAACGGTCGTCGGGTGACGTGGCGCGCTGTGATTGGTACAATCTTGAATCGCCTCTAATTCAAAAACAGTAAGAGTTGAAAGAAAATTGCGAAGAACGAATCGGCTTGTTTCCTCGCTGAGGTTACTCAGATGTACGGTTGATATGTACAAAGTCGAGAGAGAGAAAGAGAGAGAGAGAAAAAAAAAGAAATTCATCACCGAGAGTGTGCGATACTAATTGATAATTCTGGCGTTAAATTGACCCGACAAAGCGCCGATTGTAAGCCCGTACTACTACCAGTATAAAACGCGTAGTATTCAACGTATTCACGAATCCGAAGCCCACGTCAGCGGGCCCTGGGCAGGTAAAAGGGAGAGCGGATAATCTCGAAGCAACGGCAAGCGTTATGCCCGGTAGTATATGTATAAACGCGCGTGGTAGGTAGGTAGGTAGGTAGGTTAGGTAGGTAGGTATGTATACACCTAGAGAGTTTATGCATTGGCCACATTCCGCTCCCATGCCCGAAGCGAACGACGCGACGCAGCGCAACGCAGCGCAACGCAACGCTCACTCGGCGCGCTAGCTGGTGCTGCTCGACGCACACCTCGAACTTTTACGGTTTAATGGGTACAGGGTGTCCCTTAAATTTCATATTAAATAAATCAAGTCTAAAAGTAACCATTGAAAGAATATATGTTCCTAATTATACAATTTTTGTTCTTTGTTTTTCGGTTTTCGACGCATATATTGATCAGTTCTTTTATATCCATCTTATTTTTTATTTTTTCTTGTTTTTTCTTGTTTTTTTTTTCAACGAAACAAAACGAGACTCTACTATACCTATATACTGCAGTTTAGAGTGGTATTGGGCAGCAGGGAGGTAAGGAAAGGAACGAACAGGAACAAACAGGCTCAAGCGGGCAGCCAGCAAGTGCCTCCCGACATTCCAGTCTCCATTCTTCCGACACCCCACCCCAACCCACCCCACTGAACGGTCGTTCAAATTTACTAAAATAAAGTGAAACCCGTAGGGTCGACAAAATGTGGCAAATATTTTTGATTTCCTATATCAATTGGTCTGTATCTTTTCGACAAAAAAAAAAAAACTAAGTTTATCGTCACAATTTTACCATCAACTTCTTTATTTTTTCTTCCATTTTCTGTTTTACGAAACGAGTAATAAATATCCCCGAGCTGTATATGTATATGTATACTACCTATGCCTACGGGTCGTTCAAACATTTAACTAACGTAATTGTGGCAATAAAATGTAGATTATATTATAATAAATGCGAGTGCATGTAAAGCAAAGTAAAGTAAAGTAAAGTAAAGTTGAGTAAAGGGCGGTGGCGGCGTTTTGTAAAACTATTTAATCTAGTGTACTTCGCCGCCGTTGCACTCGTTGAAGCCGCCCTAATTTTCCACCTTTGCTCAGTATATGTATCTGCGCGCATTTCTTTGACGATCTTCAATTTCGTCGGCGTGCAACGATAAGAGAAGAAGACACATGGAGATGTATATGTGTGCAGAGTGAGTAAGTATAAGCACAAGATACCGCGGCGCGCGCAGATATGTGTACATACAGTCGAATACCCGTATGCACAGTAGATGCAGCGCGCGAAGGCTGATGGCTGTGTGGAGGTAGAGGAGGGGGTAATCTCGAGGTCCACACAACGCAAATAATCTGCAGTTACTACTCTCAGAGTCTCAGACGGCGACGTAGAGTACGTTAGGGTAAGTGTTGGGTTGGGTTGGGTTGGTATGTATATAATGATAATGTAATTGCAGTGTAAAATGCGGCGGCGGCGACGACTGTGGCGGCCGCGGCAGTACCGATCGAACGTATAAGTACTTACATACATGTATACAGGGTGATTCATGTATCTTGAGAGAGAAGAGATTGTTCCTTTTTCTCTCTCCTCGCAAAGCTCGTAAAAGTGTGATTAAAGAAAAGAAAATATTGCATACATGTATATCTCTTTTACTTCTTACATTTTTATACGTCGCGTCATCTAACGACTATTCTCACTGCCAGAAATCCTACTTTCAATTCTCATCTCCGCATATCACCAAGCCAGCCAGCCAGCCAGCTCAGCGAGCGGTACAATAGAGACAGAAGGAAGAAAAAAGGATATGGAAGAAAAGAAGAGAAAAGGGAAGGAAAATAAAGAATAAAAAAATGAAAAAACAAACGTACAGATGAAGATGAAGTATGGTGGTTATTCGCGTCATCCTGGCTTTCTTCCATCTCGGCAATCCAACTCGCAATTTTTACATTTTTTTTTCCTCGCCATTCTGATTTCCTTCTCTCTTCTCGCCAGACGTTTTACCATCATATCTTAATATTTATGTACATATATTGTGAAATTGAAACGAGTATCTGAAAATGTACGCAGAAAACCCTGAAAATTTTTTTTGCCAATTTCTCTATGATAACCAAACCCGTCGTATTAATGTAAATAATTACGGTTATACGCAGGTATACATATATCTGCTACCGCTAAACACATATAGGTACAGAATGGGCTCGAAGGAATGCAGGAGGCCCGGCTCTCCGGCGGACTACTCAGCTCTCAGGTATGCGCCCAGAGGGTTGAGACGGCGGCAAGGTACGATCGTGGTCTGTGCAAGAGGGTGAGATGAGGTAGTGAGGTATGAGGAATCCTCGTGCATATATCTCTATACCACCGAACAATTTTTGTCAATGGCAATGCGCGGAGTGGGTAGAGTGGTAATATACTATACCGCACGGTACGTGTATACCGATCTCGTTCGTTCGCTCGTCTTCCATTCAACGTTCTTCATCACACCTATAGGTTGAGAGGCTACGTACAGAATATGTATGTGTATACATATAAAATAATGTGCCGATTCGCAGACGACTCGGAATACGCGATTCAGCCGATTTCCGATCGATCTACGCGTAGTCTGATGAGAAAATACGGTTTTCGTTATCCAACATCGGTCAGAATTGAAACTTTCTAGCTGTATGCATAGCGTGATATAAATACGTGACATAATATCTTTTGGGGAGCTTAGATCGGCAGTGTGTACTCCGATAATACCTACGACTCGAGACGCGTTCGTAAATCTCTTATCGTATATAAGTTAGTACGGGAGCAAAATCTTTTATCCGTTATATAGCGTTGAGTATATATTTTTATTTGGCTAATAATAATAATAATGATCGACGAAATCCATCACACGCACTCATAATGGTTGCAAAATTGTAGCGGTATTGGAGACGAATCCAATGATATGTGACAAAGTACCATTACGATCACTCAAACGCCAGATATAACGTATCGAAGTATATTAGCGCTGCGTTAATCGCAACGGTTTCGCGCTAACTGTAATTTGAGCGGCGATATCTTGCGATCGAATAATCGGAGTGGTACGTTGTCACATATCGTTTGTCTCGGCTCATTCCACTCTACACATATCCGATCATATGACGAGAATCGGACACATAAAAAAATTGAAACGTGTATAATAATGATGAAAAGGCGAAAAAAGGAGACAACCTTGTAATATAATGCTTTGAGTTTTATCGACGACAACTAACGACGAATCAGTCACCCTTGCAGCTACCATACAGCAACCGGCGCGAGCGACAGATGTACGCGACACATGTCAGTCAGTCTCGAGTATCGAGAGAATATGTATGAACGCGGAAGAGGAGGGGGAGGAACGGGAGGCGAGAGAGCGCACGACTGAATTGCCAATTCTAACGCGAGAGAACTCACACCTCCCTTTCATTGTCACCATATTCCCCATTAGTATTATCATCATTATTATTATGGTTTTTATTATTTTCAGTACACGTAGTATGTAGCGCCACGTGAGTGAGGCGCTTGGTGTTTCGCACCCTATGATAAATAAAGTGAATTGACCGATTGTTTTTCGTTCCAAAAATCATCCACAATAGTTTTTTTCTAATCATAATAATATATTTTTGGACACTTTTCTTTGTAAATTCAAAAGAGAAAAAAGGCAACCCACATTGCTTCAGTTCTAGGGGTTCGTGGTAGTACATAACAAGAAACCATCGAAAGAAGTCCATCAAAAAGTCATTAACATCGCACATAGGTAGCATATATATATCCTGCGGAGTATGTATAGAGTAACAAGCATAAAGATGTTGCTTCTTTTCCCAGTTTTTTTCTTTCGTATTTCTGTTACCCCCCTTTTTTTTCCTCCTTATACCCCAAAGCTTTTGGGGAAGGTGTATTTTTTGTTTCCGCTAGTTTCTTTCGTTATTTATTATACGTTTTATGTATAATGCATGTATGTAAATACATAAACCTATGTATGTATATATTATTCGGGGCAAGTTTATAATAACTTCTATCTATCTATACGTCTGTCTGTCTGTCTGTTTGTCTGACTGTCTGTCTGTCTGTCTCCGTGAAACGAAAAATGCTGTCTAGCCCAAAACGAAGACGATAGTACAGGGGCAGGAACGGAGAGGGATTGCCGGCTAATTGTGGTCTTATACACTGTTTACTTTGGGTAGTCGATCAGACGTAAACATTTCCTAGTAACAGCAGCAGAGTAGAAAACTCTGGTAAAGTAAAAGGAGCAGCAGCGGCGGCAGGAAGGGCAGATGAAAAAAGAAGAAAATTGAGGAAGAAGAAATAAAGTTTCGTTATAAGAATATACATTCCTCTCGATATTCATCTCGTTGCCGGGCCAGACTTCAGACTGACGGCTGGTTATTTTTTTTTTTTTCTAGCTTGATTTACATAATAGCATCGTAAATTTTCAGAGGGCAATAAGACGAGTCAAACGATACGTGACAACGTACCATTCGGATAACTAGATCGCGAGATATCGCCTTTCGAAGTATACAGTTAGCGCGCAACACGCTCGGTATTAACGCTGCGCTTATTTAATTGAATACGTGATATCTCGCGATTGAGTTATCGTAATGGTACTTTGTCGCATATCGTTCGATTCGTCTGAATCACCGCAACGATATTGTCGAATGATTATAAGCCGATCGAAGAAAATTAACTCACAGGCTCGATTATCGAAGGCGACAACTATTTATTTGCATAAGTAAAAACTTAAAAGCTAAAAATAAATGAAACAGAATGTCAGAGGAGAAAGTAGAAAAAGAAAAGAAGCCGCTGCAGGTTCACCGCTTGATTGATACCCCCCTCGAGTCATAATAGCCAGATTTTTAGTCTCATCTTCAATGAATAAAGAACAGTAACGCGATAAGAAGAAGCGAGTGACTTGAAGAAAAAATTAACAAATTCTTCCTTTTTTTCGGGAAATAGTCACCCCGCGATAAACGGTTCTCGTTATACACGCCCAGGGTAGAATATATAGAGAGAGAGAGAGTTCTAAAAATAGATTCGAAAATTATCTACGGATTCTAAATGACGCATATGGGCGGCTGGAGTTGGAGGGAAGAAAGTGACGAGGGGATGGGAATGGGAATGGGAATAGGAATAGGAATTGGAATGGGGCGAGAGTCGGTCTATGCAGTCGGTTGCTGCAGGCGCCGCGTATAGTGCGGGTGACACATTCGGTCTTTGTGATGATGGTAGTAGTGCAGTGCCGGTGGTTGTGACCGATATCGTTAATGATTGATCATCACCCTTTGGTCCCCGGTATTTCCGGTTCAAGGATAAGCGCGGCGCGGCGAGGCGGCGCCAGTCACATATGTAATATACATATAGGTATACCATACCATGTATCTAGAGTATATATATGTATACCTATATATTTAATTAGTATATACATATACATACGTCTGGTATATACGATGATAATTGTATTTGTGTATACAATAAATGTTCAGCGATGATAATTTCTGACGATATATACACATATATATGTATACATGTTGTATATACATACGTACGTATACATATATACATATACGCATATCTGTAGACACTGATTTATTTAGGTACGGGCGCCGATGCAAGCAGTTTGGGAAAAAAAAGAAACCCAAAAAAGGAGAAAAAAAAAAAACAGGAATGAAGATCGTTACATGCATACATTATGTATATGGTATAGTGATTGAAGATCGAGAATATAGAATAAAAATAAAAAAAAAAAAAAAGAAAGACAGATCTGACGTATAGAGTTATTCAGGATGAGCGGGGGTCATATTTGTTCTCGATTCAATCTTCTCAAGTCTTTTATTTATTCTTAAGATCTAATATCATTAACAACAATGATATAGTTTGTACGATACACAAGACCGCGTGGGGGAGGAGCGAAAGCAAGAGAGAAAGATGGACTGATATAGGTCCAAGTATCTAGTGCCTACTACTTATATTCAAAAATCGAAACTCGAGTCTTTCTCTTTCGCCTTTTACTTTCCCTATCCAGATTCTTCCTCTTAACGTAAAAGACGAAGAACAAGAATGAAGGATGAAGAAAAGAGAGGGAACTTATCTCACACTATACATAGGTATATTATAGGTATAATATATATATAGGATGAAGCGCATCGATAACCACTATGGGCAGGCTTGCGCTACGATACGGGCTTCTTCATCCTCTTCTTCTTCATAATCTTCGTTATAATGTATAAACGCGCGCACCACTGCGCCTCACTACCTCACATCCAACAAGGGAGACCTGCACCGTCGTTCCTCGCTAGCCGGCAACGCGATGCGGAATGAATTAAGATTTCGCTGAGTCAGATGCGATGCGATGCGATGCGATGGGATGCGATGGGATGCGATGCGATGCTCCAAGACGAGAAGAAGTATAAGTATATAAGTATAAGTATAAGTATAAGTATATTAGGTATAGCTGGCAGTACACAAGTAGGAGGTTGGTTTCAGGGCATATTCCTCTTCCTGTGGTGCAGCAGCCTCTCGATCACAAGCCTTTGCCCTGGCTGTTATACTATACACGTATACTTATGTAGATAAAGTGTTGATATCTTATTGACTGCAGATACATATATGTACATGAATATAGGTATATAGGTAAAACATAGGTATATAACACATTTACCCACCTGCAGAGAAGAGAAATACAAAAGAAGAAGAAATAGTACTTTTCGATACTAGTGCGAAAGTGTTGATTCTCGGACGAGTGTGAAGTTTTTCGCCCGAGCGAAGCGAGGGTGACAATCACACGAGGCGAGAATCATCTTTCGCACTAGTATCGAACTTAATTTTTCAACACAGCGCGCGTCAAGATGAATTTTATGCACGCGAAGCGTGCGCAAAATCGAACTTTGCGCACGCCGTGTGGAAAACAGTTTTTAATGACAATATATACTAATAAGATAGTTTTTAACGTATACGTGATCTATTGTATGACATACGTATATTAGCTGAGACAAAAAAAGGAAATAACACAAAAGAAGGAAGAATAAGAGGAACAGGAAGAGGAAGAACAGAGACAGCACAGTTCTAAGATATATGTGTAGATAGAGACGTGAGCGTGTAAGTTGAGTTGTTCTTTTGTTGGTAGCGGGAAGTGAATAAGAGGAAAGGAAGGAAGGAAGACTCGTCAAAGCGTAGTTCGTTCGTTCGTTAACGACTTGTCAAATTCATTTTTACGATCTCCGGAACACTTTTTAACTGTATATTAAACAGCGCAGCAGCATCACCAACATCCAACAGCAGCAGCAGCAGCAACAGGGTTTAAACGAACGAATCAAGGGTTATATCTATACAGCTTGGGGCGAGATGGATACAGAGAGATAAAAAGATAGAGTATATAGATGATGGCCATAGAGGGTATCGTGTGCAGTTGTTTCTTGTCTCACGTTATTTAGCTCGTGTGAACCCGTTCTATTTACTTTTACACGATCTATACTATACATACCTATATATATTCATATACTCCTAACTTTTTGTATATATGTAATACATAGTTCGTTGAAACATTCAAGTTCGAATGTTTCAACAAAATTATTTCATTTCCCAAAAAGGGAAGGGAGGAAGTCTGTAACTGATTACAGCGATCAATTTCGTTATAATCTAATCAGAAACACGATGTTTCTTCACTCTCGTGTATACGTACGAATAAATTTCAGAACCATGATGAAATAGTTACGTATAGTAGAGGGGGGGAAAAAAAAAAGAAAGAAGACTGTAATAGTATTATGTATTGATAAAATTTCGCAAATCGCACGGTACCTTCTTTTTTACGTACTTTTCCACTCTGTCTATTAATATACGTATGTGCATTAATGGCTGGACCCAAACCGCACTTACAACTTGTACCTAAGGTATAGCGTAGATGCTTAGTGTATATAGCATACGCACAGCAGCTAGGAACATGGGTATCTTATAGTAAAGGGATAGGTGAACTTTGTATTTATTATTCGGTAGGCGGCAGATATCAAAGAAGTAAAAGTGAGATAGACATAGGTGTATAGTATAGCTGGAGACAAGAGTACGAATGGTGGGGAAGGCAGCTAGGACGTGTGTCGATGCAAACCTGTAATACAATGATTTATAGATACTATAACTACATATGTTCAGTGTTCAACGCGTAAAGAGGTATACTATACTATTACTATAACGATTTATATCATCAAACGGCGCGCACAATATAATATGGTATATTATTAATACGGATTCGATTATTACCATTATTATTCCACGCTCATGTAAAGAAAGATGAGAATAATGAATAGGAACGCGCGCATCTTCGTTGTTAATTAGAATTTCATAGAAAATTTGAACCGCTGTTAATCCAACAGTGATTTGATTCTATTATGTATACTGTATTACTATTTTCGCGCACTATCTTATCTCTCTCTTTCTCTCTCGGTTTTTGGACTCTTTACCGTTCTGTCATGTAATGCGATATTATAACACTGCGGTCACTGATATGATGCGATGTGATGTGATATGATATGATCGATACTGCGTTCGTGTGACTAAAAATATATATACCTAATCTGTACATCCATCTATCATTATGTAATGTATAAAATATTAGAGAAAAAAACAAACAAAAAAAAAAAATAAGGAAAAAAGATCATAATTTAACTTGTACATCATATACCGAGAGCTATACTGCCGTGCTAAGCACAAAGGTGGTAACTGACTTTTTCGTCGACAAACGAGTTATGACTCTAAGATGGTATAATAACAATTGATGAATATTCTCATCATATTATCAAGCATTCTAATTCATTTTTTCATAATAAAATTACTCCATCAAAGTTGCTGTATCTTCGATAAAAATGTCAATTACTAGAACAATTAGCTGTATTTATCAGTAATATTAATACAACAGTAACGAATAATATAAGCTTTTATCTTTTCGATTCAAATCAAATTTTGAAATCGTTCGACCTGGAATATCATTCCAAATTACCGTGAAAATTGAAAATTGAAAATTGAAAACTGTCAACATCTCAAGATGGCCAAAAATGCAGTTACCACCTTTGCGCTTAGCACGGCAGTATACTCATCGTATTTATACACGTTCTAAGTAAGAATGAAACTAACAATATATGTAAAAGAGAGTAATAAGGAGATGAGAATAATTGACAATACTAATACTACTATCCCCAAGTATCGCAAAATGGCGGCGCCCCTGGCTACATTGCGGCCGGTATTGTGCATATTTTAACATTCGTATTCAAGGATAATGATTTTTTTTATTTGAATACGAAAGTACGAAATGAATGAATTAAACTAGCTAAAAGTTCGCTCGCAATTGAATAATGACGGGTATAATCTACACACATCATACACAAAAGCGAGAATTAGAGAGAGAAAGAGAGAGAAAGAGAGATATAGTTTCGCTTTGTTTTGTTTACGTTTTGTTGCGTTTTACTCGCACGCGCTTCTAGAGGCAAGAAATAAATGCGTGCTTATAGGATGACGATAATGAATGGAGGAATGAATGAATGAATGAAAAGGTAAAGGGCTATATTATAGAAATGAATAAAGTCTAATGGAGAACAGTATTTGAATAATTTAATTTTCACCAGAATATCGCATCGCGTACGATCAAAGTAGAAACTACAAACGAAGTATGAACTAAGTATACGAGCGTTGAAATATTATACTCACAAGAAATTGGGTCCCTTGGTATATCGCTGGGCGGAAAGCCCTGGGCCTCGAAGTACGGCCTGACAGCGTCACATTTCAATCCACCAGCGGCAGCAGCAGCCGTCGCGACGACGCCGACGGTTAAAAATGTGCATAAAGATAAGGCGAGAGCACTCATTATATTATGGCGTTTTGTTTTCTTTTATATTATATTTTTTATTATATATTATATATTATGTTATATATATATATATATATATATTAATTATTATGATTAATAGTTATTATTGAACAATGATGATAATGTCGTTATAAATAAATAGCGTGTCTCACGCGAATAGCCGCGAATTGTTTGTAACAAAGAAAACAAGGAGAGAGAGGGGGAAATGATTAATACGTTCAGTTTTTACAGTCACTTTACTTCGATTTACTTAAGCGCATATACGCTGCTCCTGCTGATACTATACTACTAGGAATTTTGAACACTGATCAAGATTAGGATAGTTGTGTTTATTGTAAATTTCTTTTATTCTGTTTCTTTCCAAGATTTTCAGACCATTTGATTGTTTACCGCACGCTTTTTTTTGTTTGTTTCTTCTTCTGCTATTGCTATTTCAAATATATACGACGCCGGGATGAATGAATGCCGTCAGAACTCTCTCAATGCAAGCGAGATTCTGTTGAGATTATTTTAATATTTTCAAGCTTCGTTGAGAACTTTGTTTAATTAATTTCACTGTTATTATCTCATCATTCTGTATGGTAATATTATGTAGTCGGTTGTTCTTGTTCTTAGAACGCGGAGAAAATTTACGAGCGGGAAACACAATGAACGCTCTAACGAACGTCTGCTGCAGATGTGTATTTATCCCTGTTAAAACATCCCCGCGCGCGAGCAAACAACCGATATTTTCGACTACACCGGTCGAGACAGACTGATCAGTGATCACTGAACCCCGGCGGTCGTGGACCGCGCGGTGCGTGTACGCTATTAGCTTCTGCGCAAGCGCTGAAGCGAAAAATCAAATAATTATTTCTTGCTGTCCGAAGAGAAGTTGGGGGAAGTTCGTTGGATATTCGCTTCAGAAGCGATACCTGCTTTGTATACTTTGGGCGACATCTGACGGAGGGTTTTAGACACTGTGGGTTATTCAAGTTGCGGTTTATTAGGGGTCGCGGTCTCTCTGTATAATGAAATTCTTGTTTTTCAATTTTTTGGTATTATATTTCGGGAGAAAGCGATGTTGGATCACTTCTAATTCATTAACATCGCATCGTTTCATCAATTCGATATATAATGCAGAAGATAAGAAGACCCGAACTCGGGATAGAACGTAAGAATAGACCTAACTGTCATCTTTGATATTCGCTGTAATTGTAATTGCTATCACGTTTATCAGCGCCTTATCGCAGGCAACCCAACGCGCGCGTATGTGGCCCGCCTATAGTTGCCTCTATGCATGCGTCCTCGCTACCCTATGTTGTGCTTTCACGAACACACACTATACCTATAACGTGTTGTTGACGGTAGTAAGACCACGCGCTCGTTACAGTCAGTAGCGTTCAGCTCACCGGAGAGGCAACAGCCGCGGCACGTCTACACCCTGCGAAGTGAAAAATCAGAAAACGACTAGTGTATAGTATACTAGCTTCTGTGTTGTGTTATGTCAATTGTTTTATCACTTGGTGATGGAATAGAATAATCTATCCGTTTTTTTTTTTTTTTTTTTTTTTTTTTTTTTTCTAACCTTTTAATGGCTTATCTCCTCTAATAGGAAGTAGCCGCAATCTATCCGTGTTTTTTACCACACAAATCATCTAGTCTCGCGCATATCATATAAATCATGTCAATTGAATGATAATATTAGTAATCTCGAATGTGTGTTTGTTTACATCTGATGTTTTCACTACCCGGTCCCGGCGTGTGGCGGCGTCGAGCACGTGACGTACCCTCCACATTCGCCATAATCCTTTATTCCGCATTTTATAGCATGTCATCATTTCTTTTATTTTAATTTGATTGATCGGTTTTTTTCAGGTCTACAGATTCAACGCAGATTCAACGTCGGTAAGTTTCGCATGCGATAAATTAACACCTAAATTCATAATTCATTCATGTTGAATGTTGTGTCACTGTGTTTACGTATTCCATTGGTAAAAGAGGAATCTACGATCTTCTTCGTTAACGACTAATTGCGACTAATCGAAATTTCAAAACTTACGTTTCGAGTATCGAAACTCGAGCGCTTCGAGTTATTTTGTGCGTCGATTGTAATTTCGAGATTTCTTAGCGTGAATTGTGAAGTCAGTGAAGTGAGAATTCAGAATTCAGACTGCAAGCCGAAAGCTTGAAAGCAGAAACTGAACGATGTCGTCGCTCTTAATTCCCGATATTCCGGCACCAGGATTTTCGTTCGATAACTGCCAGAGGTACGTCATCATTATTCTATTAAAAATATTTAACTAGTCTAACAATATCCCGACCATCGTAAGACCAAGAACCGCAAATCCTAACCTATAATATTGCTGTGTCACCGCTTCATCGAGCGGTTGAATTCGAATGCTTATTTTCATTCGCTGCTTACGCCACACCGAATCATATTTATATTTATTATAAAACGTCATCGATGTATAGATGAACATTTATTTTTGTTAAAAAAAAATTAAAAAAACAAAAATCCCAAATTCTGAAAGTCTACGCAGTAGATTTGAACAAACCTATGAAACTAAGAAGCCAAGTCTTCGAAATTTGAAATCCACGCATGTATTCATTGAGTGTTTGATAACTCTGGTTGTATTTATCGTATCGAAAACCAAGAGATGCACTTTTTGGAACCAAAAACTTTAAAAATTCCATCAATCACTTCTGATATCATGAAGTTATCGATTGAATGAAGTATTGAATCTTTGTGTTCGCATCCCAAAAAATGAATCTAATAGCAATTTCGATTTGCTGCTCTTTGTCTGCTCTGTGACGCTCTGAGTGTACTTCTATCGCACTCTGATATAGAAGATGGAAGAGGATAAAAGTGCTCTCAGTGCACACTAGAGCAGCAAATCGAAAACGCTATAAATTTTCGAACTTCTTGACTTCTGGGGGTCTGGAATTCTCGAGTTTTTGAATATCTGAACTTGAACCCGGCCCCGAAACAGAGAGAGAGAGAGTAGAAAGTCGAAAATTTGTAAAATATATAAAATTTTAATCAATAATAACGATACGATTTCTTAACAGAAATGCATTCCTTTCGCAAAAGGGCTACGCAGCGCCAAAGGCGACTAAAACAGGGACGACAATTGTGGGTATAATATTTAAGGACGGTGTTATACTTGGGGCTGATACTAGGGCAACAGAGGACACTATTGTTTCTGACAAAAATTGCAGCAAGATACATTTTCTTGCACAGAATATGTAGTGAGTATGGATATTATGAAATGAGCTCTGAGTTAAAGAGTTGGATAATTTTTTTAGTCCTAAGAAAAGAAGGGGGATAAAATGCTGAGAATTTATTTTGGATTATCAGTTGCTGCGGCGCCGGTACTGCTGCCGATACCGAAATGACTACACAGATGATTGCTAGTCAACTTGAACTACATCGTTTAAATACTGGGAGGGTTGTTCCTGTTGAAACTGCTAACACTATGCTCAAGCAGCTCCTATTTCGTCATCAAGGACATATCGGAGCTGCTCTTGTTCTTGGCGGTGTTGATCGTAACGGACCTCATCTACACTGTATCTATCCGCATGGATCTACTGATAAATTACCTTATTGTACTATGGGGTCTGGGTCGCTTGCTGCTATGTCGGTTTTTGAAAGCAAGTGGAAGCCGAACCTTTCTGTGAGTCAAGATATTAGCTGGTATTTATTTTCAGGGACTAATCATCTTCTACAAATCCCTGAAACATATAAACGTGTTTATCCCTTAGGAGGAGGAGGGCAAAAATTTGGTAGCAGATGCGATCAGGGCTGGTATTTTCAACGATTTGGGGTCAGGATCGAACGTGGATGTATGTGTGATACGGAAGGGTTCAATCGACTACATTCGTCCATTTGATGTCGCTAATATCAAGGGGCAGAAGCAGGGATCTTACCGCTACAAGCAAGGGACAACAGCGATTCTAAAGAAGACTGTGCGCCCAGTCATCATCGAGAAGACAGTCATTCGCAAGATAGAACACGAGTCAATGGACACGTCTTCATAGTCTCTGGAATGAGAATTTAAACATAAACATAAATTTAAATCTTTATTTCCTAAAAAACTTAAGCTAAAGAAAAAAAAGAAACAACAACAACACAAGTCTTATCATTTATTTTCTTCTTTCCCCCTTTTTTATTATCGAATACTTAAATAAATGGATACAGAAATTCTATTACAACGTCTCTCCTCATTAATTAATCAGCGGAAAAAAAAGAAATACTAATCTGCAATTAGAGTCTTAAAATATTCCTGCGCTTTGCTTCAATCTCCGCCTCCTCCATGCTGGGAGTTTCTCAAATTCCGAAGGTTTGATGTTGAACAGTGAAATAAAATCGTCGTAGGTCAGGTGCATCTCTTTTCTTTCTACGTCGACCCCCAGGGGAAGATTTTCTGGCTCATTTTTCAAAATTTTTAACGGATATTTTGCGTAATTGTCGAAATTCGACACGGTCTCAGCTCTCGCTGAACTCTCGTCGTTAGGTGTAACAGATTCATCGTCTTGGAGCAGTTTTCTCAATACATTAAAGCTCTGGTGATCCCTGAGGTGATTTGGAGACCAGTTTTCGAACAGACCGATGAATGTCGGTGGCTCAAATCCTGTAAAGCGAAAATTTCGTGTTTAATTTAATCGGCTGTTTTATACTCAGATTTCAACCATTTAAAAAAAAAAAATAATAATCATTTCCCACCTTGCCTGATCGCAGTTATCGTTGTATTTCTGTCCCTCCCTGCGGGGTGTGTGAACAAAAAAATCTCCGCCTTCTCAACGCATTCTTTGAGCGTTCTTATCGTGGAATAATTTCCCAGCCATACCCATATCGTGTTTACAGCATCAAATAGCCACGCGGCTTCGGGGAGTAGAGAGGCCTGCGTAAATCCAAGGATTTCTTTACCTGTGAAAGATTCTTCTTCTGTCTCGCAGTGGTAAAGCCGATTCTCAGACTCTTCCGAGCCCTCGGTTGTCTCAGTTGAATAGCTGCCCCGACCTACGCGTGAAGTATTGATAGATAATACAGAGTTTAGCTACAAATTTGGCTTTTCTTGACCTGGTGGACGTGGAACGGAAATGAACGGGTCGAAAAATAAAAAGAATATACCGGGACGAGAGGGTTTTAGCTCTGTACATCGTGTGAACTACGGAAATTTTGATAAGACTTGAAAGATTTTCAGAAATGGATTATTTCAATTTCTGAAACTTTCGAGGCTTCAATCACGTAGCGAAATCCTCCTTAGTTTCCGCGAAGAGCACATCAGTCTTCGTCGATTTGGTGTTCGCATTTTATTTTCTTGGATCCACCGTTCCTCCTTCCCGGATTATCATGTACACAGATGAAAGAGGTGAAAAATAAAGAATTAGTGCACTTGCCTCCTAACTGGGTCCAGAATCCTTCGTCCTCTTTTCCCTCGGCAATTAAAGGCGCCGTGATTGGCGCCAGGCGTCTAGAAGCCTCTCTAGAATCGCCTGTGCTTCTTCCCCCGCACCAGACTACAGGTGAGGATGAAAAGAGGATGAAAACTCCGCCGGAATCCAGACTACTTGCTCTTAGGGGTCGCTCGACGGCCTTCGAAGTGTAGGGAGTCGATCCCAACACTCTGACGAGATATTTAGCCGGTGCTGTTGAACGAAGAATGAATTATAATTGACAAATCGCAGAATTTTGAAAAAAAAAATTTCCTATCAGTATTACGTTTTTCTTTGTGCTGTCCAGACAAAATGGTCAATTTTCCACCGTATATTTGGAGTAAATGGGAAGGCTCTTTTCCCTGAGATGCTACGACGAGATGACCGTTAGTTTCTTCTCCTAATTTACACGCAAAGTCGAGGGCAGCTTCCCTGTTTATACTCGTTGAGTGTGCACCTTTCCAGCAGTAAATCTGCACAGTTTTTTGAGGATCATTTTAGCGAAAATCATTGTTTTGATATTGCGGAATTTTTCGAAATCGCGGAACCGTCATGGTATGGATGAACAAAAAGCAATTTGAACATGTCTGTAATGTCAGCAGAGCCATGTCGGAAAAATGGATTATAGTACATACTGCAATAAGGTGCTCTTTAGGTGCTACCCAGACACACCCAGAAAAAAAGTGTGAGTCGAGACAACTATACCGCATTGTAAAATTTTTATCGTTCTGAGGACGATATTTATAGTAGAAGTGACGATATTATTGTATCCCGTACTATATGGATATAGTTATTGTTAACAATACTAAATTTAACAGTAAATTGAGCAGCTGCAACCATATTTTTGGTTAAAATATCAACGGTATGTATAAAATTGGCGTTACTATAATTTATAGTCTAGTATACTCTTCGATTCATATTTAACGCAACAATATTTTTAGCACAATCTGATTCTGTTTGTTATTAACTTTCACTCTATTTCTCCGAACTACGTGACATTGTTACCAAAGCGATGCGTGGAGTTGTCTCCATTATATATACGCTGATCGTAGGCACAACCAGAAAAATAGTTGGATCGACGTTTGAACTCTGTTATCGCGAGAGTACTATAGAGTTGTCTTTTCAAGTACCTACACTGAAAAAAATGCTATACTTGAAACAACTATAAGGTACATAGTTGAAGCGTCTATAGTTGGAGTAAATAAAAAGTATAGTTTCACCCACTATAAGACCGTAAAATTGAATGATTGTTTCAACTTTAAAAATATCGTGGGATGAATCAGTTATGATAAATATATTCTTCGTTACGACAACAAAATTTAATAGTAAAACCGTGCATATTCAATGTAATTTATTGGCAATATAGTACTACTAAGCACAAATAATAGTCAGAGTGACGACATTTTTGTAGTTACTGTAACAAAAAAATATGCAAGGTCCGTGAGAGCACTATATTGTATAGTGGTTTTATAGTAGACTTGACTGTAAATTTTTTTCAGTCTAGTAAGCAACTTTTGTATCGTATATTGAACTATGCTGCTAGAAACTGCAACGATATGTGTATGGTCATTGGTCATGTACATTACTTCAATATTTTCTCGTAAGGCGGCGACCACCGCTTTCGATATTCTCGCGAGTGCCACTTATAGAAGTTGGTGAGTATATATAGAGGCGGAAGATCTCATCAATAAGCGTCGCTTGATTCTTGTATTGATAATGTGTTATGAATATGTATGTGACTATGTATGTTTCTCCCCCTACAGCGCTGATCCTATGGTAAGTGATGTAATTTTCAGATACAATTGAGGTACGATATTGAAAAAAATAATGTGCAGGACACCGTGAACTATCCAGGCCCAACAGATTAATCAACCCCCCCCCCCCCCCCCCCCCCCCGCCGATACCTAAACATTGAACCGGACACCTGATTGGCACCTGAAGAGCACCTAATTCCCACGTTGAGCATTCTTACCTATCGTCGTTATTACGTGAATTGGGAATCAAAATTGTTTTTTTCTCACAAAAATAATCGAACACGTAAACTTTGAACCAGGCACCTAACTAGCACCTCAAGAGCACCTGGGGGTTGATTCTGTAGCGGGAATAACGGCAAAATAGCATTGAAATCATGAAAAACAATAGGCGGCTGCCAATGAGCGCTCCTATTTCATGGATTGACATTGTTTTCTGCAGCTATTTTGCAGTTACAAAGTTACAGAATAAACCCCCTGATTCCTACGTCGACCGGGTTTCCCTATCGTCGTTATTTCGTGAATTGGGAATCAAAATTGTTTTTTTCTCACAAAAATTATCGAACACCTAAACTTTGAACCAGGCACCTAACTAGCACCTAAAGAGCACCTAGGGGTTGATTCTGTAGCGGAAATAACGGCAAAATAGCATTCAAATCATGAAAAACAATAGGCGGCTGCCAATGAGCGCTCCTATTTCATGGTTTGACATTGTTTTCTGCAGCTATTTTGCAGTTACAAAGTTACAGAATCAACCCCCTGATTCCTACGTCGACCGATTTTCCCTATCGTCGTTATTTCGTGAATTGGGAATCAAAATTGTTTTTTTCTCACAAAAATAATCGAACACGTAAACTTCGAACCAGGCACCTAACTAGCACCTAAAGAGCACCTGGGGCTTGATTCTGTAACGGAAATAACGGCAAAATAGCATTCAAATCATGAAAAACAATAGGCGGCTGCCAATGAGCGCTCCTATTTCATGGATTGACATTGTTTTCTGCAGCTATTTTGCAGTTACAAAGTTACAGAATCAACCCCCTGATTCCTACGTCGACGGATTTTCCCTATCGTCGTTATTTCGTGAATTGAGGATGAAAATTGTTTTTCTTCAACAGCGGACCGAAAACGCTCGGTTTCGCTCAGCTGTTGAAGAACATAGTATGTGGACCTCGATAAAAACGGGCGCTCGCGCCTTGTACAAAGTTAAAAACCCCTCGGCTTTGCCTCGGTTTCACCTCGGCTCCACCTCGCGGCCTCAACTTTGTAAGCGCGCAATCGCCCGTTTTCGCTTTCGGTGCACAATGTACTATTTTCTCACGAAAATAATCGACTACCTAAACTTTGAACCGGGCACGTAATTGGCACCTGAAGAGCACCTAATTCCCACGTTGAGCATTCTTACCTATCGTCGTTACTTCGTGAATTGGGAATCAAAATTGGTTTTTTCTGACAAAAATAATCGAGCCCCTAAATTTTGAGCTCGGCACCTAATTAGCACCTTAAGAGCACCTAATTGCAGTATGCACTATAATCCATTTTTCCGACATGGCTCTGCTGACATTACGGACATAATTTGAACGACGGATTTTTGGAAGTGTTCCTCACTATTTTCAATTTCGTAACTCGAAATCGTGAATTCTGCAGTCTCGATGCAAAATTGAAACGAAATTCCGGAACTTACCACAACCCGACTCTTCCTCCCAGCCCCATATCCGTAACGCATCACGTAACAGGATTCTGCGTAATACACGCCACAATCATTGACTACTTTGGCGCCCTCTTTTCTCCCAAAATTCCACAACACCCGTTCCCCAGTTCCGTCGTCAATGAGCTGACAATCGGCGGCCATCCTCGGCCTTTCGGTCATGTAATCGGGTTCAAATTGCGCAGGCAAAATTAAGGGTCTTTTTATTTTCTCACTCTCCCATCCTCTGACCAGATATTTCATCTCCGATGGTTCCTGGCCTTCGGTAGCTCGTGCTACCGGCGTTCCAGAGGAGTATCCCTTCTTCTTGACAAAGCCCCTGGCGTTTCTCACAGCCTCAAGTTTTTCCCTGGGATTAACTTCCTTACCAACCCAAGCCCAGACCCCGGCCTCTCCTCTGTCAATCAAAAAAACTGAACTCGGCGATAAATCGGACCTGAAAATCGGCCCCGATTTCAGTTCGGCTACTTTGTACTTTCCCGATTGTTCACTGCATTTGTACAGCTTTATTGGACTCGGTATCGGCGAGGCGGGGACCTGGCTGCTTGAATTGTTCGAAAAACTTGGGACCACGATCCTTGAGCCGGGGTCTAACACGCTGTCGAATAACGATCTAAACGATTTTGGAATAGTCTGTTCGTAGCCGTCGTCTACGACTACCACGCGACAGTTGTTGTTCTCCTTTTTGAGATCAGCGATTTTTGAAGCGTGTTTTTTGTGCAATGGATGGGAAGAGGAACCGACCCAAAGAAACAGTACGCTTCTGAAAGACAGAGACGGTTTTAGTCGAAAGAAAAAATGATTGGGAAAAGAAGTAGAATCGCAAATACTTACTTGGAAACAATTTCCAAAAGTATAACATCTAGGGAGGAGAAATTTTCCCAAGAGACTGACTCTAGCTCGGTTAAAATCGGTATTGAAATTCCGGTCACTCTGTGGAGGACCGATGTCTGCTGCGGGTTTTCAACACGATTTTTTTCTATCGTTATTTTGTCCCGGAAGTAAGACAAGAATCGAGGACTCTCGCGCCCTTCGGACTCCCGGTTTAAAATTGTCGAAGATACTTGAGCGTCCAGTTCGGCTGCTCTTAGCGCCGCACCACCGGCTACATTGGCGTCGCACGATTTACCGATCCAGAAATGTATTGCGCGAAAAACAGGGCCTTTTACGTCCTTGCTCTGGAATGATTAAAACGATATCGGTAAAATTGTTTTCGTATTTTTGTTTAAAGAAGATCCCCGGGGCACTAAGGTGTTTTTAAATCGGTTTTATATTTCTTTACCGATTTTTATGCCGTTTAAAAAGGTTTTGTCGGTAGAACACGGCGAAGATCTCATAGATCTTTCGTCTTCATGGCTTACCGGCATTCCTGGGTAAGGCAAGGGTCCTCCTTTTGGCGTTACCGCGTAAATTATGTAAGCTGCGTTGGTCAGAAAGGTACCGATCCTGTTTCGAGGTACGGCGATCGCTCCGAGACCCTGATAAGAAATTTTTAAAGCGTCAACAATAATCAGATTTTAGTAAAATAAGGCATTACAGGTAAAAAGGAAGAAAGAAAAGAGAAGAAATAAAGGAAAGGTAACCTCGATTCTCCACACGCAAAATACTGCAGCGTGTTTTGGAATGCTTCGGAACACGTCGTTACCGGCAGACTCGTCGGAACAGCAGCTTCTGTCATCCTGTGTGAAAAACAATTGTAGTTTCAAAAATTGTGACGAATAAAAAATACGAAGAATTTTCTTCATTTCTTTTTGCAATTTTGTTATTCTTGTGGCCATGATGAGCGATCGTAATTATTTCAGTTTCCTTTAAACTGTACAAAAATTGAAGGACAAAATCAAAAAACGATCACGAACCTAGTAGTTTTCGAAAAATACTTCTTGGTTTTCGTCTATTCTATTTTTCTTTGTTTTTGCTGAATGTAAGATTCCATATAAGCATTTGAATCATGATTCATGCTACACACGACATAAGTTACACTTGAAAACGTACGAATGTGGATTATTTTTAGTCTCTTATTTTACTTTATGCACGAATTGTTGTTGTCCGGTTGAGAGGACAGGAAATGGTATCAAGTACCACCGCCCACTCCGAGTTATAGGTAACAATGGTCAACATATAGGTATACTACATGTACCGTAAAGCACAATGAATAGAATGGTAAAAATTCATGTTTAAAAATCGTATTAAATGAAAAAAAACAAAAATCATGTCTACAACAATTCAAAAATGAAGTTCGATTGAACCGATCGAAGAATATTTGAAGAAACAGACTTACGGATGCAAATTCGATTGAATTTCATGAATATACTTGAATTTTTAAATCGTTTGAATTCTTCAGATGAAAATTAAAAAAAGTATACTAGGGTTTAAAAATTCAAAATGCGGAGATACTAGAGATTTAAAATATCGGTGAATGACTGTGCAGCTACATACCTGGTTGAAAAAGCCCATGTCCGTTTCTTTGATTAATTAGTTGATCAATCAAGGTAACTATTTATTTATCTTGTTTTTTTTTCTTCTTCTTGATCAAAATATTCGAAGATAATTTGAATAAATAAAAATAAACGAAATTTTTTGATATTAACTGGTGATCGAGGCACATTGACCACCTCAGTTAACTCCTGGCCAACATAACAGGCAACACTGATGGATCAGGTACATTTATGTTCTGTAGTTTAAAAAGAAACCCCACGCATGCCGTCCAGGCGAAGCAGACCAGCCGTCCGGAAGTCGGCCCGGAACACCGGGCACCCATCCGTGAACAACGGCATCCCATACGCAGATAATAGTAGTACGAACGTACGTCACAATCTAGTACACAATGCCTGTTGTACCTGTCGTAAAAAAATTGTAAAAAAGAAGAAGAAGAATAAAATGATAATGAAAAATAAAAAAATTAATGAAAACAAAAATTTGGAACCGTCGTTTTCCTTCCCAATTCATTTCATATCATCATAGTTTCTTTTTGTTTTCTGTTTCTACCTATTAATGTTACGAAAAATTAATGAATATGACGTAAGGAATAAAGAAGACGCAGAATACTAGTAGGCAGCGGAGTGTTTTTAAATTTTTGATGAACATTTTATTGTATAATAATAATAATAATAATAATAGTAATAATAATAATAATAATTTGTGAATAGATGCGCAGATGATCGGAACGTGTTGATTAAATAATTAATTATCAATTTAATTTATTAATGAAAATGCGTGTTATAATTTATATTACCTACAGTATATAGGTTTTTGTTTTTTTCTTAATATAGCGAGTACCTAAGAACTTATTTATTATTATTATACATAATTATATATACAGATGAATGAATACAGGGTGAATTCTCTCCGGGGTCCGGAGAGGGTGTGGCTTAAATCGTCTGAGACTTCGCCCCCTCCTATTCATACTTGTTATTATCAGGGGAATGATATTTAGAGTTTAGGGCGAAGAGTATAGTGCTCATTGTTTCGACAAGGCTACATGGATTTTCGTCTATTATATAGATAACACGGCAAGAGCCAGATAAATAGTAGCTGACGATGAGTGAGAATTGTTATTCTGAAAACTACAAGTATGAATATAAGGAAGCGGAGTCTCAGCCGGTTCAAGCCACACCCTCTCCGGACCCCGGAGAGAATTCACCCTGTATAATAGACTGCTTGTGTTTTTCAAAATCCTTGTCTTTTTTTCTCCTTCTTTTTTTCGTTTGGTTTCATTCATTGATTAATTGTATTAATAATAAATTGTCTATCAGAATGTAGATGATAGTATAGAGCAGAGTATAGAAATAGAAGTATAAGTATAAGTAGAGTGTCTGGTTAATTAATTAATTAATTAACTAATTGATTGATTAATTATTTTTTTCTCTCTCTCTCTCTCTTTCTCTCTCTCTCTCTCTCTCTCTCTCTCTCATATATATATATAATAATAATAATAACAATAATAATAGTACGCGATTACCAATCAATACGTATACCCATATATCAATATTATATACTATATGTATAATAATTAATGTTACATATAATTTTACTAAATATAAATATATAGCTGTATATACTATATCTATTGTATAATATATATATATAAGGATTGAAAATTGTTGTTTTTAACATTTTTTTATTTCTTTCGTTTCATTTGTCTCAGCTCAGAATCTAATCATTATTATATAATCGATTAATTAATACAGTCTATGTATATAGTAGTTACAGGTATAGGTATAATATATATTATAAAGATTAAATTCTATCTTTGAAATAAAAATGGAAATAATTGTAATGAAGAAAAAAAAACAACAAGAAGGAGAAGAAGAAAAAGCAAAAAAAAAAAAGGACTGATATATTGTAATTGCATTATAGTCGTTAAACGTGAGATAAAAATGTATCTTAAGTTTTTTTTTGCTGTCTTTTTTTTTCTCTTCGTTTGTTGAAAAAATAAATTCTCTATAATTTCTATATTATTATTATAATATATTATGTATGTATAATGGCTGATAGAATTTCGCAGGGCAGGCTATATACTACATATTTATAATATATGTATGTATATGTATATATATATATGTATGGGGTATTCCATACCAATTCGAACACCCATAATAAATATATACATATATACACAAATATATATTTACGTCTATATACTTATGCGTGTGTATATTATAATTAATAATTATATAGCTGTACGTAAAGCGGTAAGGCAATTGTAGTAAGATATGTTGTCAGCTGCTGAGAGACAATCATCGCATCAATTCATCATCATATTCAACAACAACAATAATAATTATAATAATGATAATAATGATAAATAGCAATAACAATAACAACAACAACAAGTATAATAATAATAATAATAATGATAACAACAACAACAACAACAACAACAACGATATCATCATAATATTAATAGGCAGGATGTTCAAAATTTCTTCGAAAATCATTTCTATTTTTTTCTTTTCTTATTTGCTTCGTTAGTTGAGAAGAATTAAGTTGAATGAATAAATAAATAAATAAATAAATAAATAAATAAATAAATAAATAAATTTAGTTACAAATATAATATTATATTACTATCTATATACCTATAGTAGGTATATATATATTATGTGTATACAATCATATATGTATAGAGACCGAATTAGATTATTGTGCGTGCCTAGCTATTATAAAGCCATTAATTATTATTATTAAACCCAAATCATACAATTTACATTTTATTTTTTTGTTTGTTAATATTTCGCCTATTGATACAAATTTATGAATAATTAATATTGTACGTATAATATGTATATTATACATATTATATATATTCATTTATATTTATTAGCTCTTAGTCGTTTGTTCTTTAAATTAAAATTTCTTGTTCTTGTTTGTTTTTACTATTATTATTATTATTATTATTATTATTGTTATTATTTTTAATGAACTAATTAATTATCTTTATAGCTTCACTCTGGCGTAGTATAGTACTAGTAGTATAATAGTACTAGCGGTATAGTACAGTCTAGGTATACCATATAATTAAAATTAATACCCTGCCCTGTTCTTCAGCAGTAATAAATTATTATTATTATTATTATTATTATTATACTTTTCTTCTTTTTCCGTTCTATCGCTTCTTTCCAATTAATAATGAATTAATCACTGATAGTATTATAATTTTAATTTTAATTTTACTTTGGCACGTACAGCACACGTTATATTAAAATCAGCAATTCTTCTTCTGATTATTATTATTATTATTATTTGGAATATCACTATGTATGTGTATGTACATATATATATATATATAATATTATATGATGAGAGTTTATAATTTTTAATTTGAAAATCGTCTATTCTTCTTTCTTACTTCCTTTCTTCAAATTTTGTGTATATATATATATATAGTATATATATACTATACTTATATATTATACTATACATAATAATTAATAAATTTTAAGCATTAACAATTCCCATATATTATTATAGTCTATTATATATTATACAGCGGGAAGTGACTATACATATAGGTAAACTCACTCCACAAATTTTAGTAACGCATTAGTCAACAGTGAGTATATACATGTATATTATATATATATATATATATAATATAGTCAAATTATTATTAATATTATTAATATTATACTAAATCACGATAATCTGCAGTGTTGTTTTACTGCCATATAATATACATATATATATATGTGGCTCTAATGATTAATAATTACATAATTAATTAATCAATCAATCGTTCATTTCATCATACGATTATTACTATTATTCTTATTATTATTACTACTATTATTATATTAGAATACATTTTGGCACAGTGCTGCAGCAATAATTTATACACTATCGTATGCATGAGGAAAAAAAAAGAAAAAAGAAAAGAAAACTGAAAAAAAAAACAAATCAAAATTGAAATTATAATTTATATATATATCAATAATAATACTGACGATTAATTTCATTAATTATATTACATATCTATACTATCTGTGTATATATGTATATTTAGATATACAGGGTGAATTTTCTCTGCTATCCGCACGAGGGAGGGGCTTGTCGTCGCAAACACTCCGCCTCTTTCTATTCATACTTGTTTTCGTCGTATCGAGACGAACCCGACTTGATCTTATTTGGGATGGTAATAAGTATAACAGAGTGGGGTTTCTGATGGTTTTCCACAGCACGTGAAAATATGAGTTGGGATTTCTCGATACGACGATAACAAGTATGAATTAGAAAGGGGTGGAGCGTTTGCAATGATAAGCCCCTGCCTCCCTCGTACGATGCCAGAGATAAAATTCACCCTGTATATAGCTATGATAATTAATTTTCATTAGACATAATATAATATATATATATATATATATATATATATATATATATATATATATATAATTATCATCGAACAACGAATCAACCAACCGATCAATCAACAATATTAATTAATTTATTTAATTTATTATATTACAACATTTATTTAGAATAAATGAATTGCGGTATGTATTTTTTTTCTTCTCTCTCTTACTTGCGTGTGTGTGTGTATTAAAAACTCGTTCATTTTTTCGTGCAGCTGTATTAATTATATTAATATTCGGTTATTTCTAACTTTTTTAATCATCAATTTTTTTTTTTCTTCCATTTATATTAACGCTAAATTATAATAAATAATATAGTATCCCAAATAACACAAAGTCTTAAAGACGTCAAAATGCGTCGATTTCTGACGTCGCAAAGACGTCTCAAGTCTTAAAGACGCCTTAAAGACGTCTTAATTGTTGAAGACGTCTTCAAGACGTCAGAAATCGACGCATTTGACGTCCATACGACGTCTTTAGGACCCCTTTGAATTTTGTGTTGTCTGGGATATTTGAAAAGGGAGGATGTCAATTGTCTTCTTTTCTCTCGCACCTATTATATTTATTACATTATTATATAGATATACGTATAGTATACCTATACTATGTTCTGTAGTATATTATACCTATGTATTGTATGTATATAATATTCAATATAACATATTATATACTATATAATATTTACGGATTTTATTTAAACGTCATAGATTTATTCTTTTGTTGTTTTAGTTTTATTTATCTTATCTTTATTCTCATTTTCATTATCATTATCATTATCAATTTTTTCTGCTTCTTTTGAGTATATTGACACTTTTTTTATTTTTTTATTCTTTTTGGTTTTTTATTTTTAGTTTTGTTCCTTTTTTTTTGTTTTGTGAATACGATATATCCCACCTCCTGGGCCCACCTCCTCTCGGTTTATTTTCCACTTGTCGAACGAGTCACCAGACAATGATTATTATACAATATTGTATTTGATTAAATTCATTATACGCACAGACCCCCGCGTACGCACTATAGTCATATTATTACAAATAAATATGGATAAAAATTCAATGAAATGCAGTGTCATATACGCGTAATTATCGAAATAAATTCTTTTTCTATTTTTTTTTTTTTTTTATACAATTTCATGTTTCATATCTTTCAATTTTTTCGTTATTGTACGTGAGGAAATTGAAAAGTTTAATTAATCGGGGGCGATATCGGATCTGTTTGAAAAATTTCTTTCTGGAAACTCGTCGTTCAATTAGATTTAGAGCTAGGAAGGCTCTGGCTCAGAGGTGGGGGACTCTTGCTACGCTTCCAGGAATATTAACGCCGTTGGCTTCGGCTCCAGGTTACTCTTCTTTGCCTCAACTACGAGGAATTCGATTTCGCTACGATCCCTTCTCGCGAATGAGTCCGCTATCAATCTGGCCACTTCCTGATGGTGAAGTCCTGCGAAACGATTGTTCAGTTTTATCAAAATTTGGTAAATTTAAATTGTTCAAAAAATGTAACGCGGACAAACAACGAACCTTGTACTTTGTGCCCATCTACTTCGAGGATTAATTGCCCGACCTCGAGGCCACCAGCCTCAAAAGCTGCGCCATTGTCCTGAGAATAGAAAAGACCAAGAGAAATGAATCGAATAATTTCAAAATCTAGTAAAAAATAAATCATTTTTCTTCTTCCTAATTCAATTTATCGCTTACGTGAATGTTGATTATCCGAGGCAATGGATGTTTCGTGTTGGCACCACCCTCGATGGCGATGCCCAAAATCGACTTCGTCTTTCTTACGGTGATTCGCAAATTTCCTTGATGGTCTGGTACGACCAAAGCCCCATCCTCTTCTCGTCCCCCAGCCATATCTCCACGTGCGAGTCTCTGGGCGCTGTGATGTCGCCTAGGTGGACCCCCGGATCCTCCACTCCCGTTTGTACCGCTCCCAGAACCGACGTCCTCAAGGAGTTGAGCCTCCTGCATATCGAAACTGCGAGATAGTTTGTGCGCGAGTTCCTGTAACGCCGAAATAATGTTACAGTCTATTTTGAAATTTTTTCTTTTTTATAGCCAATTATTCTTTTCTCAGACTTGCTCGCTCTGCTCCTGCAGGTTCATCACATCCTGACAGCATTTATATTCAGATTTAATAACACGATATTTTAGTTCGCGATTTTGGATCCGCGATTTCAAAATTCACTATTTCGACCTCGAATTGTTAATCGATGAACCATAAACCACGTGGGAATTAATTTTCACGAAATTCGATCCCCGCGATTTTGAATTCTACCTCTTCAACGAGCTATAAGTTCAAAAGAGCCGCCCCCAGAAATAAAACGAAGAAAAATATGCTTCATTCATGTTTATCAAATTTCGCAAATAATTTGCAAAATGATGTCAGGGTGCAAACTATATACCTCGTGCTCGTTCAGTGATACGAAAACTCTTTCTTTCTTTTAAAAACGTCTTTATAATGAATGAAGACGATCTGGAAAAATGTATAATATATATAATATTATATAGTATAATATATATATAGTATATAGTTATATCATATGCGAGAGAGATAAAAAAAAAACATACAATAATGTAGAATATATATAGAATAAATTGACTAGTCAAATAGAGGCTCACGCAGTAATCAAGAATAACATACCGTGCGATTACGTGGAAACTACAGATTCCAAGCGCGCGCAGCGGTGCTGATTTATTCGAATAGCAGACGGAATCTAGGGATATTCGTGGCAAGTCTGAAATAATTGGCGGCCCTCGTAATGTTCAAATACATCAGCGCCTGCGCGCTTGGAACTAGCTCTTTCCCTGTAACCTCACGGTATATATAATATAGGGGAGAATGGTCCGAAGTTGGGTACCTCAGCTAAAAATTGATACAAAATTGTTTATTTTTTGTTTCTTATCATCAAAAATTCATTTTCATTCAAATATTTTATCGATATTCAACTGAGGTTTTCACACTGCCCCCGTTCTCCTCTATAATGATAAATAATAACAATAATAATGTAAAATACGAAATAAATCATGCTGCAGCAGATATTATATAATATATAGTAAATAGGCTGATATAGTGGTGGTTGGTGGGTGGTGGGGTGTGGTTGTGCTCGGAGAGTGGAGGTGTCACGTAAAATACGTATATATATATATATATATACAAACTTTAATCAATTAATTAATTGAATAATTAATTAATCAATTAATTATAATGAATAGATAAATTAATTAATTAATTAATTATATAGTATATTTGATATATTAAGTAATGATTAATTATATTATATAATATGATCATAGTAATTATCTCTTATATAAATGGAAAAAGGTCATCACTCTCGTTGAGAGATACATTTTATGTAAAGATTTTTAGGTATAACGGTTATTCCCGGTAACTAATATGCAGACACCCTATAAATTTGTGCAATGAAAATTTTATCTATAAAAAAAAAAGATGCTGCAGGTATGTACGTATGGTTTTATATATACAGGGTGAGTTTACTCTAGTATCGCATGAGGGAGGCGCTTATCGGCGCAAACTCTCCGCCCCTTTCTATTCATACTTGTTGAAATCGTCAGTCTTTACGGCGCGTGAAAATAAGAATCGAATCGAAAGGGGCGGAGCGTTTGCGATGATGAGCCCCTCCCTTATTCGATACGAGAGAAAACTCACCCTGTACATATACATATAATGTATTACGAATTATGATGTATAGTATATCATGTCTATCTCTGTAGAAAGTCAATAATAATAATAATAATTATTATTATTATTATATCGTGCGAATTGTTGGTGAAAATAATTCAAATAATTAATGAATAAATTAAGGAATGAATTAATTAATTGTGTGTGACGGAAGAAAAATGCCAGTAGCTATCTATCTATCCATCCATCTATTCATCTATATCTATCTATCTATTTATTAAAATCGAGGAAACGACTCTCACATTTTATAGGTATATACCTATTACATACCATACCATCAATTTGATGTGGTATATATATACAGATATATATATATAATTATCACTGCAGGGAGGGGTGCAGGTCTATAATTTCATCGAATTTCACTTTCTCCTATTTTTTTTAAATATATTTTTGCTTCTTTTCTTTCTCTCTTTCACAGCAACGTATCGTATTAATTGTACATATGTATATTTACATATGTCGTTATAGTTTCTCATATTAGACAGACTCTTCCTCGTTGATATCAAATGATGCGCAAGAAATGAAAAGAAAAGAAAAGAAAAAAAGAATAGTAAAATAATAATGAAAATTATCATATCGTTTGTAGACGTATAACAGAATTAGATATGTGATAATTTTTTAATATTATAATATGCTGAGCATGCCCAAGACATCTAGTATCGTGCTCGATCAGGTATTCATCAATATACGCAGGTATTAGAGTGGTGAAAATTTACCTGACGTGTTTTCTTCGACTTTTTTTTTCTTTATCTATTTTTTTCTACAAATGTTGGGAGGTAGACGATTTCGACTAATTTAGAGCATGATTTATAGAAACTAGTATTGAGATTTATGAGATTTCGGTAAAAAGATTATCGAGCTGAGGTGCGTGTAAGTCGAGAAGGGGAAGAATACGAAACTATACTCGAGTTAGGAAGAAGTGCGAATCCTAGTTTCCAATTTTTCGAGAGAAAGAAGCAGGCCTAGAATTGTCGTCCTCTGTTTTATTTCCAGTAAATTTAGACCGGAGACGGAGGTGAAAATTATTCTGTAAAAACCACCGAACAAGACTTCACGTGAAAACATAACGATCATTGAAGATTCAGTTTTTCCTAAAACCTCTCGTTCTCGTCGTTATAAGTTTTGATTGTACCTCCAGAAGCAAAAAATAAAAAAAAAGTTCAACATATCTAATCGAGTTCGAAAGAATACTCGATCGAATATTTTACGTGGAATTGAAAAGAACAAAAAAAAAATTCTACCACTCTGATACCGCGGTTTATAAACACATACTATATTATTTATATAGATATTGAAAAATTTGTCAAAAAACGAATGGAAATTCAAATGTGCAATACATCTAATACACGAACACACTCTCGTTCTATATATCATAATATACGGGGTGAGTTTTCTCCGGGGTCTGATCTGGGAGGAGCTTCAGCACGTTGAAGCGTCAGCACGTTGAAGCTCCTCCCAGATCAGGCCCCGGATAAAGCTCACCCTGTATATGGGTGACTATGTCACTATGTCACATCACTATATCTCTATGTCACAATTATTATCATTATCAATCAATAAATTTTGAAGTCAAGATGGTGGAAAAAAAAGGGGAAAAATTCTAATTATTTGAATTAGTTGTATATATATCTATAATTTTCTAAAATCATGCCAGACTGTTGTGGATATACTAGCAGTGTGTTTTTGTGTGTTGTGTTGTGTTGTGATTTTTCTTCTTTCATATATCAAATTGTCATTCTTTTTATTTATCATCATCATTCTTCTCATCCTCATATTTCCATCTTATTCTTCTTCTCTTCTTCATTTTCTTCTTACTTTTCGTAATATCTTCCACGTTTATTATTCATTCTACCATAAATTATGTAAATACCTACTCGAATTATTTCTTCGTCCCAATATACTCATCAACAAATATCTACATAGGAGTCTGAAGGGTCGGAGGACAATGTAAGCAAACCTCAAGAAAAAAAGGACCATTCTCTCATATTAAAATCGAAGAAAGAGAATAAAAGAAAGTCGAAAATAAAATGCCCGATTTTTATTCTCGTGGAAGAAAACCTTCGAATGTAGTAGTCGTTTATAAGATGATTTTAACATACAGATTTTTTGGCAATCATCAAAACTCATCTTCGACTCTGATCGTCTTATTTATTTGAAATACAATGAAATCTCGAAAAGAGAAAAAAAAAATCGAAAAACGATATCGGAATAAAATAAAAGACACCCTTCAGTCATCTATCAGTTAATGTTTCATGAGGTGGGAATTTTGTTTCCACGGTGATGACGGTGTGGAAAATTGTTGTTGTTGTTTCTTTTTTTTTTCTGAGTTCCGGTGTGTGCGTTGTGCGTGGGTGTATTTTTTTTTTTCGCGTCGTGTCAATATTACGATAGATTCTAAAAGATTGTTTTTTTTTTGTTTTTTTTTTTTGTTTTTCAAATTTTTTTCGGCTGGAGTTATTGGTTTTTTTTTTTTTTTTTTTTTTGTTTTTTTTGCAGAGGAGAGAGACTGTAACTTACTAGGGGCCTGGCGCCCCAGTACCAGGACTTGACGCGCTGGGTAAGGCCACCGAGAAGGTGGGTCCGCCACCCACCGAAACCCCCACCGCCACCCTCCGAGCTCCTCTCCTGATCCCTGACCTCCTCGTCCTCATCATCCTCTTCGCGATCCCTTTCGCCTCGTCTCCCATTTCCAATCATCTCAGCGTCGCTACCCTCGCAACCGCCGTCGCTCTCCTAGCACAACACAACCCCCAAAGAACACCAGTTTCTTGTTAGCCCGAGATAGTTTTTTTTTTTTGGGTTTTTTTTTTTTTTTTCAATTATTTTTTACCGTCGATTTTGATGCTCATTTCATATTATCTGGTCCCACGAATTTTTCGAACGACCTATACGAAAACATTTGAAGAAAAAAGAAAGAAAATTTCCTACAAAATATCGACGAAATTTCATCTTTTAGTCTACTTTCCTCATTTTCCTACGATGCGTGATCCGGATTTTCTTTCATGAAATTTGTTTAGGATAATCAGATTAAAGATCGGATAATCTAAATGAAAAATTAATACAATTTAAGTTCAAGTTTTTTCTTTTAAAGATAATTTTCCAGCAATTTTTTCATCTTTTATTTTCGAGATAGTTGTTTCGATTTTCTTCTTCCATTTCTCTTCAATTAAGTTTTTCGGAAAATTGAAATTATTACCGATCATCCCTGCCTGCCTCGGTGTTACCTTTTGTCACGATCTAAGGCGACGATCGAGCGCGTTTTGTGTTCTTGTAAATGGAAGCAAAAAAAAAGGAAATGAAAAGTAAAAAATGATAATAATGATCCATAACTTGTTTAACGGCTCTCTAGTACCGATCTCACTAACAATCGAGCGCATATCTATTTTAAAAATCGATTTGAAGAAGAAACTACCTAGTTGCGGTTTAGTTGTGTCAGTAGGTTATAAATCTAGAGTATAGGTATATAGCTATATCAGCATGGGCTGATCCGATTGGCGATTCATCGGTAGGATCTGTGGATTATTATAAGATTAAGGAGTATACAGACTTCGGGGAAAAATATCTAGGTATATACCGGTCACTAACCCGTCGAGGGTCTAGTCGTCTAGTGAGCAAACTCTTCAGACTACGTAAACGCTGTAAGCTAGCTGCTGTTGTGACTCATAAAGAAAGTTGGGGATCGGCCTCGGCCGTCATCAGAGAACCGCGGAAGTGCCTTATACCTCCGGGGTTTTGTTCTATTCGTTGGTGGTAAACAAAAATTACGTTCTTTAGATACCGATTTCTTGTCCTGAATTACCTTTAACCGGTCTACGACGGCGTTAAATCGTTTTACAATGTTTCGAAATGAAGAAAGGATCATTCTAAGATCGAGATCGGTATGGAAAATGCGCTCAAAGTCGGTTTTCACAATCGAGAAAACGATTATCGTAGTCGTCAGTGAGGATCGGTTGAGATAAATTGTATACAGGTGCGTATCGGCTTGGGAAACTGAATGTAGAGATCGAGATCGGTGTAATACGAGTGATTACTGTCGTCGAGAATGAAAATCAGCGTGAGATCGGCGAATGTAAATTGTATACGGCCGCAAATAATGTTGAGAAAAAAGTGTGAAGATCGAAATCGGTATAATTAGAAGTTCGGAATGTCCTCGGGAGGGTTTTTGTCGTATGAAAATAGATGAAACGCGATGGTTCTCTGGGTATAAAATGGAGATCGGTAAATATAACTGATATACAGAGAGGTATAATTGAACGCAAAGATCCGTGGCCGAGTTGAGGAGCGAGTAATGTCGGTTTGGCAACGCCGCGAGTATGCCATATGCCTACGCTCTTACCTGAGCAGCCCCTCCTGTCTCACCTGTTAGACGCAAACCTCTCTCTTTCTCTGTCTCTGTCGCTCCTCAGGCTTTTATATTTACACTTTTCATCCTCCTCGCGCAACCGTTCACTAGCACAGTTGATCAGGTAAGTCATTCCAGCTCGCCTCCGAGCGCGAGGGTTATACTCACAGTCAGTCGCTTCGCCATCATCATCGGGAGCGGTTTATTTCCTCTGAGCTATTCCTCGTTACCCAGGAAACTCGATTTTCAAGTTTTGTTTTCCGACGATCATCAAGAAGATCGATAGCGAGATCGGTCAATTTGAATCAAAACAGGTGAGCGGATAGACTCGGTTATATTCAATCCTGAATCACAGTAAACGACTCGAATGACGATACCGATTTATGATATGTAACAAATTACCCAATATCATTCTTTTCCTGTTTTCTATTGATCCCTTTATTACTATTTCCACGTTCTTTTGGAGAATCTGCATCTCGGATCCATACCTAGCCAGCAAAATAACGATCTACCGATTTCTTTGAATCTAAAATTCGCCATTGAAGTGTTAAAAGAAGACCTTGCCGATTTTTTTTTTATTGCGTTCTTACACAATCTGTACGTAAAATTATTATCTATTCGTACACATAACGACTCGCATACTGATCTTTCTAGAACTAAAAATCGTTATGAGAATCAAACACACATCTTGCCGATTTCTTCTTTTTGTTTTTTTTTCTTTTGCTAACGAACTCGTTTCTTTTTATCGCTTTGGATCATAGGGCGGTGATTTTTTTTTTCATTGAATGATTAATTACCGATCTTTCCGATCTTTCAATTTCGCGAACCATCGATTATCTCTATATCTCGTTTAGAAGGCAACTGATCACATACGCATCTATTCATCGATGTTCTATACGCGTGTGCATATTGGGCAAAGAGAAATTGCGTTGATCAGAGTGAGTAGTGTTACCTATAATATCCTACCCATACACCCATTATACCCCGGGTTAGAAAGCCAGTTTTTTTTATTATGAGGTCAGACCGTGACCCACGCGTTTTTAGCGGTTGTACACATGTATATAATTATCATGTACACAGTTGGTAGAGTAATTGAATTTAGGATCAATAAACCTTTGACGAATATACATATATATATATATATAAGTTCAGTAATTAATATATTAATTATCAAATCACTCACGCGATAAATGTGAAAATCGGTAAAAATAAATAAGGTTTTTTTTAAATTCTCTTATAAATTTTCATCTCTCTCTCTCTCTGCGCAGGTATAAACGATTTGATATTGTCATTTGCACATCGATGTTAATTACTTTTACATTTTATATAACGATTTTTTTTTCTAATTTCTTATTTTTTCTTCTCTTCTCCAACTAACGGTCAACCGAGATATTTACAGACGTAGTCTTATGTTAGGTCAGTGAAACCTGCAGCCGTTATCTAAACATCGTCACGTGAAGCAATTTGCTCGATGACGTCTAAGTAAATAATAAATATTAGCGTATATAATATAGCTATGTATATGTTTATTATCTTGCGTCACTATATGCATATTCATATGAATACATAAGATAGGTATATACTATACATATATACTACGAAAAAATAAATAGAATTCGGCATTATTATTTCCTCATCGACAGGCAGCTATGACAAGATATAAAACATTACAAACCTATTCTGTATATAATTATATATATTTATAAGATTTACGTGAAAATAATGAACATACATATTATATACTATAATATGTATATATATGTGTACATATTTATTTATCCGGTTTTATTCGTCAGTTTGTTTGGCCTTCGTGATCTTCGTTATATACTTATTCGCGTTATTCTGTATTACGTACATACATATATATATATATATATAAATATATATATTAATATATTATATGTATATATACAGTTAGTAACAGCAATAGCAGTTATGATAAATAAAATCAAGTTTCTATACACCTATAATATATTAATATATAAATATATAGACATACCTATGTATACATAGATATCTATGTATGTATATATATGATATATGGTAAGAAAATCTGTTGGGAAACTTTTAGTTTCTTCAGTTCACTATTGATCGTCGCAATATCACGTCCGCGTTTGCGAAACTGCAGTATATAGGTACTATAAAATAATGAAATAGATATGATTGTAATATATACCGTATATCGTTGATATATACCTTTTTATTCCACAAATTTGTGATAAAAATCAAAGAAAAAAATTACCCAAAGACAATAGGGAAAATTCCAAAAATTTTTAGAGTCCATAATAATTTCGCAGAAAAATTCAACAGACTCAATATTCATTCGGGCTTGCGAAACAAGGAGAATTTTTATTTTATTTTTTTCAAAATTTAATGAAAATTTATATATACCTACACATCGTAATAATAATAATAATAATAATAATAATAGTATGCTACGAATATACTTCCTCGTCTCAGTCTGTTGGCTTAGCTGGCCTAATGGTTTTATTATTTCTAATTGAAAAAAAAAGAAATGTACATACATATACAGAGAGATTAAAGCAATAGTTTTCACTCAGTCGAAGCCAACTCGACACACTCCAGGTTTTTCGTCTGTTTATAATTGCAGGCTGGGCCATCTTCTGCATTTTTCATCTGGTTGAATCGATTTGCTTTCGAAAGACATCGATTCGAAAAAAAAAGTAAAGTGGATAGCCGGCCTGCAATAAACAGACGAAAAACTTGGAGTGTGCCGAGATGGCTGTGACTGCAAGTGTAAACGATTGCCTTATAATCTCTCTGTATATTGTGTACTTACTAGTACATAGGAATTGACAGTATTTGTGTAGCAGGTCGGTATACTACAGCGGCAACGATAATAATAATTGTAATTCAGGTCTTGCTTCTCGGTTTATAATCTCGTACGCGTATTTTCATTATATACCAGCACGTTGCCTCGCGCTCGGTCCTGGCCCAGTGACATCGTCGCAACAGCAAAGCTTGTCCCCTCGACCCACTTTTCGTTTTTCCTCAGTTGTGAGTTGTCGAGAATATATACGAAAAGAAGAAAGACTAAAGTGTGCGTTTCTTTCTCTCTTTGTTTTTTGTTTTTTTTACAAAATAACAAAACAAGAACAAAAAAGACAAACAGATTTTCAGATTGTATCGAAAATTGATTCATTCAGTAATTTTTTTCCCCCCACAGTTATTTTTTCCAGAAACGAAAAAGAGAACAAAAAATAAGTAGAAAAAAAAACAAAGAAAAAATATCTACGAACACCATGGAGTCTTGGCTAAGCGATGTGCAACGTGTAAGGATACCAAGGCCAAAATTTGGCACAGGAAATTCTGTTAGAAGATCGAATTCTACCGCACAACACGTTCGCAATGACTCGCACGCTCGTCAGGGGCTACAGGACGTTGCTAAAGCAACCGAGGAACTGAGGCAGGCTCTTCAAGAAAAGCTATGACCACCGATATAACGATTCTCAATTATTATTATTATTATTTTATGTATACCTTATATATATATATATAAATATTTTCTACATCAAAAAAAAAAAACAAAAAACAAAAATTAATTGACATACGATCGATTTATTTATTTATTGATTTATTGATTGATCGATTGATTCGAGAGTTTATTTTATATCGTTATTAATATGATCGGAGAGGAGACGAAATTTTTTTTTGTTTATATGCAATTCGTTATTTAAATTTTTAAATTTTATTTTCATTTTAATTAAAGCTTAAAAATTGCTAATAGTATTAATAATTAAGCGATCCAGCCATTTTTTTTTTTCTTTCTTTTTTCATAAATATTGTATGTATATCCCGCTGTAAATAGCCCCATATATTATGTATAACCGATGAGAAGTGAAGAGAAAAATTAACATTATATTACTTATATTGTGGATGTAATTATATATTATTTCTGTTAATGATTATAAATATAAATTTTTAAACATATTATATAGTGTGCTTGTGTGTATATATTTGTAATATTTAGTTCTAAATCGCTCGCAGCTCGATCGTCGCCTTTTGATTTTTCCTTTATCCGTGAGAATTACCAACGTGGATAAGAAAGATTTCATAAGAATGTTAAAAAATTAAAGAGAAAAAGTAAAATTTTTATCGAAAAAGAAGAATAGAAAAAAGGAATGGATACGTAATAATCTGAAAAATAAGTTCATTGTCATAAACAGTCGCCATTGTCCTCTTAATGAAGATTTTTTTTTTTTTTTTTTTAGTGAAGTTTTCTTTTTTTTTTTGTTTGTTATAATTGTTGTATAAATAATTTGTAACGATAGAGGTGTGTAATAAATAATCTATAATCTCTATGGTTATATAACAGTATTCTAGATTCTATGTGTGATGAACGTCGATGATGATTTTTTTTTATTCAACTATATCTATATAATAGAATAATATAGTGATTAAATGTGACGAAATCTACACTATATATAATATTTATTTGTAAACGTAGTATTTCGAGGATAGATTCACTCTGGGATATCTAATAATTAATCTACGTAATTTAATATATCCGAGAGTAACAGCTCTGCAGATTGAGATGCTATATACCTAATAGGTTAAAGGCTACGCCCCCAATAGGTGACTGACTGAAGTATAATTAAGGTGCTACGTAACGATGACTGTATACCATTAATATCTGATAGTTTGAAAAAGAAATGAATTTGTTAAACCATTGATATATGTCTATAGAATTCACCAGAACCGATATCACTTGTGATTCGCAGTGAAAAAACTGCGTCGATATTGTCTAAGAAAAAATATCGAGGGTCCTCGAGCTTTTGATTTAGAGCCGTTTCAAGATCAGACCAATAGCGCGCGGCGCATAACTGGCGCGGTGTAACGGTCGTCGAGCCGAGGGACGCCACCGCTAGGTAGCGCGCGCGAGCCGGTGTGTATTTGAATCTTGAAATAGCTCAAACTCGGAAACTATCGGACCTACAAAATTTTTACGAAGACAAGATTTCATCGGTTTCTCGCGAGAAACGATATCCCGAGTTCCGATAAACCCCATCTCTCGCCATTAGCCTACAAATTGAAATAATAAACGAGTGTATGTATTACTGACTCACCAAATTGTCAGCGTGTAAATGATGGTGTCCAAAGTCCCTCGCGTTACCTCGAGACCCACCAGGCGAACTGTGCCTTCGACCACGGTCGCTCTCACCCTCGTCTTCATAATCCTGCAACAAGATTTATCCCGGGTATTATGACCCGTTGAAAATGGGGTCAGGCTCATGGATCAACACATTTATTTATAACAATAGACTGCAGGTTTGCAGCCGGTTATATTATTTGAATATTATCAATAATCACTGTCTATTATCATGGTCTATACTCTATACTATAGTTTTATGATCTATTTGCCTGATCTTTGTACCTGATTGTCGCACTCGTCATCGTTGGAGAGGGCGAGGTCTGACGTCGCGACCTGGTGCTGTTGGCTTCGTCTGCAGCCAGCTCTGCAATTCCCAAAATTATTACTCCGTCCCCCCTGCTTTTTTTTCATTCTGTCCTTGTCTATCCATCTACTTTCCCGATTTTTGGATAAATGAATTCGTCTGATTGAGAAATAATTCATATTTCCTCACTAGCTATCTACTAATTGTTATTTTCTCACCCGTTGAAAGTCGATAGAGACAGTATGGAGCACATGATTTGGTGACGCAGGTACTGCGTGATGAGTGAATAAATAAATATACGAATAAATGAATTCAGTAAAAATAAAGTGAAAAAAATCTGAAGCTGGTTCAATTGAAATCCGTGTGGTATTCGGGTGATGAGCGAAGGGGTTATACTGCATAGACCAAGAAATATATATTTGTTTTACCGAGTTACCCCGGGTGACGACGACGATGCCCCCACATGTGCGCGTGGTTAATGCCTACCTACCTACCTACCCACCGCGGTTCTGATCGATTTAATAATTTACTTTTGGCCCAATTCCCGTCGAAATAGAAGTTATAAGTAGTAGCCATATGCCACGCGTGTGTAGCCACTGCCATTACCTTCCTCGACCATAATTCATCGCGACTGGGTAATTTTTTTTTTCCCCCGTTGAACTCGTAAAATTTTACTAGACCCGACCGTGTATGTTCTCATGCCAGTCAGGTTCCTTGTTCAAAACTGGGGGGAAATTCTCTCAGCGTGATATCCGCGCGACCAACCATTTTCAAATGGGAGCGATTTCAACCTCGACGAATGAACGCTCGGATTAGAGTAACGGTTTCGCTGACGTGGCGCTCTCTCATTGGCCAGAACCCCGAATCGCTGTCATTTGAAAACTACTGGACGTTCGAAATCGTCGTTCGGACAATATCGTTCCGTTTTTTCACCGTGATTCGAATAAACGCAGGCGATTGATTAATTATTTCATATTTATTTTATAATCTCATCTCGACCTGCTCCTAGGCATGTCTGCTCCTAGTCCGCTGTCCTCACTCGGTGACCTATAGTCACCCTGGCCCTCCCTCGGGATAAGGGGTCCCGTTACTCCCAGGGGATCTCCCTCGACGTCCACGAGTCTCGCCGGTCGGCAACAACTTCCGGGGGCCGTACATCTCTGCGATATAAATCATCAGATATCCGGTAAAAAATATGACGTAGGTACTTGAACGATCCCGATTTCTGTATATCTTTAACCGAGCAACAACAGCTAGCCTGAGCTTTGGATCTCTTTTTTCGTTTCTGAATCGTTTTTGATTTTTTTCTTCCATACAGTTCGGCTATTGTTATTATTATCATTATTTTATCATATTTTCGAGGACAAAAAGAGAATAGAAAAATTCGCGATGCGTGGTTAATTCGCGTAGCCCCCTCCCCCCCCCCCCTCCCTCAGATCGAAAATCGAAAGGGCTGCAGCAAAGCTCGGGCGAACTGCAGCGCTGGTTTTTTTTTTCAATTCTTTCAACATTATTTCAAGGATCTACACAGCTAAAAGGTATTCAGCGTAACGAGGAAAAAAAAAAGAAAAAAAATGCAGAATGATGATATAATTATCGGCTATATACCATGTATACAACATTTTCATTATAATATAATATACAGGGTTCCTATTTAATTACGAGAAAATTGAGGAAAAAAAAATTTAAGTAGAATAGGAGAAAAACACAACTACCATATAGATATAATATACTATAGGGATGAGCAATAATATATATAGATAGATGATAGTAAATGAGTAGATGAATAGAATATTTATATATTAAATGACCGGACATGCAGTGGTGGTAGTGGTGGTGGCAGACAATTAGGCTAATTATTATTGTTAATTGAATGATAAGATGCGAGAAAAGAAAAATTGAAAAACAAAAATAATAATACTAATTATTATTATATATACAGGGTGAGTTTTCTCCGGGATCCAGAGAGGGCGCGGCTTAAATCGTTTGAGACTCCGCCTCCTCCTATTCATACTTGTTATTATCAGGGTAATGATATTCAGAATTTAGGGTGAATAGTATAGTGTCTCATTGTTTCGACAAGGCTACATGAATTTTCGTCTATTATGTAGATAACGCGACAAGAGTCTATGTATGAGTAGTATGGATAGAAGGAGGTGGAGTCTCAGACGATTCAAGTCACACCCTATCCGGACCCCGGAGAGAATTCACCCTGTATATTGGAATAAATAAATGATGGAATAATGATAATAATAATAATCAAAATGATTAAATAAATACACATATATATATATATATATATATTCTATCATCACGTCACATGCTGTGAGGAGACATTCTTCTACAATAGAAATTATTTATTAATTGATTGTATTAAATTAATTATTTGTAAGTTAATGTTTTTCTGATTCTTCGAATTTCAATTATTATTGTCAAAGTCAATTTTTCGTCAATGAAACCGGTCTTGAAAACAAACAAAACAAAAAAAAGTGAATGAATAAATAAATAAATCAATAAATAATGATCGTATATAGTATAATCCTGGAATTATATATATGGACCGATGAAAATTCCTCGCACCTCTCCATACGACGACGAGCAGTTTGATTTTTTTTTTTTTTTTCGTTTTCGTACAAGAGTACAAATTGATCTACATAATATATTATTATTATTATTATTATTATTGGTTTTTAATTATATTATAAATTTATCCTTCTTCTCTTTCTCTCTCTCTTTCTCTCATTCATTCAATCCTTTTCATCATTTTTTAAATTATTTATTTCATAATTTTAATATTATAGGTATGCAGTTAATATAATAATAATAACAGGGTTCTACTCGTAACTCCAGGGGCGGGTGCGTGTACATAGGGACGCGCATCGCAGCCATCATAAAAATTGTTTCTGATTTTTGTTTTTCTCTTTCTTTCTGTTTGGTTGTTATTTTTATTTTATTCCATTTTATTTTCTTTTCGTTTCTGGCTAATTTTCTTTCTTTTCTTTTTTTTTTTGTTATTGTCAATCGATGCAGGGACACCCGTTAGGCATTCAATAAATTCACATATACAAATAGGTCATAGTGCCAGGGACACAGATCGAGCTAGATGGGGTTGGTGGTAGCAGGGGTATAAGTATAAGTATATAAGTAAGTAAGTAAGTAAGTAGTAGGTAATACACTCGAGAAAATATATTTAGAATCTATTATATAGTAAAAAACAGTATATATAAATATACAGGGTGATTCAGATTCAGTCATAATTTGGGGGCAGATTCCTTGGGCAATTTTAAAACTAAATTTCCTTATGCAAAAATTCGAGGACCCAATAGTTTCCGAGCTACGAGACGTCTTGGTTGACCAATCAGAGAGCGTATATAGGTGACGCTGCAGCCAGGGCCGGCTATGAGTCTAACATAAGCTGCGCGTTGCCCTTGAGACGATTCTTATCTCGGGAACTATTGGGTTCTCGAATTTTCGGTAAAGGGAGTTTAGTCTGGAATTCTTACGGTGAATCTGTCCTCAAAATATGGCTTGCTCGAACTGGATCACCCTGCGAAGGTATTATACGTCGAACATCGATAATAAAAAGGAAATGAAAAAAAAAAAATGAAATAAAATAAAAAACGGAAAAGAAGATAATATGAAGAAGGACTTACTACTTATGAAAGTTTAATATACATATATAGTGGCATAATATATTGTAAGGATAGCATATACGATCAGTTGCGATTTATAATAAAAATGATAGTAACAATATCGATTTTAAAAGATTTGGATAAAGTGAGAAAAATGAAAGATAAAAATTTGGAAACGAAATAAAGAATAGAAAAAATATAACCACTCACCGGAAGGTCGTGGATCGATGGGGTTACCACTAGGTCCGAGTGTGTTCTGTCTCCTTTTCTCTGTAATTCGGCAAAGAAAATGAAAAAATAAGTTTTATCGATTTTTTAATTATCGAAAGAATTAGGCCAGAAGTTAAAAAATGTCTTGGATCTTGATTGAACAGATTTTATTAGAAAGTGTTTGAATTCATCATTGAAATAATAGCGATAATAGTGATTTTCGATACTAGTGTGGAAAATGTTGATTCTCGAACGAGGGTGACAATCGCACTAGTCGAAAATGATTTTCCGCACGTCTATAGAACCTTGTGTGTGTGTTTTTTTGAAACAAAGAGCGTGCGCAAAATCGAACTCTTCGCACGGCGTGTGGGAAAAACCCTTTTTCCGGTTTCCTACCCTAGTGAGAGTCGCAGCTGCTCTTGGCCGGTAGACAAGTTCGTCGAAAATGGCCCTGTCCTTTCCGTCCACCAATTCCCTCAGCTCAGTAAGCAGGGTTAATTTTTCGTGGGTGTTTAGAAGGTCAGCCAAGCTCGCGACCAACTCCTCAATGGTCAGTCGCCGGCTCCGGTAGTCCCCGAGGAGCTGGGAGAGCGCAGCTCTCTCACTCCGCGCTAGGACGACCCTAGCCTTTTCCTCGACCATAGCGGCAGTCGCTGAATGAAGTGCCCGGTTCCTCCACTCAACACTTCCGGCTCTAAACCGGAAACAGAAACAGAAAAAAGAAAACAAACAATGAAGCAAAAGAATGGTCAAAAATGAAGATTTTTATACATTCACACCAGGAGGGCGAAATTTCACTCCGACAGATCTGGACGGTATCTTTTTCCACTTTTCTGAATCCTGTATACTTACGCAGGACTTGGCGGCCTGTGGTTTCCGTGTGCAGCTGGACTCTCGAGAACCAGAGGATCGTGCTCCTGGTACCGGGACGAAGGGACGACGATAGGCTGGCTTGTGGTACAGGAATGAGGCACTTTACCAACGTCCCGTATGACCAGACTCATCCTCTTATTTGTCTTGAGGATTTGGACAGCCTCGTCGTGCGTCGCCTCTTCGAAACTCTGACCGTTAACTTCGATTATTTGATCACCAATCTGGAAATGACATTTTTCTAATTTTCGAGAAGAACAGAAGTTTCGCTGTAACTTCAAGGCCTACGGTTCTAAAATTCTGAAAAAATTAGGAGAGACGGATGTTGACGGGAGAGAATTGGGCTCCAAAGTTCATTCAGCTACGATAAGGGGTGCGAAAGTTATCGGACTTTTTCACCCCCGAAAACCGAGGTCCTTCAATTACCAGAAGTCCAGCCCTATCAGCAACGCTGTCCTTGTCAACTCCGGTCACATAAATACCCAGGCCGTATTCCAACCCTCCACGAATCATCAGGCCAAGACTCTGTCCCGGTTCGATGCACAGTTCAACTTTCCTCGTCCGATGTCCTGCGTAACGTGCATCGCGACTCAGCAAGGGGGGTGGCGACGCAGGACGACCCTGACGGTCCATCCAACTGCAGGATTGCTGACGACCTGACGATGACCATCCAGGATGACCGCCTCGACATCTGGGATCCAACGCTGGACCTCGAACCGTCATGCTCAAAGTTCGGCAGGACTTTAGCATCTGAAGAATTTTTTTTGCGAAAACGATTAAAAAAATCGATCTTTGGAAATGAATTGGTTTTTACTTTCTTGAATACCAAATTCATCCGCATTGATACAGACAGGAAAACAAATTCCGTATCTCTGTACGAATTCGAACGATTGCTTTTACGAGAAACGAAATTGGACTTGTATATTTCGCGAGTCGTTCGAAAAATGAAAATGAAAAATAAACAAAAACAAAAATTGTTCTAAACGCTGGTAGATAAACGGAGGTAAATATAGTGGCAAGGATGAGCCTGACGATGAGTTGGGTCAAGGATAAGCAGGATGTGACGTCACGGGGGCTTACAGATCGATATCTCTATGCTACGAACTGCGAAAGCGGTTCTTCCTACCCTAAAATTTCGAGACTGTTTAAACCGGGTCTGAAATTCGCGTGGCTATAAAATTCTAATTTTCGGTCAGCTATTTTCATACTCGCGTTTATTATGCATATGTAGATACAGATAGGCGTGACTGTCTCTTCGGGGGATCAATCATTTCAAACCCTACTGCAGCTAGTTCGATTTTTTATTTATTTATATACACCCCATCGGTATTTCAGGATTTTAAACATCCCCCTGGTAACCGAGGAAGGGAGGATCAAGAATTTCGTTATTAAATTCCGGCGTGATTTATCCTCAATTTTAACCCAATATTTGGAAGATTCCTTTCGTTCGTTCGTTTTTTTTCTCTCATCTCTGGTATAAAAATTTAATCCAAACGAAGAGAGAGATAGAGAGGCAGGGAGAGGGAGAAAAGAAAATGAAGATTCGAAAAACGAGACGCCTTTGAGTGAAAATTTCATTTCTTTTATTGCGAGTTCAGGTGGGAACAAGGCGAAGCCAAGAAATATAAATTTCTGAAATAATAACGTTAATGGATTTGGGGTAACGAGGCATGTGGGTAATTCAAGAATAATATAAACTGCCCATATTTTACCTCGATTAAATATTTAGTCGCACCTTACCACGGCCCCAGCCCCAACCCCAAATCCAACTCCCTAGGAGGTATGAATTATTTTCTACGATGAAAATAGAACGACTAGGACTAGGTTAACGCGCCTGGGTATCGATACATCCATGTATACCCAGTATGCCTATATATGTCCACTAGCATACATCGACGTACATAATCGAACGACTCGACTAGAGGGTGCAGAGGATGAAGGAGGAGAAGACGAAGAAGAACAGAGGGGTAATAGCCAGCAGGCGCCGAGACGACTGGCGCCTGGAAAACTGTACCGTAACTAGGTAGTATAAGGGAGGCTGTAAACAGCGAAACTACCCAGATATGTACCCATACAACCCACGCTTGTGCAGAAGCTCCAAACCGAAGGAGAGGAAACAAAAAAGAATGAAAAAAAAAAAATACTCCTCTTCTCCTAAACCAACATCAATTTGAAGCTATCTGTGTTCTCCCAGGCGCTTCAGGAATTGGGGAGAGAAGAAGGAAACAAAAAAGAATAAATCAAATCTGCACATTCCAACGAATCTTTATTCACCTTTTATGGAACCCAATTTCGGATGGGGAAATTTTGGTCCGTGATTTTCGGTGGGAATCTACGATCAAAATGTGGCAGACTGAATCTGAATCGGCCTGTATGCACGGATATACCGAGTGTTAATAATCGGTGATAGTTTGAAGAGATCGTTGATCATTCTCTCTAGCTCGTTTCGTCCGTGGTCCTCGTCATCGTTAGACGTTTTACCTATACCTACGTCTTCCTTATTTTCCACTAGATACCACCACGACTACCGCATACGCGACGAAATACACCTTATTCCGCGCGGGGGTATGGAGATAACTTTTATACACCCCAATATATAATACCGCACGCGAGACAAAAGAGCTGGCCGACAATGGGCCATCATACTCTGACAACCAGAGAGATAGGGGTAGCTCCTCGAGCTATCAGTCTTTCCTCTGAGGTACCTACTCACTCACTCACTCACTCACTCACCCTTGCAGCATCATCGACATCGACCACCACCACGTTGCAGAGACGGCTAATCACCTCGAGGGAAAGAACGTGCCTCTCTCTCTCTCTCGCTCTTTTTTTTTTTTTATTTTTTTATTTTTTTTGAGGGATCGCAGGGGGCGGTTTTCAAATTCTATTCTTTCTACTGCAGTGTTTCCATTTTCAACGCAGAGATTTATTTCCGCTCACCTTGAGGGCCTCTTCGTGTGTCACGGCACGAAATGGAGTACCGTTTACTTCGAGTATCGTGTCACCGGGACGAAGTCCGGCACGTTCAGCGACCGAGCCTTCTTCGACACGTGAAATGTAAACGCCTACACCTGAAATAATGGTTTTTTCGAAAAAAAAAAAACAATCTTTCGCCAAGAACGTAGAAGAACAAAGAAATAATAGGTTTTTCTTCTTTCTTTTATCTCGTTATCATTTTTACAACGTACTGGTTTTCTTTCCAAGACGGCTTTCTTTCACTATACTATTATTTTTATTTTATTTTCTGATTTTCTCACAATTTATTTATTCATTTATGACATACATGTCGATATATGCATGTACAGGGTGAATTCTCTCCGGTGGCTTGAATCGTCTGGGACTCCACCCCCTTTTATTCATACTTGTAATTTTAAGAATCACAATTCTCACTCATAGTCACTTGCTATTTATTTGGCTATTGCCGCGTTATCTACATAATTGACGAAAATTCATGTAGCCTTGTCGAAACAATGAGACACTATACTATTCACCCTAAATTCTGAATATCATTAACCTGATAATAACAAGTATGAATAGGAGAAGGCGGAGTCTCAGACGATTTAAGCCACACCCTTTTCCGGACCTCGGAGAAAACTCACCCTGTATATAGAATTAAGTCCAATAATCACGTCGTAGAAAAGGTAACTCAAGGGTGAATAATTATTATACCAAAAGGATGCATTGATGAAAGAAAGAAAAATATATTTACATATATTTCAAAATTTGAGAAGATAACAGGAATAAAATCAAAAAAAAAAAAGGATCAAAAATCGTTCGTGTATGTATATAATATATACCTATAGCATAGTTAAACATATTAATTATGTGAGATGTGTAATAATATAATATAATATAATACAAAAGGTGTTGATTGGTGCTGTTCTAGAAGAATTAATTATTTCTACCTATATACTAAAGGAAAATAAGATGGAAATTGAGAAGAAAAAAAAACAAGTGTCAGAATTTTCTTTTGTTTTTGTTTCCTCCCTTTTTTGTTGCGTTGAATTATTTTTTTGCGAGACTGCAGTGCAGCGTGGCGAGGTAAATTAGTATAGGTATGTGTGTATGAAGGTGAGTGCAAGCAATTAGACGATATTACGTATGCTATACGTGTGTTCTTTTTCTTGTATCTGAGGTGAAGAAGAGGGAAAAAAAAGTTGAAAAAAAGTTGAAAAAAAAATACAACGCAGGCTTAAAAAATTAATTAGTAATATATATATATTTTATAATAAAGCGAGAGGTAGATGCAGAGGGAGGAAGGGAAGTATGAAGCTATAGATGTGTATGAAAGGTGAAAAATTAAGTTAACGAAAAGTAAATAATTAGCATTCATATAATAATCATTATTATTAATCTTTTTTTTTATTAATGAATTATAATATTGCGAGAGGCATGCATAATTATCTTTATTGATAATAAGTATATCTAGCTACTATATGAAGGCTATACTTTGAGAAGAATATTTTCAAAATTATAAATACGAAGAGAGTTTTCTTGACCAATAGAAACCCATGCAGTTTTATGTATTTTTTTATTTTTCAATTATTCGACTGAAAGTATTAGAAGGATTAGAATGATGATTGATTATAAAAATTGATTACATTGCCTGTAACATAATAGACATGTTCTTGATTTCGAGATTGTTTTTTATTTTCGAATTTTTCAATTTTTCAAATATTCCTTGTACAGGTTTTCCGTGGTGCAAGAAAGTTAGAAAAAGATTTTCAAACAATTTCGGTAAGATTTCAAATGATCAATTAATTAAAGTCAAATATTCGGAACGTTTAGAAAATGAAATACATATCAAACGATTTTTTGAGTGATGTACATATAAAAGAGAGAATGAGAAAAACAATTTCCATATACAATTGACAAAGATTTTTTTCGACACAATTATTATTTCAAAGATATTTATATACGATTCAGTGTAAGCATGTAATATGTATTACTATATATTATATTATATATTCGAAAGATTTTCAAAAATTTTAGAATCACAGTTTAATCGTAAAGCGAAGTTCAAAAAAACATACAAATTTCATTAATTAGATTTCGAAGATGTTTGAAGATTGAATTAAAACATTTTTTAAAGATTTCAAAAATTGATTTCACTTTTTCAATATCCAAAAAAAATAAAAAGCCGTGTAAAAAGTGAACAACAGAGAAGCTTATAAATGAATATTGTAATATGCGAGACTATAATAAACATGTATTATATGTAGTAGGTATTCTAATCTGCGAGAAAATGCGAGAAGGTCGCGAGATGAAAATCGAGAAAAAAGGGCGAAAAAAAAAGAAAAGTACTTTCGCATAGTACTACATGCCTATGTAGGCCCATATACATAGATATATGTATATATACCTGTGTGTACATAAGAATTGCCCCCGTTTATAGAAAATGAAAGAGATATGTATGTTGCAGTGGCTGTTTCTGCCTTTGTTTTCGAAAAATTTCTATGAGAGCTTCGATCTTCACAGATTATATGTATGTATGTATGTATGTATGTATGTATGTATGTATGTAAGTACATAGGTACGTTACAGGTAAAATATATCTGAGATCTGCGTAAAATAATCCCCAGAATGAAGAATATATATTGAAATAAAAGAGAGACAGAGAGAGAGAGAGAGAGAGAGAGAGAGAGAGAGAGAGAAAAAGAAAAATGTGACCGAAGTGAAAATGAACGAAAGTGAAAATGCAGATTGTGTCATTCTTCTTCTTTTTTTTTTCTTTGTCAATATCTAAATGGTAGGGTAAAAAGAAAAAGAAAAATCTATAAGAGGCAGTATATAAATAAATACATGCGATGCGATGGCATGCAACATCTAGGGCAAAAACCATCAATATTGAAGTTCGCTGATCGTTGAGGTGAGGCTGCAGATTGAAATTTGCAAAACGAAGAAAAAAAAAGAAAAGAAAAAAATAGGAATTTTTTATTTTCAACAACAATCACAATGATATATATCATATTATTGATTTTCATGAACTGCAGGTTTTATTGAAATTTTTGAAACTAGGACATGTGTGAGTACGCGATCGTTTCATTAATTGATGGATTTTGGGCTACGCTGGTTACCTGACTGCACTTCTGGTACAGCGAAACAGACAGAAAGATTCTCGAGTGACGACACACAAAACTCCGTTCTTATTTCTTATTATTATTAGTTTTTGAAGCAACTATTTTTTTCGTATAACATGTTTTTTTTTTTTTTGATTTTCTTTTTTTATGGGTAAAATATATGTCGAGGCAACTAATTATATCGATAGCTAGATAAGCGAAATAATTATATATGTATAGAGGGTAGTAAACGAGGCAAATTCTGATAGATATAGTATTATAGAAAAAAAAAAATATACATATATTTAATGCAATGTATGTACCTTGGGTATTGGTATATACTAATCATTATTGTATATGAATGGCTTTTTGTGAAATTAATCTCCCGGATTGAAATACGACCGAACCGCCTCTCTCCACTCGACTGACGATGACTAGCCTTGGATTCAGAATCGAATTATTATCAAAGCTTTTTTTATTATTTCAAATTCTAGTGGATAGAATATCGAAAATGGTTTCAGCGTTTGGCGAAAACCGTTTAGATATGCACAAAAATGGCGCTTCGAGTTGGGAAATTTTGTTTTCGACTCACATTCGCCCTGTGACTTTCAAAATGAGTAATATACACATTTTTGGATCATGCCAAGGCTAGAGAAACAACGAAAATTCGAATTTTCGAAAAAAAGTTGGGGAGTCGATTGTACGGAGAGGCTAAAGTCGCGAGGTGGAAAGTTATGGCGGCCCTTGGCTTATTTATTTATCCATCAAAACTCGACAAAATCCGGAAAGTGTCTCAATTTTAGATTTTCGAATATCGCAAAGAGAGGCGCATCTGTCGCAAGGAACTTGAATAAAAACAAAATGAAAAAAACCGCGAAGCGATATTTAGGGGTATAATATTATAAAGAAAGCTTCATTGAGCTCACCAGCGTCTTTACCTCCCTTCACGCAGATCCCGAAGCCATGATGCGAGTCGGGAGGATCTCTGGCCATGGTGATAGTCCTGACAGTCAGTTCCTGAAGGCTTGGGGGTTGCGGCGGAGGGGAGGTTTGTGGATTTGGTTGGCCAGATTGGGCCGTTGAACTCCGCAGCGCCGCGACGCTCGCAGGACTTGACGCCGGCGTCCGTCTGTCGGTCTGTCTCCTCTCGTTAACGCCGTTTCCGAAGAGCCTGCATGCTCAATTGACAGAGAATGTTTGTTTTTATTCGGTAAAAAAATTCAGAATAAAAGAACGAGTCTAAACATATTTTTATGTATTTTACCTGAGGACCTGCTCAGGCGAGATGGCGCCACTTCCGGCTGTTCCATGTCCTCGTTTCCGGTATGGGGTAGTGTGAGTAGAGTGATGGTGCGGGGCGCTAGGGGGTCTTTCAACAATTGTATAGCTAGTTCCCGGGGGGCTATAGTAGCCCCTATTTTGGCCGGTGTGGTGCCTGGTCGACTCAAGGTCTTCGGCCTCGTAGCATCCCGTTCTTAGGAAGTGAGAACCGCTCCTAAGAAAGTGAGATCCGCTCCCGCCACCCCATTGTAGCTCCTGGAGCTCCGAGCCGTAATCCTCCGTGCTGCTAGCCATGTTTTACGATCTCGTCATGCCTAAATATAGAGAAAAAAACGAGGTCAGCAGAGTTAGGGATTTTTAATAGCATGAGCCGTGTTCCCTTTCAGAAAGCGGAAATATTTTGTCTCAGAAAAAATCTCCTGTCTTTAATAGTTTTCGAATTAAAGCGATTACAAGTTTCTCTCTTAGAGTCGCTACGTGAGCGCCAGCTGGCGGAAGCGTCTCGCGCTAGCGCGACCGTTACGTTCTCGGTGAGCGGTGATTGGTAAATTCTTACAATCGCTGTAGTTTAAAAGCTGTGCTAGCTAGGGGTTTTCCTCTCGTACCAAATCTTCTCGATTTTCAAAGAGGAATGCTAACTGCATATCGAGAAATCGATCCACTCAAGTAATAGTTGTTGGCAGGTCGTCACCAGGGTAGGGTTTCATCGGTCACTGATCCGCAATACAAACACTTGAATATATAATTCAGTGGAATAAAAACGGAGAAGAGAAACACATTTAATATAAAAGTATAGGTATAGCTAAATAGGAAGCCCGCAGGGCTAACGTCGAGGATATAAGGGATGGTAGTATCGGCGGATCAATCAGTCTGATACGCGAGGCATTTTAAGCGAATTAAATTCCTCGGAGTTCGTGCTTGCGCGAGGTCAGGGCCGAGTTCAGCTCAGATCTCTGTTATTCGCGATATTATTATTCAGGAATGATGTAATTGGTTCTAAAATTTTTTCATCGACCTTTTAGTGGTATGGAAATAAGAATTGGAATATGAAAGGCAGTTTAACACGCTGCAGCGAACGCAGCTAATGGAAAATAAATAAATAAATAAATAACAGAAGAAGACGAACGTAGTACGTTTCAATCGATCGGCTTGATTAATCGCTCTGCTAATTCCCCACCCCAGTATAGTAGCTGCTTTTTTCAACCCCTTCAGCAGTCTAGAGTCTAGAGTCTCAGAGTTTCACACACCTCTTTTATTTAGGCCTTCAGCAGCAGCAACAGCAGCAATAGCAGCAGCAGGGGCGGGGAAAAGCCTGAAGCTCCTGGTCCTCGACTGGTACACAGCAATTCCAACTCTTTAGCATTATGTCAGAATCCTGGGAGCAGTTTTATGGACGTTGAGAGGAGGGACGGGAAAATTTTTGTATTTAGCTAAATAAGAAGGTGGTGGTGGAAGAAAAAGATTCTTTTGTCAGATAAGAAGTGCGAGCGAGCTGTTTTGAAAAGATTGGAGAAAAACAGGAAATTTAAAAGGAAATGTGTATTTCTTTAAATTCTAACATCACCAGTAGCCGCCAGCATTCAAGTAAAGTAGTAAATCGATGAGTGACGCAATTGTATTACGCAAGACTGACTCGTGGTGCTAAAAATCCATAAACGAAGAGGCGTAACGTTTATAGCTTTATTGTACCTACTTAGAGAAATCGTGGCGTTTTTATAACTGCATATAGTTTCTAATGCCATAAAACAAATGTAACTTGAAAAAAAAAAAAGGATGGCGAAAAATAAGTGAAGAAAAATGCATGCAAATTATTGTTATGTTGCACACCTCGCGAGGGAAAACCAAAGCAGCCATCTTAGATCTAAGATGCAATCTAAGAAAGGCTTGTAATTGGACGATTTCCGGCTCTAAGTGCCCGGCGAGCCAAGGCGTTCCGGTAGTCAGAGCGATAACAGATCGGCGCTTTAACAGAGTGGGTATAACGCTGGTCCGTGTAAAATTCATTCCAGCCATTTTATTGACTAGTTATAGTGAAAGAATTTGCCTAAAACGCGATTCTAGAACAGATTTGGCTGAAATCGGTTCACCGCATTATCGGCAATGGTCGTAACGGAATTTCAAACGGCAGCCACTCGCGCGTGTGATATCAGAATCGTTTCATATTTGGAGGAAAGTTTTGGTCCATTGAAGAGTACAAAGGGTATGAATTTTGTGAAAATCGTACGAAAGGTTGCCAAGATATCGACGCTTTTCCAACAATCGGTTTAATCGCTCCCATTCGAGAACCGCTCGATCGATTTTTCGCAAACTCTATACCTGGTCCACAAACTATCAGAGGATTTCGCAGCCCAAATTTTGTTCGAATCGGTGCACTGGCTCAGAAGTTATTCCATCGATCAGAACGGACGGTTAACGTTAAGACCTTGTAACTGTCCTACTGTACAACTGGAATCTCCTTATCTCTATATAAACTGGATCTACAGTTGATCTGCCGACTGACCCAACCTTGACACTGGAATAGGGCTGATTGTTCGCCGTTGGCGTTGCAGCAGTAGCAGTGGGTAACGTGGAGACCGGTGACGGCGAGAGGGCGAGGAGGGGTTTGAAGATAGAAACACAGCCTCGTCGAGGAGGGCGGGTGGGAAACGGGAGGCAAGAGCCACGTAGTCTATAAGGGACTGTGGGAGGGTGGGGCGATCAATACTGCAGCCCCAAAGCCGGCTTCATTCACTAGACCTCTTTGACTCATCCTCCTCGTCCTTCACTGTTACCGTTTTCCACGACCCCAACGGGCGAGAGGACAGAGTAACGGGCTTTCGGAAAGCTTTGTGCTAAGTCTCTGCTTTTTGTATATTGAGGTCTGCTGACCGGCCACCCCAATGTCGGCGCGTTTGAACCCACGCGGAGCTTTGACGACTCTGGACAGACATTTTCTGCACTAGAATTCCTCGAAACCGGCCATATGTACAAATCATATCACAGCCCTCCTCATATATTGAATATATGGTTCGTTTATTCATACCAGGATCGAATTGCGGGTGCTACATTCATTCCATTGATTCCATCCAATACCTACGACTGCGGTTAATGCAGTAGCAATAATTCACTACGGTCTTGGGTAACAGTTGTGATCTCAGGTGTGCCTGTGGCCACTTTGCAGCGAAAGTGCTCAGTAAATGATCCTATGCGATCCGTATATGTTATTTATATCCATCTTCCCTCCGCTAATGCGGGTCTGGTTCACACCACTTTCTAATTAATATTTCAATCAAGCAAATGGAAGGAAGTACCGCGATGATGGTTGATGATTGTTTTCTCGTTTCTATGCGGATGAAAATGAAAGAGTTATAGGTACAGTAGAGTAGCGGGTATGTGTTTATTTATAAATTGATAGAAGGTTGGCAGAGGGGTTTTAGGGTAATATTTTATCGTTGAAAAGGTAATGGGCTGGCAGTAGGTAGGTATAAGTCGATATACACCGTGGAATTAAACGCGGGGAATGGTAAGTAATCACGCGATGAAATCGCTGATTATCGTTCCGTGAATGCTGCCTGTCCAACCTGATATCCGGCAGGGTATAAGAGGGGGGCGATGGGGGCCGGGGGGAGGATAGAATAAATAAATAAATGAATAGTCAAACAGGGAAATAATTGATTGTTTATGCTATACCCCATTCGTTGACAGAAATTAGCTCTATACGTTTTTGGCGACAGGCAGAGGAAACATTTTAGAATAGATTAGGATCCAACGCATTTATATATCGAGGGCTAAGGACCACAAGGGCGTAACCCACATTTCTTCAACTTTGTTGAATTTGCTGCCATAAGGGCGTGTATCTGAAAATTAAGCACGTCAGCCCTTCTGGCAGCATCTGCAGTTGTTGGTGGGTTACGCCCTTCTGATCCTCAGCCCTCGATATGGACACGGCGATTTCGGTGGATCACTTCCTTGTTTGTCAATTTTTCGGTGTTACAAACGCAGGGAAAACTCTCCCGTTTCGGAAAATTCTCAATACTCAAACCTCAATGAATTTCCATTTCGATCCCATAATTCCCGACTATCACTACACACATATCTGAACAAAACTCGACCCTGGACATTCTGCCGCGGTTGTGCGACTGCGCTAACATTCACATTGACTCACCGTGCGTCACCTTAATTAAAATCGTTCTGATTAAACAGAGAAGTAAAAAAAAAAAAAAACGAAAGATTCTATATCTATATTTGAGAATATTATCATTGGCCCTGTTTCGCATGGCGGAACTAGATTCCATATATTTCCTTCCTTCTTCATGCTCCCACATTATAATCATCGCAGATTATATTTAAACGAAAAACTTGAAATTACCAACAATTTTTGATAATTTTTCTTTACCTTGCAAAAAAAAAAGAAAAAGAAAGAAAGAAACTGCGTCAAATTTTCATTTGAATACACAATAAACTGTATGTATATATACAAGCACGGCGTGACTTGCGTGCGGAGTTGGATTAACTTATTCTTATATAAAAGAGGAGGTAGGTATAGAGAAGAAGAAAAAAAAGAGCAGCCTGTTGTACCTGCTCGATAAACTCGGAAGGAAAGGAAAAAAAATGGGGGACGTAGGTATAATCAGATCGTATCACGATTCCGGGCTTGGATAAGAAAAAAAAAAAAAAAATTAAAAAAAAAAAGAGACATTTATACAGGTCGATTCAAGTATAGCGGATAATATTTCGAGGGTAGATTCCTTGCGCAATATTAAGAATAAATTTTCTTTACCAGAAATTCGTGGGACCAATAATTTCTGAGCTACGGAAGATCTTAGTTGACCAATCACGGAGCGTATAGGTCGCGTGGGCAGAGGACCGCGCAACTTCCGCTCATGCGCGGCCGCGTCTGCGTCACCTCTAAGTTCTGTGATTGGTCGACTAAGATCTTCCGTAGCTCGGTTACTATCGGAGCCTCGAATTTCTGGTAAAGGGAATTCAGGCTTGGAATTGCGGGAGGAATCCACCCGCAAAATATGGCCCGCTTAACTTGAGTCAGCCTGTATATGGTGTAAAATTTATTCTATTATAATAATCATATAATATCCAGCAATTTTTCGCAATCTCGTTTATTCATTCTTCAAAGCTAGGTATTAGGTATATAATGAATAATTTCGTTATTTAGGGAATGGAGAAAAGATAACATTTATCTTATTCTTAATTTGTACGTTTTTTGTTTTTTTGTTTTTTTGTTTTTTTGTTTTTTTCTTCTGCTTTTTCACAATAATGGAAATGGACGCTTATGTACTGTTAGACCCCACGACGTTTGCCAGCTCGCTCCTACATAGTTGGTTTATGGATCGCTGTTGGAATCGGAGTCGCGTGTCGCCTGCTAGCTAAAGGATTGATATTCACCTACCTGGTATAAGGATTACTTATTTACAGGTTTTCCGACTATAGACGGGCTTTGTTTGCCGCGGCGTTAACGGAACGAAATTAATAAAACAAACCGTTATTTTTTTACGCTCGTTTTTCGTTCTATCTTTATTTTTTGTTTCATCGACGGTACCTATACAGGAACGTCAATTTTCTTTCAAAGCTAAGGAAATTCAGATTCCGGAAATTCCAGGGGTCTTGAAGTTGCGGGAAAACCCGTTTTGAGACATTCTGCGCCTTCAGAATGATGGGAAATCCAGTTTTCGAAGAATTCAGTCATTCAACACGCGGGTTATTGCCATATCGGTTAATTATAATGAACAGAAAGGGGCGGAGCGTTCGCGACGATAAGCCCCTCCCTCATGCGATACCAGAGAAAACTCACCCTGTATAAGTAACAGGTAATTCCTATTTCGTCAAATTCCAACCATAGAAACCTCGTGTGATTCCCTCATCGCCAAATTTCGACCGTTAAAACCACAAGAAATTTCCGTTCTGTGCAGAAAATTCGATAATTCAAATAACCGGCTACCTATATACCGACATCCGCGAAATCTCCACCGTCGGTTCTTCTCCGAATGGTCGGAGTCGTCCGTTTTTTTTTTTTTCTCTTTTCCCAACCATTTCGCAGTGATAAAATTTCCATCGCTTTATCGAACCGAGTGAAAAATCTCGATCGACGGATCAGTCAGTCAGTTCAATCCTGTGACCACGATGATCGTCTGCACTGCTACGGCATCAGGGAGAGTCGTCGCAGGAAACAGGCGTCAGAATCCGGATTTCTGCAGGATCTGATCGTTTCCTGTTCTAAATCGAATGCACGTTACATGTCGCATTGCAGGGGCGAGGGTGGGAGTTTTCGGGGTAGTGGTTGGGGTTCGGGTTTGGGTTTGGAAAGGCCGGAACACAATGCGGATTTCCCAGCAAGCCTTGCTTGCTCTGAGCCTGACAGCCTTTTTGTTCGCGGGAAATGGGATACCTGATTGGCTCCGCGGTTCTCGGCTCTTGCTGCCTCCGGTTAATATGTATCCACCACGAGCTGACTGGATGTGCAGAAATTGCCGTACCCGCGTGGACTATCTTTGATACTTTTATCAACCCTCTAACCCTTTGGGGGAGCCATGGTAGAACGGCAGTCGACATCCCATGATTAAAACACTTCAATGATTACGAAAGTGTTCAACGATCCGTGAGCATGTACCTTGTACGTGTATTCACTGTGTATATGTAGTACATATGGCCCCTATGTGTGTAGCGAAAACGTGAAGATACAATACATAGATATGAAGAGAAAGAGAGGGAGGGGGTTTGATTCGATTTTTTGGCTTTTTCTTTCTGATTTTTTTTTCCTCGGACCAATCGGAGTATGGTGATGAATTATTTTTTTTTCAAAAATACTGCACGGTAGGTACCTATGAAAGAAACAGTTATATTTAGCCGTTTTATCAATTGCTGCAGATGGTCACGTTCGTACCCTACCGGCTCAATGGACCGAGAATTTTTCTACAGCGTCATTCGGTTCGATTTGATTCGATTCATTTCTATTTCTGGGTACGTGGTGTGGGATATCGGGCTTATATCTGAAGATGACGGTTCTCTCTAATAGTTTAACGGTGCAGAAAAATACGAAAAGAATTGAGGGAGAAAATTTTTTTTCCACCACACACCTATCTACTGCAATGTATCATCAATGTTAGTTATACACGATTCTAGAAGTAAAATGACACCCATAATTCTAATTCTACCTTGATCATTTGTAACTACACAGAGAAAGAAAAATCCTCGTTTCAAGAAAAAGATTTCTTGTTTTTGAAACATGAATGTTTTTTGATTGAATCAAGGAAACATGTTCTTAATTCAAAATAATATGTTCTTAGTTTGAATTAAGAACATATTTCCTTGATTTAATCAAAAAACATTCAAGAAACTACAATTTCTTGAAACAAGAAATATTTTTCTTGAAACGAGTAATTTTTTCTTCTTCTGTGTACGCTATAATTCGTACTACCAATGATTGGAGAAAAAAAAAACCAAAAAATGAGGTTTTCTCTTTCGCTCTATCCTCATTCTTAGTTTTCTTCTTCTCTCCTGCAGCAGAATAGAGGAAAATAATTGAATAATTTCAACCGAGGTAAACACTTGGCGGGTAGTACATTTTTTTTTCTCGGCTCTAGTTTATACTATAAGAGCACACTAAACGCAGAAATAAGTTTCTGCGTGCTTCTTTTTTTTTCTTCTTCTCTCTTTCACTTTGTTTGCTAAACAAATAGCAACTGTCTCGTTCTAACTCTCTTACTAATGAAAGAATGAAAGCAGAAAAAAAAGGAAAAAAAATGGGATGGTGAATTCGCGCACGCGGGGGTCTGTGTCTAGCGCTATTGCTTGTTCGTCGCGGGTCCGGTACTGCGGCAGACTGAATCAATAAGATACAAAGGTTTATGGGGTTCGTTCCCGTTTTCTGTATAGCCATGAAACCCCACCGTGCGGTTGTCCTGCGGTAGATGGGAAAACGGCGACGAGGCGTCGCGGTCCATAAATATGAAAATTCCAAAAGAAAATCATGTTTTTCAACATTTTTTTTCAAATAATTTTGCAAAAATTTTCATTTTTCTTTCGTTTTCTATTTCCAAAATTCAGAATTCATCTAAATTCGAGTCCTGTGTATGATGAAAAAAAAATGGAAATATGTAAAAAAAAAACAACTAAAGAAAGAAAAAAATGAAATACTTTCGTGAACCCAACAAAGTACGTGGTATACGATCGATGGGTCGCGTGAGTGCGTTTTCTGAGCCACATGTTGGCACTGTGTCACGGGTGGGTTGCTGGTTTCACTGTACTCTTGCACGATCGTGGTTTTTTCTCATCCCCCTCTCCCCATCTTCCGAACCCGTAGCGCGTTTCCTGGCACGCGAATTGTTATTGTATACATAGCGATATGCGAGGCTTGGGGGGGGGGGGGGGGGGGGGGGCATGTGCGGAAACATAATATATACCTACGCGAGAGTGAAACGTGAAAAAGTTATGATAGGAATGAAAATTGGGGAGACGCCTGTGGGAGACAAAGAAAACGGAAAGGAATTTGATGCGGGGTAATGTTGAGGATGGAAAAACGAGTCAAACACAAATTTTCCGAGCTCAAATCAAAGGAAAACTCTTTGAAGATGTGTTGAATATCCGTTTTCCATAATTCGACATCCGGAAAAGTGACTTTGAGATATTTTAAAAACCCATTTGAGAGAAGTCGTGCGTTTGAGATGTCTTAGAATCACATTTTCTTAGATATTAGTCCGGAAAATTCATTTGAGACGACTTGAACACTAATTTCCTAAGATAAAAGTGTGGCAAACCCTTGTAAGACGTTCTTTTACATTTGTTTTGAGAGGTACTGTGTCCTGAGAATGAGCTCGAGCCATTTGGAAGATGTATTATGTTAAGTGCAAGACGTCCGGAAAACTATTTCAAGACATTTTAATAACTTGTTTTCCGAGTGGAGAGTTCGGCAAATGGCATTAGAACGTATGAAATACGTCTTTCGAGAAAATGAGAGTTATGCAAGCCGTTTTCAGACCCTATTTTCCAGGATGGAAAATACTAGAGCGTATTCGATACGTAGAACTCTCGGAAAACTTCTTGAAAATGTTTTAGAAACTCGTCTTTGAAGTTTCTGGGCCTAGAAGACTCCTTCAAGCCGTCACAAATACGAATTTCAAACCTGAGAGCTTAGGAAATATCTTGACGAGGCTGTGAAATGGTCCAAGGACGTCATGGACGTGAATTTTTTAGAGATCAAGGTCTGCAAGTAGACTTCGAGACGTCAATTCCTAATATTTGGCTCCGTAGAATGTGTCTTCGAAATCAACACGCCCAGAAAAGCGTTTCCAAAATATCTAAGCCTTGATTTGTAAAATGGGATGACCGAAACGCAATTTACTAATATTCGACTCCCTCGAAAGACTCGAAAACGTCGCGTCGCTCCGTGAAAAAGACGCCCGGAAAAGCGTTTTCGAGATGCCTAAGCCGCTCATTTTCGAAGACAAAAGATCGGAAACACGCGTTGCTCTTCATCTGACTTTCAAGACGGTCTCTCAGACCTCTTGAAAATGTATTTTCGAACCCAAGACGCCCGGAAAAGCGTTTTTAAGATATCTAAACCGCTTATAGAGATCCGCAACGCATATATCCCAATATTCGTCTCTCCAAAACGCCTGGGAAACGTATTATCACAAAGAAAAGACTCCTGGAAAAACGTTTTCACAATGTCTAAGCGTATTCGCAGAACTAAGACGCCCGGAAAATGCTAATTTTCGGGATACCTGGACCGTTTATTTCCTCAAAGACACGTATTCCCTATTCCCATCGGCAAGACGCTCGGAAAATTCTTTCCAACGCATCATCCTCGCCTTATTTTCGTATTGTCTTTTCTCCCTTATTTTCCGACTCGATTAAAATCCTCCCCAATTCTCTCAATTCTCGCCCCTCTTCCCCATGAGGAGTCTGCACTCTAGTCTCAGGGGGTGGGGGGCTGGAACTTATAATCTAAGGAATTATGATAATTATTATTATTAGCTCCAAGGTCGCGACGTCTTCAGGTCATCCTGGGTCAGGGCGGAAGTATAGCCAGATTGTTTATTCATCCTTTGTTCACTTCGCGTTATTGGAGAGAGAAACTTACGTTTGTCATCGTAATTATCCGGGTTTTTGGCGCAGGAGGAGGTGGTGGTGGTGGTGGTTTGTAGTAGCTATAAGTCGCTGCAGTAGTAGCGGGATACTCGCGCGATGAACACGACTACGAGTCCCGAACGACTATAATAATCGCGCATTGCCACCAGCCGGCCAAGGCTCTACAACTGGCACTGCCAGGGTGGCCTTAAGGGTGGCCTACCTACCTACCCTCCCTACCTCCCAGCCGCGCTCGAGCTCTATCTGTTACAAAAAGAGGCGGGGAGTGGCGATCAGCGCCTCTCACGGATGCGCGGAGAACTAGGAAAACCTGCGCAGTACCCCCAGCGCGCAAACTCGACGTTTATATGCAGGGAAATTAACCCACTGTTCAACTCAATGGCCGAATAGTTGGTATTAACGAGATTTATGAGCTGGGGATGAATGGAGATACGGAAACGATATGATTCCGAATTTCTCACCACTAAAACTACATCGAATTGCGACCTTTTGGACATTATTTTTAATGGAAATTTATATAAGGTCGAAGATTTGAGGATAAAAAAATGTTACGAATTGAGTTAGGGTTACGATTTAAATATGGCGGACGAATTCTGCTGAAATTTAATCCTACTGACTTCGTTTTTACAGCAAATTGAATTCAGCCTTTCTGGATTTTTGATCCCTTTGTCTTTTCTTCCTTCGTCATCATAGGCGGATTTTTTTCTTTTTCTAATGCTGAAAAGGCTCGGACTTATACGTGCGAGGTTGAAATATATCGTTCGTATCATAATCCCGATCTTAAATACCTAAACTGCTGTTATAATAAAACCGGTCATAATTCCTCACTTCTTTCTCCTCTCTCCTCAGCTTTTGCCTAATGTAGTTATACCTACCCTTGGGTCTGCAGTTGAATATGAAGTAGTGTAGGTATAGCATAGCACCTCTCGTAGCAATAATTTCATACGATCAACAGGTTAGCGTGCCGGAAGTACCTGCGTCCTGCTGCACTCTACCACTGTATAAACCGGAAGTCGGCTCTAACCATCTGCACACCCCGTTTAAATATAATATCATGAAATTTTTCCTGTTTTTCTTTTTTTTTAAACGCACTATTAATTGATAATTTCTCTTGTCATCTTCTGTATTGTAATTATCATTATTTTTCGACAATTTTCCTTACCTTATGGTCTCCGCGTCAGCTGTGGCACATTTCAGCGAAAATTTAAAAAAAAAAATATTTATACAGGGTGAGTTTTCTCCGGCGTCCCGAGAGGGCGTGGCTTCAATCGGCTGAGACTCCGCCTCCTCCTGTTCGTACTTGTAATTGTCGGAATAACAATTCTCACTCATTGACGATTATCATTACCTGATAATAACAAGTGTGAATAGAAGGAGGCGGAGTCTCAGCCGATTTTAGCCCCACCCTCTTACGACTCCGGAAAAAACTCACCCTGTATATAAAGACAAAAAGCGAGAAAGAGAGAGAGAGAGAGAGATAAATAAATAAAACAGAAGAGGAGCATTCGTTCAAATAATTTAATACAAAATGACGATAGAAATTTTGTATAATAAACTAATACGACGACGTGGTGTAGGTATAATGATTTTTTTTTTTTCTTGTAGTGTGTTGTTCCCTTTTCTTTAACGTCAAACTATACCTAATATTACACCTAATGATAGATCAATAAATATTAATATATCTTTAAATAATACAATTTTTTTTTTCATCTATTTTTAAGCGGACCCTACTATACATGTACATACATATAATACGCGCGTGTATGTCCGTGATGTATTAAATTAAATATATATCTATACCTTGTACATACCTAGATACACATAGTTACAGGTATATGATAATATAATAAAATAATAATCAACCACGCGAAGGTAGAATATGGTATATAGAATATTTTATTGAGTATTGATCGGTCGGAATTGAACGACGTTGGCTATTTTCACAATTTCTATAACTCCTCGTTCGTAAAACTTTTTCTTTTTTCTCTCTTTTTCCGCAATAATTAGCGATATTATTTCTTTTCATTGTTTGATAATTTATTTATTTATTTATTTATTTATTTATTACTGACTCCAAGATCCCCGCGGTATCACAGAAGAACATCATCATCATGATTATGATCTGAGTAAAGGGTAACCACAACGCGCTCGTCATTATTACCGGAGGCGATTAATCAATCAATCAATTAATTGATCAATTATTTAATAATAATAATTATTCATTTTTGTTTTTTCAATCTATTATTTACACGTCTCACTGGTCAATATCTTACTTTCATTTTCTTCTTTTCTATACTTATACCTATGTAGTACTCATACAATAATACACTTGTTTGATATTTTATCCTTTATACATATAAATATTGGTAAAAAGTGTTTTTTTTTTTCTGGTTATTCTGGTTTTTCGTTTCTTCATTTTCTCGTCATGAAAGGTTTAAGTCACTGGGACGGGGAGAGGCCTTCACGTTCTTATTTTATCAAATTGGGGAAACCACTCTTAGTTTCAGATCGAAGTGAGATTGTTTTTTTTATGAGATTCTTGAAAATTTCAACGTTCTTCTTTCTATCCTTTTCTTTTCATTTCATTCTACTTCAAGGTGCGAACGTTTTTCGCCATTCCTTTCAAAGATCGAACGATTTTGGTGTACCTCTTCATCATCCGAACGTTTGCGATTATTTTCTCAAAAAAACTTGACCATTTTCATTCATCACCTTATCACATTCGGATCTCTCCCATCTTACCTACTATTCAAGGGGGTAACGTTCTACAAATGCTTCAAGTTCCTAATAATTGCTATAAAAATTCCTGGGCTTTTCAGGCTCCCTTAAAAACTCCTAGTGTTATCGTTTATGGTTGAGATTCCCGTTCTTGTTCCTCGGGCTCTCGCCATTACCATCGACAACGTCTCTCCGTGGTCTGAGTATGAAATTTAAATTATGCGCTGTGTTGACTGCATAATAAACGTTCGCCGAACTAGGAAGCACCATTTCCCTATCAGGAAGTACCTGGGCAAGTGTGTAATGCTCGGGACTTCCTTCAATGTTCAATTTCAACATTGCATTCCTTATCACTTGTGGTGTCCTCTCGTTATTCGAGAGCATTATCGACTTGTAAAGCACGACGCCTTCCGTCTCGACGCTTTCGCTCTCCATCGTTACCTTGATTATGTAAAAGTCCGGCGAATTTTTGTGCGAATGAGTCGGACTCATCAGATTAGACGAATTACCTGCCCCCGTTGTGCCATTCGATGAGTTAAGGTTCGGTGGTGCTAGTCTGGAGTGTTGACCAGAACTTGCACCGCCTCCCGAACTCAATGACACATCGAGTGATGGCAAAGAGGAACTTGAAGAACTACTCGACATTTGAGACGGAGACGTACGACGGTCCAGGGAATTGTGTGGCGAACTTGGAAGCGATTCTAAGTCACAGTAGAACTGGGAACTGCTTGAACTAGACGTCGAGGTTATTGAGTCGTTCTTCCTGTGGCCTGGATGACCCTGAAAAATGATTTTGAAATTTCAGATTCGGATTCAAAGATCATTTTCTACTCAGTTGTGCAGGTCATAATGAAGAGTTGCAACGTGTATGGGAAACAACATTTTTTTCAAACTTCTCTGTGACGTGGGAAAACAATTGCGGAACATTTTGGCAGCGATGGTTTTTAAGCTTGAAGCTTCCTCTTCAAATAGTATATTGTGTACCAAGGGCGTAAAGTGGGCTTTTTTAGACCGAGTGTGGAGTTTGCAGTACGAGCCCAAGACGAGTACTGCAACCACACAAGGTCAAGAAGCCTACTTAGCCTTGGTACACACCATATTTTATATAACAAAGCCATGTTTAGCGACTTTTTGATGTTTCTGTATAGGATCTAAAATAGTACTTTTAAGTCCTAGGACCTAAATGTGGCACGAAAAGTCCTAGGACTTGAAAGTACTACTTTAGGTCCCATACAGAGGCATCAAAAAGCGAGGAAAACATGCTTTCGTTATATAAATACGTTTTTTGGAATTTTCCTACGATCTTTTATCACCGAGCTATTCAAACTTGACTAAAATTACTAGTCTTTTACCTCACGTGTACGAGTTTCTTTGCTCACCACAGGATAACTCGGTGATAAAAAATGGTACATAAATTTTAAAAAGCGCGTTTCAAAGAAGAAACTTCAAGCTTCAAAACCATCCGCACGAAATTTTTTTACAATTTTTTTCCCACACCACAGCGAGGTTTGAAAAATTGATTTATCATGTTTCTTTTCAAACCTGTTTCTTTTTTCCTCCTCTACTGTTTATCGTGTTTCCTGGTGGTGGCGGTTCGATCTGGCAGCTGAGTCTGTAAGCTTCCCTGTCGTCCAGTACCAAAACGGAATGAAACCACCTTTCAAATATTGGATCGGTGCTGATATTGTACGCATTCGCAGCACCCTGGAGTAGTCTAATCCTAGCCAAGACCTCAAATTCCTTTCTCCGTTTGTCGAAATTGATCAATCCGTCAGCAATCGTGTCTGGTATGGCAGTATCGATCATGGTCAAGTCGGTAAGAAACGTACCGAGGTATGGTATGGTCCCGTAGCTGATATTCTGCAAAACAAAAAACAGAAAAGAGAAAAAGAATGATCGAAAAGCGTTCCAAAAGCACATTCAAACCACCAAAACCTATTCGAAATCATCATCACTCACCCCAGCGTTGGTATTCTGCTTTTGAAAAAGCTTCTGGAGATGTCTATCGCTCCTCCCAGCAGTGTCAGCGAACTTGGCAGTCCCTTCTTTGATCAGTAGCTCTCTCTGTGTCCAAGCGTTGTTTTCCTCCGAGAATATCCTCTCCAGTTCACGAAAGAGCTCGTGCTTTTCCCTCGGCATAGACTGCCAGCATTTTTCCAATCTGTATACCGGGTTGCTCTGGAGTCCTGACACTATGGCTTTCAGACTGCTGAAGTTCTTCAGAACTCGAAGCTCTTGGGCAATGTCGATCCAGGTCTCAAGGCTCCTAGCTCTGTCTTGTGGACGCAGACTTGGGTCGACTAAAACCGTCGTTATTACCCTCAGGGATACGGCGTTGAATTGGTTCACCGTCGCCAGCACTGTGGCCGCTTCGTGACTCCTCGAACGGTCTCTTCGGGACCATACAGCACCCAGGCACTGGTGGGCTACTAATTTCTTGAACAATTCTGCGTCCATTCGAGTCAGCTGTTCAGCAAAGTGCCGGTGCGGTACTTCAGGGAATGTGTAACTCGGCCAAAGGTCACTGATCGAATCACCAGGGATGTGCAATTGCGGACGACCGCTCTCGTACATCATGCACGTGTCTGGGGAGAAAGATAACAGTTAGGACATATCACGATTTCGGGTCCAGTAATGAGATTTTCAATACTGTCAAGATGGAAATAGTACTTTTCCACACGGCGTGCGCAAAGTTCGATTTTGCGCACGCTTCGCGTGCACCAAATTCAACTTAACGCGCGCTGTGTTGAAAAATAGAGTTCGATACACATGCGAAAGATGATTCTCGACTCGTGTGATTGTCACCCTCGCTTCGCTCGGGCGAAAAACTTCACACTCGTCCGAGAATCAACACTTTTGCACTAGTATCGAAAAGTACTATTTCGATACTAGTGCAAAAGTGTTGATTCTCAGACGAGTGTGAAGTTTTTCGCCTGATAATCACCTCAGTCGAGAATGATCTTTCGCACGTGTATCGAACTTTAATTTTCAACGCGAAGGGTGCGCAAAATCGAACTTTGCGCACGCAGTGTGGAAGATGCATATTCAACATGTCTTCTTGCATCTGGATGGGTTCAAAAGTTGGAAAAAATCTGTTCAAATGTGAAATTCATGACTCGAGTGAAGTTCGGCTTCATGCAGCTTGAAATAATGTTGAAAGAAAGCTCTTCGGCATAACTTGGAGTTACTTTTTTGCCCGTTCCTGACTTACCTATGATCTGGTCTGCTCGTTGGAAGCAGTGTAACCGATGCCTGGCCTTGAGTTCGAGTTCCGATGAGGGTAGCCGGCGATGGGTGAAGTCTAGGAGTCTCACTAGAAGGGGATGTCCCGGAGGCGACTTCCAGTCGCCTGGATAAGCGTCTAGCCATACGTGTAGCGCTTGGACTAAAGTTTTTCTGTGCTGGTCGCCGGTGGCAGCTGGTGAATTTTCGTCGAGGGCATCGTACCTCGCTAATAAAAGCTCCAGGACGTCCCTGGGCGTTGTAAAAGCCCGGTATGTGGCCAGGAAGACGTTTATATACGTAGATTCTAGCTCCCCATCGTCGTTCGCTAAACTCTCTACTAATCGCTGGACTGTACCAGCCTTCAAAAATCTCACACGCACGGTCTCCCATTCTAGATGAGATATCTCGTCGTCCGAATCCTTCGCAACAGAAAAATTCCAAAATTAAGTAAAATGAACTAAAATGTAGGGCCTTTGTTAGTCACTGCAGTTAAAAAGACCATGATTACGTGCTTTGAGATTATGCAGTGTATCAACTGGTCACGGGAATAGAGTTCGATCCAGGTCAAGGGAAATCGATTAAATAAACACAGCGAGGTATTCACGTTCGATATGTGTTGATAAGAAGAAAAAATAAAATAACGAAATGTCACAGAGACATTATTGAAACATTTTTATTTATTTTTTATCATTTTCCAATTGCTCACCGATGCAGAAAGGCTTCGAGTCGGTCTGTGGTATCTGACTTTTTTCAGATATACCGTGTATATGACGCCGTCACCTCGTTCCTCGCCCCATAATCGCCAAGTGGGCTGGAAATCGAAGAAAAATTAATAAATATTTAGGTGAAAAATAAAATTCTTCAAATTTTCACATTTGAATTGAGTTAAAAAGAGAAGAAAAAATGAAAATAGACAAAGTCTATTCAACAAACGATAGACCGGTACACCTAGAGTAGAGTGTATTTATACATTTTATTGACTCCGTGTGCGGAGTTGCCGCTGAGATTACAGTGAGATCAAAAAAGAAAAAAAAATCTAAGAATATTTATATGTTTTTCTCTGAGAAGTGTTATTGTGTAGATAAGCAGCGGAATTCTTTTTTTTTTTTTTTTCAGACCGATTCACTCCAGTTAAGTTAAATAATTAAATTCCTAAGAAATCGCAGGTTCGTGATAGACTATAACTATAATACGTAAATACGTGGCTAGGTGGTTAGGTATGCGAAGTAAACTAAGAAGCGAGGGAACTGAATGTAAACATTATTATAGCTCTCATCGTCGGACAGAATCTCAGAAAATCTTTTTTCTATTTTTTTTTTCCCCCGAAGAATTTACTTCGCTTACGTAAACGAAATGAAGAGAATCTAGAATAAACCATGATCGTGTGTCTCGAATCGGTTTTTATATCACGAAAATCGTAAAACTTTTTTGTTTCCGTATAGTTGAATCCGTTTATTACCTCGCCAGTAATATAGAGCTTATGAAGCCGAGTCCAATGACACCAAACAACGCACCTTTCCGATCATTCGGTAATCTGATATTCTGTGTTAGAGCTCACGAGCGCGCGACTGAACGTAACGCTACGCTACGCAGCGCAGCGCTTAAGTGATTCAAAACTTTGTATCTTGCCATTGAGTTATCGGAATAATACGTTGTTGGGGGTCGTTTGATCCGTCTTGATCCACTCTACAACCCAAACAAAATGATAAACGCGTCGTATGAGATTGCGAAAAAATATCGCGTATATAAAATGGGTTAAATTGTTTTCTGATTAAAAACTAAGGTTACTGTTATACCAAAACCAATTTCAGGCACATGCGACACAAATAGCTAGAAAAAGAAGACCGATTATTCATGCAATCGTTCAATGTATGTACACACAAGGATGGGAAGCTGGTTAAAAAACATAGAAAGCAATCATTGAGGAAAAAAAAAGAATAATAATTTCGTAGCTTATGACCGTAAAAAGTTGACGGTTCTTTTTTTTCGCTATCTACGGATTAAGATTACGTTGCGTCATCAGAAGTGGGAATAACTAGTACCATATGACTTATGAGAATTTCCTAATAAACTATTAAGAACTACAATAGAAGTTCGTTTGTTATGGGCTATTATCAGTCCTTGCAATTTCATCCCATCCTGCAGCATTACTGCATATACTAAAATTTCACATAGTACAATGTACAATTTCATATACGTATTTACGATGAAGAAGGTCACGCGTTATTCTATCCTGTATATATAATTCTTCGCGTGTTTTCAATTATTATCAATTATCATGTCCGCTAGCGTTGTTGGTTTTTTTTTCCGTTTTTTTTTTCCATTTTATTATTAACCTGTTTATATATATAAAACTGTTGTTGCCACATCATATTATATTATATATAGTTACATGAAAAAGACGAAATTAATAATGTCTCGTTTAAATATTCTCTATCTCATCAGCCCACACATCCGTTTTCATTTCCGTCGACGTCTCATCTTCATTATCTCTATATTTATATTAATACTAATATTATTGTTAATATTAATATCAATCAAAGTTCTTTACCCCGGATGATTATTTTTTTTTGTTCATCATTATCATTCTCATTATTTAGGGATAATTTTTAGTAAATTTGTTCTCTCTTTTTATTTTACCATACGTAGCTACTCAATAATAATAATAATCATAATAATAATAATAATCATAATCATAATAATAATCATAACAATAACGATTATTTTCATGCATGCATTAACACGTGCATCGTATGCACAATACAACAAATATCAACAACAAAACATCATACATAAGTTATTGTTGAGACAAAACGAAAATACAAATACAATAAGCAAAATAACAACATACATACATACTATAAATAACATTATCATAACAAAATTTTTGTGTATTGTTCAATTGAAAACAAAAAAAAAAAATCTAAAAAAACTTCCTCCTTTTTCTTTTTCTTCTGCTTCTTCTTCTTCTTTCATTCTCACGATCGTGCTTGAATGCAGGTTGCAGTACGTGCACATACACATAACATATGATAACATCGATAACATAAAAATCCAGTGTCGAGAAATTTTGACAAAATATTGTCTTTTACATTGTTTTTTTTTTTTTGCTCCTCTCTTCTTCTCTTTTCATATATTGTTTTATTTTTTTTTTTTCATTTTTACCTGCTGCACGTACCACTGCGTGGTGGTGGAATTTTGATTTTTCTTATTAGAATGGGGCTTGCACGGTGCACATAGTAGCAGAGGTGCTAATTTTGAGACACTTCCTCCTCCATTATTTCCACTCGATGATGATGATGATTTTCCCAGAGATTTACTTCCGCTATTACCAAAAACGCTGCAGCTAGTTGTTTTTTGATTTATTGTTCCCGCTGATAAGGACGGGGAACCACCTCCAGGCCTCAGCCCATCCTCTCCTAGCACTGGCCACAGCATCCAAGGATCACTATGATGATTTTTTTATTTTTTTCTTCTTGATGCTGCTTTTTTTTTCTCAACTTTTTCTTGTAATTATTCTTATTTCAAACTTGAAACGAATACAGCTATATATTTGGTTGAAAAAAATTCCGATTTTCAATCTATGTATGTATTTAAATCTGTTTTTTTTTAAATTTCAAACCCTATTTTCTATAAATCACACAATTAGTTAATTATGTATGTATGTATGATGATGATGATGATGATGATGATGATTAGGTATTATTGTCATTATCTTACTGTCAGTCATCACGATTTTATTTCATTTGAAATTTCTTTGTAGTAATAGAAAAAACAAAAAAAAACAAAAAATTAAACGTGTTAATTTTTTTCTCTTTTTCTTCTTCAAATCGAAATCTCTGACGTACTACATGCATAGGCACTACAACTTTTTATTGTCTATTTTATTATTATTGTTATTATTATTGATCACTTTTTTGATGATGAAGAGTGAAAAGAGACGGAGAAAAAAAGAAACAGAAAGAAAGAAAGACAGAAGAAAAAAAAAAATCAGAATAATGAGAAAACTTCGATGAATAATTTATGGACAATTTTATCTGAATCATTTATATGTATAGTACTATACCTGTAATTTATGTACTATTACACAAAAATGATGATTAAAATGAAGAAGAAAGAAAAGAGAGAAAGAAAAGATAAAAAAAAAAATAAAAAAAAAAAAAAAAACGAACACCGTCATTTATAAACCCCCGCGATGAAGTGAAGTGTACAGCGTACTTCCTGTACTGAGACATAACAAAACGCTTTGTTTATATACATATATACGAATACTGTACATATATATATATATATACTGTGTATATATGAATAAATATATATATACACGATCTTGCGTAATAAAATTTCTAAGTAAGAATAAGTAAGCAAGTGAGTGAGTTATATATATATATGTATATGGTGTATGAGTAAGTAAATTACCTTAACAAGAAAGACGGAAAATGTAGAATAAAAGGTATAAAGCATGACGCGAAGAATGATAAAAAAAAAGAAATAAAGATAGAGGTAAGAAGTAGGAAAAATAAGAATTGTAGTCATCCATGTATATATGTAACAGTTTTTCTTGGTATATTCTTCTTCCTAATAGGTATATGGGTATGTATGTACGGATAAATTAAAAAATATGTATGTATATACATATATATTACCACGCGTTAGTCACGATTTAATATATACATACGTAATTTATTGTACATGAATAGTATACTTATGTATACTACATACATATAGGTACCTTTGTTTGTGATTAAAAAAAAAACGAAATTTCCTCAAAGTTTGAGCCCCAAATTCCAATTCTAACACAAATCTGAACAATTTAATTTTTGTTTCTTATTTTTGATTATCTAATGCTCAGCTGCATTCCATGATATCGTCTTATAACGAAGATCGACATGTAGGCAATTGATCATTCTTCAAAAGTGCCAATTGTGATCTCAGTGTAACTCGACTTGTTTCACCTGCATCGTTACCTCAAAAGTTGATTATTTTTTCATTTTTATGTTTAGCGTAATTCACACATTTTCATCGATATCTGGAAATCGGCTGAAGCTAGAAGAAATATGTACGGGACAAATTTACAGGAAATTTAATTCTCCACAAGAAAGATCTCATGGTTTTATCGCCTAGGATTCATAGTTTAGATGACAGAGGGACTTGAATATTTAGAACTATAAGAAATTTTCATAAATACATTCTTTTGAAGAATGATCAATTCCCTACATGTTGATCTTCAGTATAAGACAGTTCAGTGGAAGTATTTGCTATTTTACTTTAAAAATCAATATCCGTAATAGTTTTCACAATGATAATATTAATAATGGTAATAAGTTCGTTAGTAAATAATCATATCTACGTATGTATACATAATATTGACTATCGATAGCCTAAACAGCTCTCAATTCGACCTTATATAGACTCAAATTTCTCTCTGCCTATACATAATTATGAGGTATATGTCATGTAGCACATAAGAAAATAATGAGAATAATAATAATAATAATAGCAATAATAATGATTATAGATTTTAATTATCGTGACAAACCCTTCGAGGTGTTGTTTCTCCCGGTATAGGATATAATGGATTTATAAAAGGCGTCAGTTCGTAGCAGTTTTTAGGCTGCACTATATCCAGTGCAGCGCAGCATCAGCGCAGTATAGTCAAATGAGAATTTGAGAAAAAAAAGAAGAAGAAAAAAATTTGTTCAACGATCGACGATATCAAGGAACGAAATAATCGAAAAACAGGAAGGAGACGAAAAAGAAGGAAAGAGACACAGAAACACTCGTTTTTGTTTTTTGGCTTTTAGGTAAAAATAAATCGCGAATTTTACACTTTAATTTTGAATTTTTGTTGGATTCCCAATGAAAAAAGAAACGGAAATTATATTCACCGCGAATTTTTGAAAATTATCAAAATCTAGGTACAAAAGCGACGCCGAAGCGCGAAACTATTACACGACGCTGGTACAAACTACTCCTTGTCTGATCTGACATGTACTGAGGCTTGCTCACCTACTCAAAACTGAAGCACGCGGCCGAGGGACGAATAACTGACTATACATATACACACATACGTACGGTACTACCGATGTATGTATTAAATCTCTGTTATCATTGCGCATGCGGGAAATTGCACTCTGAGCACGGTGAGAAAATGAGTCTTATTTCTGTTCGGTAGGTAAAGTAGAGAAAAAGTGGTGAAAAATTGATTTTTGAAATTACATTGAATTTTCGTTTTTCTTTCTTACTGCATATATATATCTGCTATGATCAATTTCTATTCATATTCATCTCACTTCCTGATGACGTGTAGTAACTACGTCGTAAGTTCTGAAGTATAGTGACGTGTAGACGTCCAGTGATGACGACATACGGTCACATTTCACGCGTATACGCGGTCTATGACGTAAACCATATATCTAACTCGTCTCGTGACGTAATTCGCTCATTGTTAACTAGCGATTTTCATGGTAGTTATACATCAGTTACGAGGTTTTGATATACGTATGTTAGTGATTAACGCGATAACGATGATTAACGCTCGATTCCTCGATGTACAGAACGTGATTCAGTCAATGCGAGCCATATTTTGGAGGCAGATTCCCCGTGAAAATTCGAGACTATATTTCCTTTACCGAAAATTCGAGAGACGAATAGTTTCCGAGCTACGAAAGATCCTAGTTGACCGATCGTCTAGAGCGGGTAGAGCGCGCCACTTACTCTCATGCGCAGCCCTGTCTGCGCTATCTACAAGCTCTGCGATTGGTCGACTCAGATCTTTCCTAGCTCGGAAACTATTGGGCTCTCGATGTTCTGGTAAAGGAAATTAAGCCTTGGAATTTTGCGAGGAATCTACCATCAAAATATGTGGTGCGAATTTTTACTTCCTATTTTTCTGAAGTAGAAGTGAGCATGTAAAATTGTCACCCATACAATTCGAAGTCAAATTCTTTCTTTTTCGGATATTAAATTCATGGTTACGTGTGCAGCAGCAGGGAATGCGCGGTATCGATTTTACGTCACCCTTGCTTAACCTGGAGTATCTAGGGCTGTGTGCACCGAGGGGCGGACGACCCCTCGGCGTCTGTTCACCCCTCTCAATTATTTTTCCTTGCTTATTTTGGGAGCGGCGCCGCGATGCGATGCGATGCGACGCGAGGCGACCCACGGTGACTCACATCGAAAAACCAAAAAATAAATTCAGACAAAAAATGATGTGAAATATAAAAAGAGAATTTTGTCTGCAACTTTTGATACCGATATTCGAAAATTCTGTAAAAATTTTCAAAATTGAATCTTGACGAAGGAAAGCTGAGCCCCGAATCTCATCTAGCTATGACGAGATTTGAGAAAGTTGTGAATGATTGTGATTCTTGTTTTCATACAAAATTTCGGAACATAATTTGGCATTCATTTTTAGTTTTTGAGAGAATCTTTTTCAACCGAATTTTGATTTTCTCGTGAAACTTTGAACATGGAAATGAGGAAGGGATCTTTTTTGACCTTAGTTGAACCTGATACCATCAATTCTAAGTTTCATCTCGCGGTTTGTCCTGCAGAACTGGGATTTCCCCTTCAAGCTCTAAAATTATACATAACTCGTTGCATTTTGTCTAGACGACTCAGTAGTCAGTACATACATACATGTATATAATTATATATATTTATATACAGTATAACGTTCATGTGAGTTTGAGAAATCTGAAGACGTTTCAAATTCACCATTTGGACCGCAAAAAGTTGAGCAAATTATTGAATAAGGAAATGATACAAAAGTGTAGTGTGATTAATCTATTTTATTTTCCTTTCCTCGATTGCCTCACTTTCCACGAGAATTACAGAAAAAAGACAAAGAGAAGTAAAAGTTGATAAAGTGGTCTCTAGCTATACAGGGTGATCCAGGCTCAGCGGATAATAATTTGGACGCTAGATGCCGAGTGAAATTCTAAGACTAAATTTCATTTGCCAAAAATTCGAGGATAGAATAGTTACCGAGCTACGGAAGATCTTAGTAGACGAATCACAGAGTTTATACGTGACGCAGACGCGCCCGCGCATGCGCGTGAGTTGAGCGCTCTATACAGTACGCGCATTGCGCTTGCGCGGTTACCTAATTAAAATCGTTCGTAACTTGGAAACTATTGGTCCCTCGAATTTTTGGTAAAGGAAATTTAGTCTTAGATTTTCACGGGGAATCTGCCCCCATAGCACATGACCTGCTCAACTTGAATCACGCTGTATATCACTACGCTCGTTCTCTTTCGTTCATTTACTATATACCCAATACATCGACCTGTCTATGTATAATATGAATATTATATTACATATCGATAATACATACTATGATTAATACATATCCCGATTTCTAAATTCTGTATTCTTCTTGATTGACATAAAAACCCAAATTCTGATAAAATATTCATTCCTTGATAATTCTTTTATTTTTATTTTTCTATATTTCCTATTCTTCTACTTAATAATTTTTCATATACAGAATCTAGTATGTATATATGTCTAAATTAACTTGTTTATTAAATTAACTTATTTATCGCAAATCGACCGACGCCACGTCGCTTCTTTCCTGCTGCTGCTACACTATACATATACATAAGTAGTATATAGGTATGTAGGTATACTTATTCATTCGTAGCTAGTCGAGAAAGTCCGAGACATTCGTTCGACTTTATTTAACTTTTTTTTCTTCTTTCTTTCTCTTTTTTCTTATAGTTTTTTTTTCTTTCTCACGCACCTTCTCAGGTATAAAGTTATATGTATACACCTACGTGAATTGACTATAAAAGAAGAAACGATTGACAAAACGATTGGGAAGGAGAGAAAGAAAAAAAATCAGAAAAAAATACTAGAAAAAAGTACTCCGAGTAGCGATTTTCTTTTTCAAAAAAGGGGGCGGGGGAAAAAAAGAAACTAAAACGAATGAGTAAAATTGTGACTTGATCGATTTTCTAGGCGAATGGCTTATGCCGATGTATATTAATGTTAAGTTAAAAAGAAGAGAAACGAAAAGGAAAAAAAAGTAAACGTACGTTCGCTCTGGAATATAACTGTACCGAACGTAGGTATACAGAGGTAGAAGTAGAAGTGAAGTAGCGGTGGCCCGTTGTTCGTGGTCACGTAGTAGAAACTATTTTTCCATTCCTGATATAGCTATATACTAGGTTTATACTACCAGGTATATGATATATAACGTATAGTATAATATACACATTTTTGTTACAAAAACGCGAACAAACATAAGGAAAAATAATCAGAGAAAGAAAAAAAAATAGAAAACAATAAAATATTGGGGCAAAAAGAAGAAAAAAAAATGAGTAATGCCTGCAGCTCTCTCTCTCTCTCTTTCTGTGTGTGTGTGTATATATATGTGCGTGTGTGTGTGTGTGTGTAGATATTATTATATAATATATTTATAATTATCTGACGCACACACATACATACGCAGAAACAATTAATATACTGTATATATGTATACCTATTTGATATGAGAATATAATTATTATTCTAATATACTAGCATATGAAGAAATTATTCTTATAATGATATATAGATATGTGTATAGCATATACGACAAGATGATCAAAAAAATAAAATAAAATTGATATGGTATATATAATACTGATTTTAGTTAATTTGGTATTGTATGTTTTTTTTTTTTGTTCATTTCAATTCCTTTTTTCTTTTCTTTTCTTTTACTCATCATATTCTATGAGATTATCATTATCATTATAATCATTATTATCATAATCATCATCATCGCATCATCTGAGTATGATATCCTGATATGGGATTGGTGATAAAAATAAAAAATTGAGTAAAATCCGTTCATGTTTTAGTATACGTGTTTTATAAAAATATGTACATACGTAGGTATGTCTATATATACCTATCCATCGATATTTCATTTTCCTATATTGTAATACATACATAGTACTATATTATAACGGTATATTTCCTCGTATAGATATATCATATATCTACTATAGCTACGCGGAGGCATCTGGTAGAAATTTTTACACCTACGAATATCAGCGAATTTTTAAAGAAATTGGAAGATTATTTCACACTTTAAGTATAGCAGAAAAAAAAAACAGAAAAATTTAATTTCTAGATATTTGCAACTTATCATAAATGTGAAAGAGTAGAATTAACTATTCGATGCACAAGTCATATTATTAGTATACATACATATTATGTATAAATTTACAACACCATATCATATTATGTCGTTATTGTCGTGGTTTAGCACATTATATTAATATACAGGGTGAATTCTCTCCGGGATCCAGAGAAGGCGTGGCTTGATTCGTCTAAGACCCCGCCTCCTCCTATTCATACTTGTTATTATCAGGGTAATGATATTCAGAATTTAGGGTGAATAGTAGTGTCTCATTGTTTCGACACGGCTCCATGAAATTTCGTCTGTTATGCAGATTTAAGCCACGCCCTTTACGGACCTCGGAGAAAACTCACTCTGTATATAATTAAATTTCAATGCGAAAAAAAAAGAAGATACGATGATCTTATATTAGTCTATAGATGATATTATAATGAATGATTAATGAATTGATTAATTTGAAGGATCGTTAATGATATTTTCTTTATTATATAACTTCGGTTAGTTCATTAATATAACGACGAAGCAAATGATGATGAAAAAACATGAACAAATAAATAAGCATCAGTATCGGTATGATCAAAAAAATAAATGATAAAAATTAGAATAAAACAAATAAATATATTGAAAATAAATTAAATAAATTTTACCAAGGAGTCGTCAGCATTTTCACCACTCATAGCACAGATGGTAGTAAAATTCTTTGGATGCAGTCACCACTCCTGCAGCAGCTGCAGCAGCAGCACCCGTTGAATGAACTATTTATTATCAAATTTAAATTTAAATTTAAGTTTGAATGATTTATTTTCGTTATTGAACTCGGTCTCGTAGTAGTTATTATTTTCGTTTTTAATAACAACAATTCATTATCATTAATTAATTTAATATAATTATCGTTCAATGATGCAGTGTATAATAATTTCTTATTTATTGATAATATAATGCAGCTGCGATATGCACTTTCTCCCTTCATTATAACGCCGTTAAACCTATTATACATCAACTCGTTCATAATATACAATTACAATAACGAATATGTATATTAATTATTATCATTCTCCTTATTTTTTTTTTCTCTTCTTTCTTTTTCTTTCGTCGTTTTCAAAAACATCTATTTGCCAGATCCTTCGGAATATACGAATGCAAGGATAATAATATATCCATATCCTTTCTGTTTTCGTCCTCCACTATTCATCCTCGGTTATTTTCGCCACGATTATTATTATTATTATTATTGTTATTATTTTAATTTATCACACCGAATGTTATACTCTCTCTTCTAAAATTCGTTTTATTTATTCTTCTTGTTTTTTTCCTTGGTTTTTTTTTTTTTACCTCATTTCATATATTTCAAAACTAATTTTCTAAACTCTTCAGCCACCTGTCAGACGAACATACACAGTCCGGCTTGAAATAGTAGCTGCAGGTATGAAACCTCACACACCTTATTTTCGTTTATAGAAAATTTCTCGATCCCACAAACGGAAGGAGCAAAAACGTGAAAAAACCAACAAAATTGAAGCAAAAAAACAAAAATGAAGAACGAAAGATTAGCAAAAATTCACAAAACACTTTTATCCTTATCGTTTATATTCGATATGGAAATACACGGATATAATCATATAAAATCGTACACACACACACACGCACACATACGAATACACATGTTCGATGTATTATAGATTTAATTACGAGGCCATTGGTTAGGTAGTTTCTTTTTTTTCTTTTTCTATCTTTTTTAATTTTCTCCTTTCTCTTTTTACTTTATTTTTATTTATTTTTCTCCTGTTCTCCGTTCTTTCCTATACATGTATATATATATTTTTTTTTTTCAAAAATTTAATAATCAAACCGTACGAATATCATGTGTGTTTTTTTTTTTAATAAATGAAGAAAATTAACGATAAATAATAAGCGATGGCATATAATATGATGTCAATTAATTATTACGAGTGTTTATGTGGTATATATGTATGTACCGATATATATTATATATTATATATTATACTATATATTATATCTATGATTCTGTAGATCAAACAGCTCCTCACTGATATCGCGCACTAGATTTTAATACTCCGATTTGGTCAGAGCATCCGATGGTCATGGGTGTTCAATTAACACCCGAATAATTTACAACAAGACTACGTATTGCTTCTTCTCGCGACTTGACTTTACTTAACTTGACTTGACTTATTACTTACTGGTAGACGCCATTCCCTTCTTTTACTTCGCGGCGAAACCACCGTCTCCCTCCATTTTACTATACGCTATATACATACTATATATATATATATTTACTAGAGATAGAGAGAGAGAAAGAAAGATAGAGAGAGAGAGAGAGAGAGAGTCAGACACGGTACGGTACAGTACAGTACAGTAAATCGTCGTCAAAGTGTCATAACATTCTTTTATGCCTTGTCGGTTACGGTTTTAACAACCGTGCTGCCATCTGGTGGATTTTGTGAAATTTAACGATACACATCAAAGATGTGAAAAGAAAACAAAACAAAAATTGGCAGGGTCAAAATGAAACTTGTTCAATTTTTTGTGTGAAAAGTAATGTTTTAGGAAATTTACTGCGTCCCAAATTCGCAAGTATAGTATAGTAGGTCAAAGGATGTTACTTTTCTTCAAAGAGCGTTTTTCGAGGAGAACTTATACCGTAAAATTGAAATTTTGCGGGTCATAGTTTGGGGATGGATTCCTTGCGGAATTCTGAGACTAAATTTTCTTTACTCAAAATTCGAGGGACTAAGATCTTACGTAGCCCGGAAACTATTGGTCTCACCAATTTTTGGTAAAGGAAATTTAGTGACAGATTTTCACAGGGAATCTACCTTCCGAATATTGCACGTTTGATCTTATTTATACTGTATTTTATTGCTCATTTATTTCGTGCATAATGACGATTTGCGATATTTTAGAAATCGGATATTGGGTGATATTCCGAAATTCATATCTCAAGATCTGTTCGAGGTAATGATTCGAAAAAAATAGACAATGCTCGTTGCTATTCAATGAATGTTGAAAAAAATCAGTGACGCAATCGGAGCTTTTCGAGTCGTTGATTTCGCTTATGAAATAAATCGAGACTGCAGAGGATCGAGAGAACACCACCTACACATCTATAGTTTCTCAATAATTTCTGGATAGTAAAATACTTACCTGAAGGATATCGAGGATGTGTGTATTCCTTTTCTACTAATTTGTAATTTCTTCATTCTTCTTATTCTTTTTTTTTTTTTCTTCAAAATCTGCGTGAATTCAACGAAGAATAATTGTTATATATTATATAATAATTAATAATACTAGAGATATGTATAAGTATACATGTGCAGGAATTAGGAGAACCGATTAGGACGACAATAAACCCACAAACACACACAAACACATATTATGTTTTAGAGTGGTCCAAAAACGGAAGTTCTTTTTTTTTGTTGTTTTTTTTTTTTACCTCTGTTTCTTTCATGTAACGTGATCAAATCAAATGAGTCTAAAATGAGAAAATTTTCAGACCCGGTCTGTTTTTTTTCTTATCTTTTTCTATCTCTTTCTTCTACAGTTTTTGGGTAATTAATTTCGACGAATTGGATTTGCGGCGTATGAGTTGAAAAAAACAAAAATATATATATTTTCTATGAAAGTTTTCGGGACAAAGAAGACCGAATAAGAATCAAAAGAACAAAAAACAAAAAGAAGTCGTTCTTTTCTTTTTTCTACAAAATTTTGGTTGGAAACGGTGGTAAAAACTTCTTTTTCTTTTTTCTTTCAATATTTAGTATTCAAATCAATGATTTCGAAAATTTCTCGTTCGTTGTTGTAATAAAAAAAAAAAAGAACAATCCCCACCGAATTTTTATAAGTTTTACCTGAATTCTGGAAGTTCAAAAATCCAAGATATCTGTCTCAACCCCCCTTTTTTGATTTTTCTTTTCTTTCTTTTTCATTCCCCGACCACCCTAAGACGATTTCAATAAACGATCACAAACTACAACATAATATTAGACAGACTTTTCCACAACATTTAATAAACCGCTAATAATATCTAATAATAATCATCATCATCGTCATCATCGTCGTCGTCATATTGTGTGGTTTTTTTTTTTCTCATTTTTTTCATATTTATATATATATTTTTTTTAATCATCATCATCATCATCATCATTATTATTATTATTTTTTTCTTTTCTTTGTTTGTTTGAATTTTTTCATATACTATAATATGTTATATGTATATATATATATATATAATATATAATAATTTTTGTTTCTTGTTTTTCACTCAAATAGTAATCATCTAAAACTTATACTATAACTTACAATCAAATTACATAATTTTATTATAACTGTGTATGTATGTGTGTGTGCGTGTGTGTGTGTGTGTATATGTGTGTATATGTATGTATGTATAATATAATAATCACTATATTATATCTAATAATAATAATAATAATAATAATAATAATAATAACAACAATAATATGTATATCGATCATCATATTATTATCCTATCGTATATAATCGGTATAATATAATATGGTATATACATATATAAGACGCGAGATCAAAGGGTGAAATAGGTAAAATGAAGGAAGGGGGGGGGGGGGGTTGGGGGAAGAAAAAAATGAAATTAAATTAAACAAGAAAATAATAATCGATCGTTCGTCGCACAAAGTCTCGCTATAATATAGTATGTATATATATATATACAGCACCGTCTCAATTATTAATAGAATATTATTTTCTTTCATTTTTTGTTGTTTTTTTATTTTACACGTTTTTCAAATTTTATATCATCATCGTGCAACGAAAAATGAAATATTGCTAGAATATGATGTCGATATATATATATGTATTCTTATTTTTTTGAAGTAAGAAGAAAAAAACAAAAAACAAAAACAAAAACGGAAAAAAAATATCACGACGAACGACTCACACCCAACCCTTTAATCTCACGTTCCCACGTTGTTTTTTTCTTTTTTCTGGTTTCTTTTTTTTTTTTTGTTTTTTTTTATTTTCTTTCGTTTCTTGTAGTATAAAGTTATTAATATTATATTTATTTATGTATATCTTTTGTTGTTCAATATTCAATTGAAATATTTATTCAACAATCATCGTCATCATATGCGATCATCGTTAAATCATTTTCGTATTTCGTTATGAATTCAAGAGTGATTTTTCTAATCTGATAAATAGAAAATGATAATAAGAGAACAAAAGAAAGAAGAAGAAAAAATGATTTTTAATTTTAGTCAATTTTGCCAGTCTTTAATGACAATAATAATAATTGCTAATTTTTAATTTTGCTTACTAATCCTTCTGAATAGTTAGTTTTAATTCAATAAGACAGTTTCCTGAAATTGAAAATGATCGTATTCAGACCCAAACGCAAGCCTATAGATACTTTCTTTTCTTTTATATGTTTATTTTTTTCAAGAAAAAAAAAACAAACAAACTTACCGTCTCATTTGATTTTCGGAAGGATTTGTTTTCCCCCGATTTTGAAATCGTAATCTAGCATCTAAAAACGCTAATTTCGTAGACCTAAGCCACTAAAAACGTTCGATTTCGCTAATCCGGTGATCCCACTTGTTTTCTTTGTATTGGTCACAAAAACCTTTGGACGATACTTCATCTCTTTTTTATTTCGTATAATTAATAATATTTAAGTATCCTGAAAGTTTGTCTTCTTCTTATTTCATTCATCCCTTACGCCGACACGGTCTCTACCATTGATTTTTTGATAATTTCCCCAAAATTTTCGTCGCATTCGTCGGTAACTGCAGCAGTTCCGGCCCCGTTTTGCACAGCCCCTGCAATGTCGCGGGTCTCTGTAGTGGTAGAATTTTGATCGGTTATTATTTTGTCCCCATCATTTTTCGCCCCCGTTGTGCAGGCCGGGTATGCAGAAACGTGGCTCTGGGCGGGCTCGACTTCACCGTAGTAAGAATACCGGCCTGCCAAAAGCTCCGAGAAAGGTTCAAGCTTGGCAATTTGTTGGTGTGAATTAACCACCGAGTTGTTACCGATCAGAGGCTGGACAGAATTCAAATTGGTGTATTGCGTGGGCGGCGAGCCATCGTCCTGGCTGAAATTTCCGTCGTATAAATTCTGCGGCTGATTAGACCCAGGCATGTTGTTGTCACCGACGTATACTCCGTAGTGTGAAAACCCCTGGTTTGTAACAGCCGGTTGAAACTGCGGGTGAAATTGACCCCTAGAAGTCGAAGGGAGGGTTTGGTACGCTTGGTAATCCTGGTAGTTCGTCTGCTGGAACTGTTGAACGCCAGAAGGTCCGTTAACGGGTCCAGAGAAGGGCTGAAACGTCTGCACGAATTCGGGAGGATGTAGAAGCTTCCGTTGATGAAGATGCTGGTGGGTTTGTACCTGGGCGACATTGTCCACAGGGTCTTCGCTCGTCGGATAACAGTCGTCCCTGATCGCGTAGAGGTCCAGACTGTCTTCCCTGGTCCCCGGGATGTCGGGTTGACAGGATGCCACGTCTGGCTGGGTTGCGTAATGGAGAGTGGTGAAGCCGCTGCCATTTATGCTGCAGGAAGGGTCGCTGCTAGCTACTGGAAGGCCTCTTACGTCTCGCAAAGGTCCTTGGAGAGCCGGTTGGCTGTCCAGGTCACGGAGGTCCGGGCAGTCCTCCTCACGGTGCTTCTTTTCCAATTCTAGACGCATCAGGGTGTGGATAAAGTGCGTCCGGACTCTCACAGGGTTGAACTCTATCCTTCCTGAACTGTTCGCACAACCATCTCGCGAACAACCGCAAGGAAAACCCGCCCTGTCCACCTGAAGAGGTCAAAAATTTCATTAGACTTTGGGGTTTTCGTGGCAAAGAGGTGGAAACCGTCTGTAGACCGAAGAACGAGTTCACGACATCTTCAGAACTTCCGTCAACTGTTTAACCAGGAATCGGCTTAAACCACCAAACGAACACAACAAGCGCGATAAAATCGACGCAATTTCAATATACCTGGCATTTGACATGCGCTCTGCTACACGGACAGCTCTCCGGATCACAGTATCCCTTGCAACCACATCCGCAGTGTTTTCGGCTGGCCCTGATGTCGCGACACTCGTCTTTTTCGACCGTGTCTATTTTCTGGACACCAGCAGCCCTGAGGAGTGCTCTCCTTTGCCAGGTCGGCACAGGTAGAAGGAAGTAGTAGCTGTCGATATCCAGCTCTTCAGCATCGCTAGGTTCCTCGTCAGTGTCATCGCTGGGATCTTCAGAGCTCGACGCAGCCTCTACTACGTTATTAGCCGCTCTTTCGGAACGCAATTGAGCCAATCTAGCGCGGTGTATTCTACGCTGTTCGGCCGCGTGTTCAGTGAGAGAAAATCTCTCCGCGTGTGTGTGTGCCGCGCTCATACCCAGCGTACTTCCACCCTGGATGAAAGACTCCCGTTTTAAAGACCTTCTATGATGATGGATACCAAGAATGGGGAGGGGGAAAAACTAACTCGGACTCCTTTCTCACCTGGGAAGGGACACAGGTGAACCCCTGTGCTCTCGGAAAGTAGTAAACAGTCACAGCATCAAAGTGAATGTTCCGCTTCTTCTTCTGCGACTCGTCAGGGTTGCTTCTCTTGGGGTTTGGCTCACCTTCCATGCAGTCGGTCAGTCTCCGCTTCAGGTTACTCTTCGGGGGGCTCCGGAGAGCCGGGAGTATTGGAGTCGTCAGAAGAACTGGCCTCTGGACTTGGCAGGATACCATCGTATCAGCGCCGACGGGAACTGGAACAAACACGTCCAGCTGACCGGACACTGTCCCAAAAAAAGTTTAGGGTCAATTATGTGATCGAAAATTTAGAGGAACTGGTGGACAATTGGTTTTGGATGGTCTTCAAGCATGAACACTATATCTAGGGCTTTAATATTGATCATTGAGTTTGAGGAAGGTGAAGATGACCTTTAGAACCATGAAAGACGTAATTTCAGAGCCAACACCCACCCGGCGTGCACATTCACCTCGTCTTCCGGCCAAAAAAAGGAATGTAACAAACCATTTTTATCCTTATCGGATAGTATGTCGTCAGGTATCCTGTCCAAGAACGAAGTTTCCGAGTCACTTTCGGGTGCAGTTCCTCCTTGGTTCCCATTATGGTCTCCAGGGATTTCGCCGCCTAATCCAGAGTCGCTACCATCAGACCTTACCTCGTCTCTGTTACCAGTAGCGAGAGCAAGGCTTTCGGCTGAGTCCTCGGTGAACTGTTCAGGCTCAATTCTATCACAAGAAAGTATAATCTCCCTCCCGTTTGAGCCCTCATTTTGCATGCCAAGATCAGCCTCGTCATTAACGGCATTCAATACCGCAGTCTGCAAGCAAGTAGGTTCCGAACTGTCCGAGTCTGTCTCTTCAGCTTCCCTCAGAGGGTCTTGATCGGGACTTTCGGTCGAACTGCACGGACTGGTCTCAGGGTACGCGATCATAAAGTTAACGGAATTAGTTGTTGGTGAAGAAAAAGTTGAAGAAGACGAGGAAGATGAAGAGGAGGAAGAGGACGAAGAGGACTGAAGCTGAACATGAGTGACATTAACACCGGCGAAAACGATCTCTTCGTTTTCGGCCAGCTTCTGTATCACTGCTATAGAAGTACTCGGTGTTAACTGATCAGAAGCAACTGCACTCTCAGAGTTCTCAGGTTTATTAAACACGCGTTCAGTCCTATCGTCAATGGTAACTAAAACGTTAGCACTATCATCACCAGCACCACATTCGTTCCTTTCCACATCGGAGCTACCGATTACGGCCAGTTCGTCACACTTTATCGAAGTCACAGTGCCCGACCATGACTCTGAACTCGATGATTCGCCGGTTAAACGAAAAGACGGTGTTGTTGGCGTCGGGTTTTCCACGTCTTCAGACACCTTTTCGTGGTCTTCGTCGACCTCGAAGAAGGACGAGTCCGGTGTGAGGGATATCTCGCCTAGGGTACGTTCCCGAAGGCTGACTACCTCCGGGGACAATCTTCTAACGTCATTTTTCAACTGCTCGGCTCTTTCGTCCGATATTTCAACCCCCATTTTTTTAATTTCCGTTTTTATGGGCAAAAAATCTATGTCGTTTGCGTGGGGAGATAGTGCCGACGACGAAGAGGCTGCAGAAAAGAATTGAGGCGAAACTAGACATGGAGACAACGATGACTTTGGGATGGACGATGATGACGCCTCTTCGTCTTGAGACTCGGCAAGACCTCGGTCTATTGTGGAAGGCGACTCAGTCTCCATTTCGGCGGTTTCAAATCCCTGGTGGGATGATGATGATGATGATCACGATGATGATGACCGACTGAGAATCAAAAAGAAGATAACGCGTTTAGTTGCGGACAAAAGACAAGTTTCTTCTTCTTCTTCTGTTTTGTTTTGGTTGTAAAATTTTTGAAAAAAAATAATGAGCAGAGAAGAAGAAGAAGAAGAACAAGAAAGAAGAGAAGAGCGAGCGACTGTATGGAGGGGATCAATAAGTCGGCAGTGCCGCGTTTCGTCGGTGTTTAGCAGGATTTTGGTTTTATTAAAACGTTTCAAAGATTAGGAGATGCGATGGGGGGGGGGGGGTGGATTATTTTTCAAACGGTTTCGAGGTCTCTTCTTCTCCATGGCCTCTCATACTACAGAGTAATCAGTCCTTTAGTTTTTTACGGTTTTGCCAGTTTTTCAAGATCCTCAAAACGTCGATCAATGTTTAATGTTCCGATTTTGCCCCTGATTCAAAACGGAGAAGGGAACTAGCAAAAAAGAGAGAGATAGGCCGAGAGCGGAAGGGGGGGGGGGGGAATAAGACCAAGAGATTATTGATTCTGAGATAGGAAGGTATAAGGTAAAGGAATATGGGGGATGGATTAACTTGCCGCCAGAATTCTCTGTGTTTATATCCTGATGCATATACAAAATTTGTTTTTTTTTTTTTGTTCCGTTTCTCCGAATACTTTCAACGTGGTCGAAGGAAATGTTTGTCTGACGAATATCTTGACGTTGATTAGTATTATCAACGGATTTTTCAACTTCCGTTAAATCGATCGACGAATCTTATATAGAACCGATTAGACTGACAATGATTTGCTTTGAGTTATTGAAAAATCGAAGATTCGGAACATTCGTTTTGTTTTTTTTCTTCCTCCAGAAAACGGATCAACGGATCTTGAAGACGAAATATTTTGACCCAAATTTAAATCCTATCGAATGTTTTGGTCCCTGATTTTCACGATGAGGACCAATTTTCGAAAATTTAAAAATTGAAAATATCGCAGTTGTTTGTCTGAGTTTGAGAATATCAGCGCGGGAAATTCTAGGGCTGACCCATCGAGGTCGCGGCCGAATTACCTGTTTGTTTGTTTATGCTCGTTTTTTTTCAGTCCCAGTCTCTCGATACATTCGCTACTCCCTTAATTATTTATTTATTTTTCTACTAAATAATCAGTAAAATCGTAGTGATAGTCACAAAAGAAAAAAAAAAGAAAAAAGAA